>OZ010791.1:64081554-64681554 GCA_963932465.1 Maratus speciosus
ACAGTTAATTCAAAACCAGTTCTCTACAAAAACTATCCCTATATACTGCTTTTAATAAATCATTGTTAATTTTAAATTTCTGAATCACGGCTACTTACTTATCGGACATGGTCGAAGGGCTCATCGCATTATTTTCTGGATGGTGCTTAGAAACTTAAACTCATTCGAATACAGATGGATGAATCAGAATATATCGCTCACCCGCAAGAAAAGTGACACATCTCGACAAAAGTAAATTTCACAGGAGAGGCAAAAGAAAATTTGCATGATTTTACTGTAACATGAAATTATAGCACTTAGCTCTGCATGCAGGAATGAAAAGTTGCATAAAAGCCTAAAACCCTTCAAAATGAAGACATAGCATAAGTTTAAGAAGACTGGGTAATTTTACCTCACACAAACACAATCCACACCTTTTCTGTGATCACAAATGGTCATAAGGCGTAATAAAGTGATTTCCGCATAGCTACACTTATTAAACTGGCGCACCTATGAAAGACCTGTTAGTGGAATAAAACGCAAAATGAATTTTTGCGAGATGTGTCACTTTTCTTGAGGGTGAGTTATATATGTGCTTTAGCAAATTATCTGGTTTTATTCGCAAATTTTTAACAGGATTTTATTATATTACTTTTGACAGGTCTTCTCTATCTGTCGTCTTTACGTCGAAATATACAACGGATGACTGTTTAACAAACATATTAAGAAAAAAATCAAAAGTCTCTAAAAGCTATGTTTAGTATTTTAATGTCTTGATTATCCATATGACATGACAATCAAGACTTTTGAGAAAATGAATATATTAACAGATAAAAGATGTGCAATTTAATATCCTATAGATATCCTATATAATAATACTATAAATATAATTTGCGCACACTCTAAAAACGACATTTTCAAAACTGAGTAAAAAATACTCAACTCTGAGTATGTCGCATAGTCAAAATGGCTCCGAAACAAAGTTACTCAAGTTTGAAACATGTATGTATTCATTTCTGAAAACATGGACATACTCAAATACGAGCAGATAACGCTTTATTTGTGATGTTTATTCACGATTATACATGATTTTTGTATTTTTATATTGCTGATGATTGTCAGATCTCAAGTCTTTTTTTTTTTTTTTTTTTTTTTGAATTCATCCATTCTTCGATTTCGAAGGTTGGAAAATAAAATTTATGCTTTCGCAATTATATTACGACGGCTTTTAAGTGTTTTTCCGCGAACACGATAAAAATGTAGTTCGCGACATTTCATGTTATAAATTATTTCTGAAAAGAGAGTTTCGTTCGAAATAATAACAAATGATATAATATGAATAAATTCAATTACCCTGGTAAAATTTACTACGTTTAACGAATGAAAAGTAATTTCGTTTGAAACTGAGTATTTATGGTATTTCAGAATTGAAAGCATTGGGTCGTGCTATTTGAAACAAAAAGTTTCAAAACAAAATGAAAACATACATTTACTCAGATTTGAAAGTGTCATTTTTCTCAGTGCATGCACAAAGGTTTACGAACAAAAGTTATTAATTTCTATGTGCATGTGGTGTGTTTACAAAACAAAACGATTATGTAATAAGATTATAAATTTTATAGAGCTTTTTTTTTTTTTGTAATCTAAACAAATATTGAAAAAAATAAGCCTTTTAAAAAATTTTAAGAAGCTTTTGTTTTACTCCAAAAATATATCACCTGTTTAAAACACATTAACAATAAAGTAATAATATATAATGTAGAGAAATATTTGAAATTGTAGTACTAAAAATATTTTTCAGTAGAAATGGTTTATAAATAAGTCGGTTCTGCTAATAGATTTAAAAGATATCCGTCTGCATTAACTTGAAAAAAAAAAAAAAGATTACTCTTTTCAAAAGTATTTTTTAAAAGTTTCATTTTACAGTAAATCAAGTTCAAAAATAAGTTATATAAGCATTAAAATTATAAAATAAAGAAGTAAAATTGTATTCGTCCTTTTGCTGGGTAATTTAACAAATGTTTTATACAAAGTTCACAGCAACTGCGGAAGATTTCTTAGAGCCAAACCTCCATAACAGGCACTGCCGAATTGCGGACACAAATATTTTGTGGATAGTTTCTGATTAAGAACAGCTATAATACTTTTTCGATTATACCTCTGAATAGTGGAGAAATTCCAGGCTCCCGAGAAGTCCGTTATTCAGAGATTTCAGTTTATTTACAATATCGCGTCTGATTATTGGAAATACGTTTGTATTACAATGGAATTTATATATTACACAAGGATTTATTACAACGTGTTACTTATTTAAATGCTACTAAGTTCGATTTAAACTTAAATTAAATTCGTTAAATTTCTTCATTTGTTTTCATGAAAATAACTTTTTTCTCTATTATTTTCGTTACATATTTGTAGTAAATTTTTATCATAAAAAATACAAAACGTATGCTTGATTGAAGACTTTACATTTTTCAATTTCTCGTGTAAGAAACCAACTTAGTGTTCTGAATAGAACTCTTCAACCATCCGTATTAAGTCTGATGAATATAGTGTCTAGAAGATATATTGTGGAAATCGGCCAATCAAAAAGTGCTAAATAATTGCATCCCATAAATTTTAACGGTACAGAAAGATAAATGACGATAGCAGCGAATTCTGGTAGTTCAAAAGTAAACAATGTGCAAGGATTCAATTAAGAAAGCGTTTCCGCCAGTAAAGAACTAGCAGATGTGGCTGCGACCGATAACCCGTCCTTCAGCATCATAAGTTTACAAAGAAGAATATTACACTCTTGATACCATTAAACACGATTACTGAATTTGTCTATTTCACAAGGGGAAAACAATTTATGGAATAATTTCGCATACATCACTATCATTTTTAAGAATTATTTCACCTTTACATGTATTCTTCTATGGATAAATAGCGAATGAACACATTTGTTCCTTTGACTTGAATATTTCGACTTTAATTATGATGATTCAGGCTGAATAAGAATAGAATATTTCAACATCTTTGACTGAATGAACTTCACTATAAAATGTTCCGAAGCAGGCTAATAATAAAAAAAAAAAAAAAAAAAAAAAAAAAAAAAAAAAAAAAAACTAGACTAGATTACTTTTATTGTTAACACTTCCTATCAGCATGATTTGTTTCATTTCGAATTACTGAGTACGTCATTTTCTAACGTCACGCATTTCAACGTCACTTGTCCTGCATGGAAATAAACTCTTCAGACTGCTTTTTCTTCCATTAACTATTAAAAAAGTCTGAAAAACATAACGCACCACCTTTTCTTTTAATTCTCCAAATCTATATCCTCCTGAGACCCCGCGTCCATTCTATTGGACATTTTTATTTTTTATGTAAAATACTTAATTTCAGTTTGAACTTGTAAATACTTGCTGTCTATTATACTAGATAGTCTGGTGCTGCTATCTGTATGCCGAAATAATAAAAAAAATGGAACTAAATATGTATTTTAATCATTTAAAAGTGGCAGGCAACAAGAGAAAGACTGTTGAAGGTAAGCAGACAGTTTTAACGCTGTTTTTTATATTTTTTAAAAGTATTTTTATATTAATGCTACATACATCTAATGTTAAGTTTTATAAGAATGAAATGATATCGCAGTTAAAGTAATCTAATGTGTATTTTATAGAATAAACAACTTTTTTTTTTAAATGTCCATTCTATTGGACGTTGGGTCTTCATCAGTTGTTTTTATTCATATTAGACTCTTTTCGTATACTGAAGAGATATATTAGTTTTTACTTAAAAATCAACACAATATTGAAACAAATAACAGATACCGAAGTAGATAATATATACTTTTAAATAAATAAAAAAATATTAAAATATTATCCTAAAAATGTATAATTTTACTGATAAAATGCTTGTTCTGAATCAGTACATTGTTAAATTTTGGATTTCAATGATTTTTTTTTCTTTTGTGCAGCATTTGGTAAATATAGACAATTAAGCCTTTATTATGTTTTATTCTTGATCATAACTATTTTTGGTATTATTTTTCTGTTAGTATACTATTTATAATTTAATTAATAAATTTAATTTTATTTAATTAGCAAAAACACTTTAAGAAACTATAATTAAAGATAACGTTCTAAGATTCTAAATAAACTCATTTTGATTTCTTTTAAATTTCTCCTTGGCATTTACTTGCCAGTTGTGGTAGCTGTGCCACTATTTATTATCATTATTCTAAAAAACAAATTATTGGTGTTGAGAAGAGTTAAAAACAAACAAAATGTTATTCACTTTTTATTATTATTACTAAATTGATCAACACGTTTCTTAGTTAAAATACACTCTTTCTATTTGATGATGCAAAAATTGAATTTATGTGATATTTGGAAGTGACGTATAAACGATAAAAACACACTTCTGATGTCAGCAAAATTTGTAGTGAAAGAAATAGCAACTTGACGCTAAAAATCTGGTTTTTGAAGCCTATATAGCGATCTCATCTTACTTGATAGGTATAAAATGAAATAAGTAAGCATGTAAAATAAGTAAGCGTGAAGTACAACTTGTATTTGTATATTCGTTTAACTGCAAAAAATAAATGCAAGCTTTTTATATTATTTTACTGTTTGTAAGTCGTTTATAATTAAATTAGTTAATATAATCAAATTTAAACAGAAATAAAAATTTCAAGAAAATATAACCGAAGATAATAATTTAAGAGTATATTTAAACTGCATTTTATTTCTTTTTAATTCCCTTTGGCATCCAAATGTCAATTGTGATAACCGTGCAACTAACTTTACAATTTTTTTTAGAAAAACTTTTATTGATGTGCCATATTTTTTCAGTTACTTTTTAAAAAACTATTTAAAAAGTCGCTAAATTGATTTATACTTTTCAAATAACTTTCATCCAAAAATACTTTTTCTCTTTGATAATGAAAAAATTAAAATTGTGCAATATTCACAGGTGATGTATGAACGATAAAAGAAATTTATAATGAAAGAAAATATAACTGAAGATAATAATTTAACATTATAAATAAATTGCGTTTTATTTCTTTTTAATTACTTTTTGGCATTCAAATGTCAATTGTGATAACCGTGCCACTAACTATTCATAATTTTATTTAGAAAAAAACTTTTATTGATGTGATAGATTTTTTTGTTCCTTTAAAAAAAAACTATTTAAAAATCACTAAATTTATTTATACTTTTCAAATAGATTTCATCAAAAAGTCCTTTTTTCTCTTTGATAAGGAAAAAAACTATAATTGTGCAATATTTAAAGGTGATGAATGAACGATAAAAACACATTTATAATGAAAGAAAATTTTGCAATTAAGATTTTATCCTTCAGAATCATGTAATTCAATAATATGGTTTTTATAGGACTAAGACCCAACGTCCATTATATTGGACACGCCAAAAATCTATATATTTTTTAGTTTTAAAAATAAATGAATATATATAAAGTTTTCTAGCCCCATAAAGAGCCTTAATCCTAAAAATGGTAAAATTTACATGAAAAATGCGAGCCTGGGTCTCAAGAGGATATGAGTTGCAATGCACATGCACACACACACACACATATATGTATATATGTAGTGCAAGCACCACTTCAGATTGGAAATTTTCTATTTAATATTTTAATTGAAGAATTTGCAATTATTTTATATAATCGCTGTGTTTGAAACTTTTTGTTGTTATTAATTAAGGCGAAAAACTTTACTAAAAAATCGTAGTAGACCTGAACGCACTCTCGTATGTGCAAGATAAAATATACATAAACTTTATACATTTTAGTAGATGTAGTTAAAATATTCAAACGCATATGCACATAATCAATTGCATATGATCCAGAGTCTATATATAAAAAGGAATAATACTGGGAAATATGAAATTCAACGCTTGAAATAAACTGATAAAATATTTACAGTGTTCTATGCATTTTTGCACGCTTGTCAAATTTACATAGATGATAAAACTTGTATTGTTAACGATATATTAAGAAAATGTTCCCTGATTTTTTTTTCTCCCTCTTCAATAAAAAAAAAGAACTACGTATGATTTCACATCCTATCATTAATCGAAAGTAATAACAAAAAACTGTGTCAATTTCATTCAGGTAGAATTTTAATTTCTTTAAAAATGTTTCCTTTAAAAATAATGTGTGAAAAGCGAAATTTTGCCAATTATTCTTCGGTAGATGATTCCATTTATGTATTCGCTGAGTTCTAAAGGATAAAATTTTTATCTTTTAGTATGTTAATGTAATCCATGCGTGACTTTCTCTACCATAATTCTTAATGCAGTATTGATCATTGCGTCTTTTAGCGATTGTTTGTTAGAGTAATAAATTCAGAAAATATTTAAAAGCACAGGTACAATTTTAGGAGGATTAAAAAGGAGATATAAAAAAAAATCTATATAGAGAAATGCAAATAGTTTTCAGTCACACAATGTCAACTCTTGACAATTTTGTTCGTCGACATTTGTTTAAAAAAACGAGAAAAAGGTGGAAAACAATCACTAATTTTATTTTTAGGTTTAAGTAGAAAGTGTAAAACAAAAGATAAAAGAAAATCTATATCTGTTAATATTTTTTCATTCGAATAAGAACAACTCTTGACATTTGTTTTACTTTCATTTCATAATTGATGATGTCTAATTCTATTAGAAATTCAGTTAAATTAAAAGAAAATTAAATTTTAAAACACCATTTCACGATAAAAATGTGTTTTGGTCGGATTATTTTTACTTCAAATATTATTAATTTCACATTAAAACAAAAATTTCAGTTCAACGATTCTTGTAAAAAAACGAAAAATCATAAACTGCATAGATAATATGTGAAATATTGTTTCGAAAGTGACAGAGAAATACTCACACTACGAATTTTTTATTATTATATGCTGTGTAGCTATTCTTTTCGGCTCTCTAGTAAATCTTTTTCACTAAACGTATTGTATGTCACGATTGCGGAAATATCCTAAATTTAAATGTATATTAACTAAGTTCTATTTAAATATGGCTTATAATAGATAATTTACTGTAAGTATTCTTTATTTAATGACAATAAAAGGTTTTTATACATAACAACTTTTGAAAATTATTTGAAGCATGTATATATATAATACCTGTATTACAGGTAATTTTATATATATATTCTATAACTTGTTTAACTAAGTATTGTACGTTTTGTGAAAATTGTGTACATTGCAGTATGTATGTGTGTACGTTGCATGCATGAAGATGAGATGTATATACATATACGTATATAAATTTGCAAATACAAAAGAAATGAAAATAGGGGAGAGTAGCCGAATTTGGACCACTTCATGTATTTTCAGGTGTAACTGACCTAATTTTTGGAATAGCTACAAAACATCAGTACACGGGGTCAATCTATTCATCTACTAAATAAATAAATCTTTACATTAATTTCTTTTTGAAAAACTTAAGTTTTATTTTAATTTGAAAAAATTGTCAAAAGTGGTCCAAATTCAGCAACTGGTCGCTTAAGTTGGACCCACAGTCTCCTAAATTGGACCAAACAATATCAGGTTGTTTTAATGACTCTGGCATATAACTAATGTCATTAAAAGCAAAGTTTGCGATTAATGAAACAATCAAACAAAATAACAGCTATGAAATAAAATGAAATAAAATATCTGGACATAAGAGTAAATGTTTTAAATGAAAATGTAAATCAAAGTAATCAGTAATTAAGAATAGAAATTATGGAACTAATTGCCAGATACTTGAATCTCATGTAAGATGTGATGCAAAGCTTACATGTGTATTTCGTTTATTCATTTTTAATTCCAGCGCACAGAACACGGAACCGTATTCGGCAATCTGAACACTGAATCATTTGAGATATTTTATTTTTCTTACAAATTAGGCAACACCAATCATCACTGTCTAGATTTTTCTTTTTAGATTCTGCATCATTAGACATTTGTAGCAGCATTCATTAGCAACAAAAGTTTTCTTTACATTGTGTTTGTAGTTCTTCCCTTCCATCCTTTTATTTTCATTTGCATTATGGCTATTTTTTAAAACTTGATGTTCCAACTGCTTTTGTGCTGCGAGAGCTTCCTTTTTCTCGTTTTTATTTCATTACAAAGATTACTTTATATATCTAAGGTGTTAACACAACTGTTTTTTTGCTCCCTCTGTAGTTTTATTTAAATAAATTTAGCAAGGGAGATGACATTTCTAATGATTCTTCGGCTTTTTATAGGGGATTTGTAATTGCAGCCTTCATGTAGCTCAATTTCTTCCCAACTTACTCCCTCCTTTTTGTTTCCTATATCTTTAACGGCTTTTGCTCTCACGGGTGTTTTCCTTCCAGGCAGTTTGTCTATGTCGTTTTCAACATTTTTCAATTATATTAAAAATGTGTTTAAAAATATGCTATATTGAAAAAAATAATAATACGCTTCGATTAATTAGGACCTCCTACTCAGCAATTCTTTATAATTTTGTGTTGAGAACAGACTCGTTCACAAGACACTTCATGATAAAGTCAATATGTACTTATAAGCTGTGTACAAGGTCGGATAAATACGACCATAGGCATTAATCTTGCACAATAATTCTAATGCACAATCTAAGAAATTTTTTACGTTTCTTATTAATTTTACAGCGATTCTCATCACCTTTTTTGAGTTCTTCTGAATTGCTCATTTATTTGATATAAGAGGCTGAGAGCTCACTACGTCGAGATTGTTGCTGCAATAGCGACTAATTGTAATCAGCATAGTGCCAGGAGAATTGCAAAGAGTCTTTTTTGACATAGTCTTTTTTAAGTTTCGCCAAGCCGGACAGACTAAGAGCCAGATAAACATTAAGCTCGAAACCGCAACGGTCGTCCGATAGCTTCATGACATATATTTGATTTTTTTTCCTTTGTGGCTTCCACTAGTGTTTTAGCATAAAGGACGTAAGACGGACACTCGCAAACGCCGCTTTCAGCGAATTCCGCAGCGGTCAAGCCAGACTAAGAGCTTCTTCAAGTTCATATAACAATTTAACCTCAATGAAGCGGCGAGGATCGAAACAGGCGATATCATTCATGAACAAGTCATTTCCAGTAAATTGTTCATTCAACTGCTGAATAGCTGTATCTAAGATGTCATTATAAAAGTTTACCTTAAATAGTTCTGGTGGTGACCCGATAATACTTCTTGTCTCATCGTGAGAATATTCACCACATTGACATTTCGCTATATTCTCTTTTCCGGTAGGAAACTCTCAATTTCAATGGTGTACTCCTTTTCTATTAGTTGCTTCTGAAGATGTTCCGCAAATTCAGAAGCATTTTTATAAAACCATATCCAAACTGTTTATTTTGGGTAGCCGATTGGATTTTGTTAGCAGCACTTAAGTAGTCCAGGCCGCTTATCTGAAGATACTTCGATGTGGTCGTAGATATATTGAATAGGTCGCTGAAAATGGGTTCTATTATTATATACTGAAACTTGCACCAGTTAACAATCAGTGACTTTGCCGAAAAAGATATATGTGACGGGAAATCGTCCATTTAAGTGATACTTTGTAGGCACTTAAGCAATTTTAAAAACTTATGTCGAGCTTTAAAAGGTTTAGAAGACTCGTCAAACTTGCTATTAAGTTCTCGATCTTTACTCCAATACCTAGTAGAGATTACTGTTGTACTCGGCGAAAAAGTATATTTCCACCTACAGACTCCTTATTCACTGAAGTTCATATTTTCATTCGCTTATGTGACTCTCAGCTAAACAAGGTTGTAACTTGCATTAAATCCAAAAAGTCCATTGTCGATTTTCAGAAGTCTGTTGCATCTCTCAGGACCAAATGTACCACAGCGGGGTGGGCCAGTCCGCCCCTGGGTCCAAATATGGCTACTCTCCCCTATACATTTGTTTTTCTTTATTAGCCGATGCATTGTTTAGTAAAATATTTTTGGGGGTATTTATGTTAAGGATACCGCGTTTAACACAAGAAAATCATCATTTTAGCCCCAATTAGGTGTGACACCGTAAAAATATCAGTAAGTGCCGAAATGTGAAGCTACATGATGTTATTTGGATAGTGTCCCCTTCTGTAAAATCATTCAATATATGGTTCACTCAAAACAACGTAAGTCTTTTTCAAAAAAATATTAATACATAACAGAATGTCCCGGGTTCAATGACATATTATAACGGTTTAATTTAGATCATTTAAAATAAATCGTGCATCAAATTGAAAGTAAACTAGCCTCGTTTTTCTTTCCAATGTTCAATAAGTACACATTTAGTTATAAGGCACACATCCAACCTAAAGTCCAATTCTTCCCACACTTTTGTGAACAAGTCCGGTGTAATGGAATCAATAGCTTCTTGAATTCTCTGCCTCAACTCTGGCAAATTATTATGTAGAGGTAGGACGCAGACACGATCATTATAAAGCCCCAAATGGAAAAATCGCATGGCGTTATGTCAGGTAGTGCATGCTATTAAATCCCCAGCACAGAAATAACACTTTACGCTCAGGAATTGATATTTTGCCTATGTGGCAATGCAAGCTAGACAACAACAAAGCAGTACACGTGCATGTACTTATCTAAAACTGTTTGCGTTACTCGTTACTTGTGACCTTGAACAAAAACTCTAGAACGCTTACTATTAAAATTTATAACTGGGCTTTCTTTTACTTTCTTTTCTTCACTCTATTTTTAAAGTGTCGACCATTCCGAAAAACATATTTTGTATTTTTTTTTAATTGGATAAATGGTATTAAACAATAACGCCTATATAAAAATTACTATTTATAGTATATTTTCCCACTTATTAGTGAACATCCACCTTTCTTCCGTCTTGTATAAAGCACGCTATGTGAAAATTGTAATTATTATAAAAGCATTAAAAAAAACGTTTATTTATATGTATGAATAAATTATGATAAAAATCATAAATATCTGAGGTAAGGAAAAACAGGAAGGATGAAAAAAATGCTTCTGATTTAATTTATGTTATATATTATGCATTAGATGATTCTCACATAAAAACTTCAAGTGCATAAAAATTTCTATTGGGCCACGGAAGAGGAAATTACCGGTAATAAAGTTGTTTAGTTTGTGTCATTTTCACATTACTGAAAGTTTTTCATGAGTTTAATTATGAATAAAAATGCTCAGTGTTTTTCCTTTATCAGCTGTTATTGAGGTGAAAAGGGCTAATAAAGATGGCGAAAATTTTCAAAGAAGCACTTCTAAGAAATTCACGTTTTCTTTTTATTATCAACATGTAAAGTTCTTTATTTTATAAACTATAATATAATATTTAACGTGTGAAACTGAAAAATGTGTCTTAACAGAATGACTAATTATTTTTTCCACGCGTAAAAAAAAATGCAATAAAATAATAAAATATTCATTTATTTAAAAATTGTGCCCCAGCTTTCATTCAAATTTAAAAATATAATTAATAAAAATGCCTTTTTGTGAATTCATTCACATTTTCTGTTTTTAAACTATTCTTAAATATTGGCACAAAATATATGGAAAACCGGACATTTAAGTAGTATTCTGGACAAAAAAGAGAAATATATCTTAATCGGCAAAAATATAATGTCTAACCACAAAAAAAAAAAAAAAAAAATATATATATATATATATATATATACAATAAACTCTTCCAAGATGCCAACGAATCCGAAAAGCATTTTTGTATTTTTAGAGACATCGGAAGCCAACATAATTTCGAAATTTAATGAATCATTTATAAAAACAAACTTTATATTACTGCCACTGATTATCGAAATGTTTACTATTGGTTTTTATTATACTTAATCAGTTTTTGTAAGTCGAAATTTAGGTTTTTTGAATGCTAATGTAAAATATTCAACTAAATAACAATAACTAGTTTTAGTTTGTCAGTGCATAACTAGACTTTACATCTGACACAAGTTTCTCACAGGGAGATAACAATGCTTCCAGAACAGACTAAGCGCAGGCGTCGTAGTGTCTACATTTTCTATACCGGTTGACACTAAAAATTCGTCTCGCTACCTTCTTCGTTAATGGTTTTATCCTACATTCGCCAGCGTGAGAGAAAAGTTTCAGCTTGAGCTGACATGAGTTGGCATCACCAGGCCTCTAGTGTAAAGAAAGGATTCTAATGAAATCTAGCTAACTTCTTTACCATTGGGAGCTACGTTAAAGTGAACGCCTTACTCCCCCCTGCCTCTCCTCCGAGGGAGTGGAAGAGAAGGAGCGGGAAGTGAGTGCGGGTCAGATCACTATAGAAACGTTCCGGTGAAACCCTGGAAAAGCTCACAGTGGGTGAGTGACACAAGTGTGCATTGCGAGAACTTTGCAGAAAGTGAACAACACTGTCAAATTCCCCCCACGAAAGAGACCCCCCTGTCTCGTTATGTGAATACTAGACCCAACAAAACTCTGCGCTTGTAGTGCAACTACCTTCCAGAGAACTTTGTCTCCACATAACGAACTCTAAAATTTGTATGAAAACTATGGGCATCCGATTGTAATTGACGTAGTATCCAATTCTTGAACTTTGCATTGCATTACCAAAAATATTTAACCAAAATCATAAATTTTGGTAATTATCTAAAATTGAGGATTTTTTTAGTCCCTGGTTACCAAATGTCTTGAATTCGGACGTAAAATTCTCACACTATGCTTTTTCAAATAAACTTTTTCTTTTACAACAATCAGGCATCAGAGAAAACCATGATAAATTAAGAGGGTTTACTAGTGAATTTCCTAAATTACAATTGTGTCAACGTGAAGCCAGATGACTTCGGCCATTTTCTTTTTGCGCAGGGAGAAAAAAGCATGTGTCTCTGATTTCTCTCTACGTGGGAATAATGTTTTTGATTTTCTCCCTTTCACCATTTGAGTTTCTATAATATAGCGCGAGAGTTGTCTTAGTGGAAAATTAATGTGTGAAAAAAAGATGTGTAAAAGAAAGATACAGTCAACTGAATTCCATTAAAAATCCATATAACATTTCGTCTACAAGAAGCCGGAAGTAAAACGAACTAAGGTTACAAATAAAAAGGATAATGTGTATGTCAAATATATTCGAAACGTGATAACGTGAACTTATTGCAACAGCTATCCAAGTCAGGTTGTCCATTTGAACTGTACCAAATAGCGCGAAATATAATAAAATTCATAAAAAAAAGTCACGAACGACAAACAATTTCTCAAATATTCTATAAGGAGTTTGAAAAATAAATCTACCAAAACCAATTTGGATAACTCCGAATTAGAACAACTTCAGCTATTAAAAAAATAAGCTGAAAAATTAGACGAAAAATTAAAAGAATTATTCGAAACGATCTTTTGATTTTCTGAAGAAGTAGACGTTCATTCCTTTATAGCGGAAAGTACGAGAAACAAAATATTTTTGATCAGCTACTAGTTAAAATTGAATACGCAATTACAAAAAGAAAAATAAATATGGACTGTCCAACGAAGAAAGTCAGAGAAATAAAGTTACCAAATCTCTCACTGCCATCATTCAATGGTCAAATACACGAGTGTTTAAGTTTCAAAGATTTATTTAACGCGAGTATACATAATAACGCAAATCGATCGCCAATTCAGTCGCTGCAATATTTGAAATTATCTTGTCAAGGCGATTCGTTAAAGTCCATAAGTATTGGAGATTAAAAATATACCGTAGCGTGGGATTTACTTTCGGAAAGAATTTTCCAATAAACACGAATTAATTTATAGTCATATTAAAAAATTTTTAAATCAATCATTCGGAAAGGAGATGCACTCGCAACGATATTAAATTTAATGGATATGAATAACGAATGTTTACGCTCATTCGAAACCTTATATCAGCCGTAAAGTGGATTTTCAGAATTTTTTTTGATTAATTTAATGCTGAAAAAATTAGATCATAGTATAAAATTATGGTGGGAACGTCAATTAAAGATTGACGATCTTCCAACAATATCTCAACTGACAATTTTTTTTAAAGAATATGTTCATTAATTTCAATCTTTTAATGGACAAAGAATTATAAGAAAACATGTATTCCGAAATAAATGCAATGACTGCTTCTGATAATAGTATTCAGTGTAATTATTGTAATCATACTTGTAATCATTTAATCATAAGATATCTAACTGTGCTGAGTTATCTCTAACGATATTCTATAACGATATATTTTTACAATTGTATTCCAGACACTACACTTCTTACACATCCCGATAACATTTGTTCGGTCGAATTTTTTGACATGTGTGTTAGATATGGTTTGAATTTATAGCAACTTCATAACAACTATGAATCAAAAGGTATACATACACTTCCAACAATACCTTATTTGTTGAAACTGATAAATCTAGATGAGGTCATCATGCATAACATGCGAACAATCACAACATACGTATACTATATTAGCATTAAACCTTTCTTTTCCGTCTCAATCAAGTAATAACAGAAATAATAAATATAAAATCATAAGACGGAATGCAGAATTACACATTGATTCAATCACAAAGTACACAATATGAACTTGAAAAAGCTCACTGTTTTATTTAAAGCCGACTATAATAATAATAATAATATAGATATTACAAGTTAAACATATGCATTTTATTTAAAATTCCTTAGTACTTTTTACCTGTAATTTCCGCGGCCATTGTCAGAGAATATATGTTTTGTTATTAAGTGCTGTTTCATTCATACAAATACGTCACTTTGTTTGAAATGGGAGGGTCTATAATTATTAAGGTAGCTCAAAATATATCTACTTCATATTTCAGCTATTTTAATAATTATAGACTCTCCCATTTCAAACAATGTGACGCATTTGTATGAATGGAACAGGAATTAATAATAAAAAATATTCTCTGACGATTGCCGAGGGAAATGCACGCAAAAAGTAATAAGAAATTTTAAATAAAATGTTTATTTTTAACTTATCTATATTATTATTATTTTTGTCGCCTTTAAGTAAAACAGTGAGCTTTTTAAGTTTCATATTTTTTAATTTGAGAAATAATATATTTTAGGATAAAATTTTTTATGTTATTAAAATATATTTATGTACAAAATAAATATTTTAAAATATTTTGTTCCTTTTATTTTACATAAAACCCAACTGTCAATGAATGAATAATCAATATATGTCAGGAGGAAAATATATTACTATTTTACGAAAAATAGCTTATTTTTCAACCATAGCTGTTTTTAAAAATCAATAAAATTCTTTTAGCTCTTTATTAGAATAAAAATTGCAAAAGACAATATGCTTGGAATGCGATAGAAAATTTTCTTTTTTCTGAAGTTAAGAAACATGTGAAATAGAATCTTTATGGATTTTTTTTCTAGATAAGTTGAATAAAACGTCCACTATACTTCTTGTTTTTTAATATATTTTGTGAAGATAAAACGGCGTTTAAAGACGTTATATTTCTCATTCATCTCGATTATATATCTTCCATAGAGCATTTTTTTAAATGTATGTCTTTCCATTTTTAATATATAACTTCTTTAAAACACCCTTGAATATTTGGGAATTCATACAATTCTAATAATACCTTATGGATTGAATTAAGGTAATAATGCTCTCGAGCATAACATGCGAATAGACAACATATGTACAACGTTCCATAAGCATGCAACTTTGCTTTGTTCCCGCGATGAAGTAATAACATTTTTTGTATCTTATCAAGTTAAATTATTACATAAATAAATATTTAAAATATTTTGTTCCATTTATTTTACCGAAAACCCAACTTTCAATAAAATAATGATCAATACAAGACATGCACTAAAGTATATTACAATTTTTCGAAAAGAATCTTAAATTTCTCTGCCATAGATCTTTTCAAAAATCCATAAATGGAAATACTTCCAGCCTTTTATTAAAATAAAAATACCACAGAAGACAGTATATTTTGAATCTAAAAGCAAATTTTCTTTATTTTGAAGTTAAATTTGGAAACTATTCGAGTAGAAAAATTTCGGATTTTTTTCTAAATGAATTGAATAAAACTTCCACTATGGTTTTCCTTTCTTGTTATATTTTGTTTTATTTACAATTGCGTTCTAAGACATTGCACTTCAATCTCAATTAGATCTGTTTCGTCATACATTTTGACATGTATATTCTAAAAGTTTGAATATATATGCGACATTAAAACATCTTTGAAACATATGGAATTTATAAAATTCAAACGAACTGTTGAAAATGATTAATCCAATGAGACGCTTGCATAAGCAAGCAGTCATAAGGTACGTAAAACGTTTTCCATAAGCATGGAACTATTCTTCGCTGCCACAATCAAGTAATCACAGAAAAAAAATCGTTTTGTATAAAGTATTCTACACTGTAAAAAAAGACAGTTATTGCTTAATCTACAAAAATGTACCATAATCAAGAACGAACATATGCAATAACCCCTTCCCAGTCACCAAAAATTCTAAAAAGCATTCCTTTACCTTTAAAAACCACGGAAAACTATTTATTTACGAACTTTAAAAAATAATTTATAAAAATAATTTTTTTTATCCTCTGCTCGTCATTTTCGGAAACGTTTCTGAATACTTTTTACAGTGCAATAAGCAGTTTTCTCAAATCGGAATATCACTCTGATTATTATTTTGATATTCAAAAAACATGTTTAACGGACAAACATCAAAATCAACAGGATTAATATTAATATAAAAATTAACATTATTTTGTTACAATTGCATGCACAATTTCAGTTATGCAATTGAAAATTGAGAATTGATAGAATAAAAAAAATGATTTTCCGGTTACATAGAACTGATTAATGCATTGTAAAATCTACTAGGAAACTTTTCTGAAAATTACGGTCAGCTAATAAAAATTTATTTTTTATAAATTCTCTTTAAATTTCGGAAATAAATTGTTTTCTGAGGTTTCAAAAGGTAAAGGAACGCTTTTCGGAAACTTGGGACACTATTATATATTTGCGTTCGTGATTTTGTATATTTTCGTGATACATTAAGAAACATGCGTCTTTTTTTACAGTGCTATAATAATAAGTGCTTATAAAAATGTAAATAATAAGTGTAAATAATAAGTGCTTATAAATATGCTATCAAGTGCAAGGGACACATAAAATAAATTTTTAAAAATATTTTTTTCATTTCATTTTACCGAAAAAGCAACTGTCAATAGCAGAACAATAAATATATGTCAGGTACGAAAATACATTATTCCTTATCGAAAAGGATCTTGAATATTTCAGACATAGCGCTTTTGAAATATCAATAAAATACTTGAAATCGAATTACTTCTAGTTCTTCATTAAAATTAAAATCTCTCGGAAGACAATATGCTTCGAATCAGATAGCAAATCTTCTTTATTCTAAAGATTGGAAAAAAATTGGAGTGGAAAATTCTAGGATTTTTTCAATAGAACAAATGTAGAAAGATTTTCTAAATAAGCTGAAATCCACTGTATGTTTCATTTTTCTTTATATTTTGTTTTATTTACCGTTGCATACCAATACACCAAATTTCTTACTCATATCGTTTAGATCTGTTTCTTCAGACATTTTTCGATGCATGTTCCACTTGTTTGAATATATAGTGACAGTTTAAATCGTCCTTGAAACTTAGGTCTTTCAAACAATATCTTAATCGTTGAAATTGGTTAAGCACACGAGAACTTCCGGCGTAACTTGCTAAAAATAATAAAATACGCATACAGCTCTGAAACCATGAAACTTTTCTTCGCTGTCGCAATCAAGTAATAGCATAAAAAATATAATTTTTAATAAAGTGTTCTATGTTATCAAAACAAAATAATACATAAAAGAAATATTAAAAAAAATGTTCCCTTTTTTATACCGAAGACGCAATTGTCAAAAAAAGAACGATAAATACAATTTTGCAAAAAATTAGGGGAGCAAGCAAAAAAGCGAAGAGAACAGTGCAAGGCAGCCTTGCATAAACATAAAATGGAGAGTACTTGTTTATCAATGTGCAATACAGAAATAAAAGGCGGAAGCAAATTTCCATGAGAGCTGTAATTCTTTGAAACGATGTACAGAACATGAAAAGATGGTTTAGGGAAACAATTTGGTTACATGCAAATAACAAAAAAATACTGTTTAAGAATGATGCAAGGTATTTAATATGGCGTGTGGTCCCTTCGAATATATAAAATTCTTCGAACATACCAGTATTCCAAGGATTCGACGACATTATCGATAAGTCTTCGGTGAGTACTGTTCCACTTCTAAAAAACTAAAATCTCCAAGTCCCGGACTATAAAAGGAGGCCTCAGTCTCGCTGCAATGCGTCTTCCGAGTGTGTCCCAAACGTACTCTATCGTATTCAGGTCAGGAGAGCATGCTGGCTCATTTGCTGTATTGTTTCAACTTTAAGCATGTCCTCCACAAGACGAGTTTTATGTGATCTGGCATTGTCATGCATGAAAAAAAGTAATCACCAATTGCTGCAACGTAAAATACGACATGAAGTCTCAGTATCTCGTCTGTATAACTTTGGGCTGTCAAAGTGCCATTCCGAATGATGCGCAGGCCCGTCCGCCCACCTATGCTGATTCCAGCCCATAACATCAACCCACCTGGTCTATAATGTGATCTTTCACGACCTAATGTGGGATTATTTTGAGTGCGCTTTCTCTCCATGCCAAAACACATCGAATGTCACATCATAACTTAATCGGAACTAGTCTGTAAACAAAAATTGAGTACAACAACTTTGCCTCCAAACTCTATGTTCAGTTGCCTAGATTTGGGCCGCACAGTTGCTTGAGGTCAATGGAACACAGACTTTGGCTTACGTGCATAGAAACCGCCCTGATGAAGGCTATTTCGGACTGTATGGATGGACACCTTCGTCATGTGGTCAAGACCAACTGTGTTTTCAGCTGAGTACCGTACCTTTGCCCGTTCCGTCTCGATGAGCTTCTAACAGAATATATCGGAATTCCTTTTCTCTGGTAGAACATGACCGACCTTGCTCTTGTCTTTGTCTACCATTCCATGTGTCTTGGAAACGAAATCACAACCTTGTATTGACACTTCTTGCTACTCCAACAGCGTCCGCTACAATTCGTTCTGCTTCCCCAGATTCAACCGTTTCGATAAAACGACAAGCAATGGATTCCGGTAAATCACATTATTGTGACATTTTCAAGTCGCCTTTTCTCAAAACATAAGTAGAGCAATTGCATTTTAGAACTGAGACCGTGAAACAGACGTTTCTGCAAAATCCCGATATCTGCATTTATCCCCTTTTTTCAATGTTTGACGTTATAAACTTTGATTTACATGTGAAGTTTTCTTCATCTGTTTCTACTACGCTTTAAATTATGGATGTTTTATTTTACGTTACTTATCGGTATAAATATTTGCATAATTTTGTTAAAACCATGTGCTCCCCTAATTGTTTTTAGCAGTGTATATGTCAGGTATACAAAAATGCATTTCGTTTTTCGAAAGGCTAATGAATTTCTTAACCAACATTCTTTTTGAAAATCAATAAAATAGTGAAATTGAAATAATTTGAGCTCTTTATTAAAATAAAAATATCTCTGATGATAACTTCCTTCGAATATAAAAGCAAATTTCATTTATCCTGAAGATGTGTTTGCAAACAATTATAGAAAATTTTCGTTTTTTTTTTTTTTTTTTTTTTTTTTAATGTAAATAAATTGCATATAACTTATATACCACTTATATATTGAATAAACCACTATAGTTTTCGTTTCTTGTTATATTATTTTTATTATTTATAAGTGGATTCCAGGACAATACATTTTTAATTCACCTCGATTAGAATCTTCAGACATTTTGACATGTGAATTCTATCAGTTTCAATGTAAATCTAATATTAAAGCTTCTTTGAAATATAAGGGATTCATAAAATTCGAACAATACATTCTCTGTAGAAACTAATTAAGGGGACAGTACACTTTTAAAAATTTTAAAAATCGATGTTTTTTTATTTTTACATCGTTAGAAAGGTTATTTTATTCTAAATAAGGTGGTACCAATCTTTTAACTGTGTGATTATTATTTATTGAGATATTAGGGAAAACGTAGACATCACCTCTTCATTTCCGAATTAACAGCCCTGCGCCAACTGTCATGGCGGCTTGTGTACATTTTATTTTCGCGCTTTCACATTATCGTAACTTTGGAAATATGCTAAAATGTGGCATTTGTTATTGGTTAAATAACTTAAACAATAATAAGAAAGCTTTAAAATTTTAACTTCAACGTCCACTTTCGCCAAATATGTTTACTTTCATGGTTTTTCACAGTTTTATTTGCTATTAAGTGCTTAAATTTGAAACAAAACAATTTTTTTTCTATAGAGCAATACTTTCCTGATTTTGTAATAGTATTCTACTTCTTAGTATTTATTAGCTTTTTAATGAAAAAATATGCAAATTGTGCTTCAGAACAGCATAGAAGAAAGAGTCAGTTTAATGATAATCGCTATACAAAATACGCTGATAGAAATATATCCTAAGGTGCTAATTCATCTTATAGAAAACTAAAAAGTGGTCAATTTGATAATGATTTTTGTTTCAATTGACAGTTTTCAATGCTGATTTATTGTCATTAATATATTTTTTTAGTACACTATCCGGATTTTAAGTTATATGTTTAAAATGAATTTTTTTCAATAGTAAATGCTGCATTTTTAGAAATTACATCTATTTATTTTTTAAGCATGTTCCTATATTCTGCAGCATTTCACAAATAATTTTACATTTATCATTTTAAACTAGCACCTAATTTTATTTTTAATACAGAAAACCATATATAATTAGTAGTTTTGTTTTCTTTATTATGTATTTTATATTAAAAAAATACAATTTTATCTTTAAACGGCTTTTTCTCAAAATGGCATTTTGTATTCTTGCGCGCATAATATCTCCAAAACCATTTGAAGTAGAACTTTAAAATTTTTGCCCTACATAAATATTTATAATATCATGAAAAATAACTAGGATTATAAAATTGTGTTGAGTATGAAAAAAACTATGCGATTGAATGCATGTAAAAATTCATAGTTTTTCTAATTTTTCTAATTAAATGTTAATTACTCTTTATCTAATTAACCGATTACAAATATCCTAGTTCCAATTATAGACTAGAGTATTATCTTTAATTTAAGATAAAGTTTATGCAAATACAATGAAATTTGCAAGCGATATCGTGCGCGCAGTGAAATGTTATCCACTGAAAAAAATTGAAATAGAACTTTGAAATTGACCCCTTGAATTTTTTTTAAATTATACTATATCCAAATAAAAATTTTTTAAACGTAGTTCAATATCACATAAATATCCTCTAAACATTTTATGCTCCTAGAGTGGTTATCTTCTTTATAAAAAAAATGCTAAACTCATGACACATTTCGCATGTTTTATGACCGTTAAAGGTGTACTGCCCCCTTAATCCAATAAAGCCCTTAGGCGTAACAACATACAGTCATAACGGGCGTAAAAAGTTCCATATGCATGAAACTTTTCTTATAGCTCGCACAATCAAGTAATAACATACATGAAAACTTTTTGTATAAAGTGTTCTATGTTGTCAAGTAAAAGTTAATCTTAAAATAAATATTTAAAAATATTTTGTTTCTTTTTTATACCGAAAAGCGAACTGCCAATACAAGAACGATAAATATAGGTATGGTACCAAAATGCATTAGTATTTTTTGCATAGGATCTAAAATATCTCAGCCATAACTCTTTTTCATAATCAATAAAATACTTGAATTCGAATTACTTTCAGCTCTTCATTAAAATAAAAATCCCTCTGAAGACAGTTTGCTTTCAATAGCGAATTTTCTTTATTCTAAAGTTAAGTTTGGAAACAATTGGAGAAGAAAATAATAGGATTTTTCTTCTCTTTTTCAATGGACCGAATATAGAAAGATTTTCTAAATAACTTGAAAAAAAATTTCACTGTGTGTTTTGTTTTTCGTCATATTTTGATTTATTTACAGTTGCATACCAATTACATTTCTTACTCATCTCGTTTAGATCTGTTTCTTCAGACATTTTTAGATGCATGTTCTACTAGATTGAATGTACAGCGACAGTTTAAAAGGTCCTTGAAACTTAGGTGTTTCAAACAATATATTAACTATTGAAACTGATTAAAGCAATAACATCTCCTGGTGTAACTTGCGAACATTACAAAATACAGCTCTATAAGTATTGGAATTTCCTACGTTGTAGCAATTAAGTACTAACAGAAATAATATAATTTTGAATAAAATGTTGTATATTATCCAGATAAAACAGAACAATAAACATATTTCAGGTACGGAAATACATTACTGTTTTTAAAAAATGATCTTACCCACAACTCTTTTTGAAAATTAGTAAAATTCTTTAAATCGAAATACTTTCACCTCTTCATTAAAATAAAAATGTCTGAGAAGACAATGTACTTTGAATCCGATACCAAATTTTCTTTATTCTGAAGTTACGTTTGGAAACAATCGAAGTAGAAAATTCCACACTTTTTGCTTTCAATAGATCAAATAGGAATAGAAAGATTTTCTAAATAAATTGAATCAATTCTATCACTATATTTTTCATTTTTTGTTATACTTTGTATTATTTACAATTGTATTCAACTACAATAGATTTCTTATTCCTCAATATTTAATCAGCTTCGTTAGACATTTTGATATGTATATTCAATCAGTTTGAATGTACATTCGTGTAGCAACTTTAAGACATCCTTGAAACATAGGTGAACCATAAAATTCAATGGTTAATCTTATGAAGCCTTCTAGAGTAACATGCAAACAATCACAGCATCATTACACATGCATAAGCATGTAAAGATTCATAGATACCGCCATGAAATAATAACACAAATTAAATCGTTTGCATAAAATATTCTGTTATCAAATGAATAACTATACTAATAAAAGAAAGTTTCGCTTTGTCTGTGCGCGTGTGTGTATGTGATGTCTAGCGCAATGTAACGCACATACGCTTAAAATTTGCATTAGTATAGTCCAAAGACCCTCCTGATGAACCTGAGGATCAAACTTTTAACCTTTTTTATAATTAGCAGAGTTATCAATTAAAAACTCATCTAAAGCGAACTCTTTTTTTCTGAAAATCAGAAGCACGCCCGATGCAATCATTTGATGCAATTAATGCATTTTTTTTATAAATCTTTTTTCTCTGAAAAAAAAAAAAAAATCACGTTCTTTTCATTCAAATCACAGACGATGGAATTTTCCAATTTTCAGAAATTTGCAAGAATTAAGAAAAAATATTTGAGGTATTGATTCGAAAAAAACTCTTTATACATACGCACACATTTTAACAGCATCCAAATATAAATTTTTTGTAAAAATTAGTCAGTAATTTTTCTTTATTTTTGCCAAAAATGGTCCAGAGAATTTAAAAAAGATCCTTACAGGGATCTGCATTCATTAAACATTAAACTAAAAATAGATCTTTTTTCGGTCGATGCCTCCGTTTACTTTCCGAAAAATAAAGAAAACAATTGCGAACTAATAAGGGAAAAT
This sequence comes from Maratus speciosus, assembly GCA_963932465.1. Classification (NCBI taxonomy): domain Eukaryota; kingdom Metazoa; phylum Arthropoda; class Arachnida; order Araneae; family Salticidae; genus Maratus; species Maratus speciosus. The sequence goes on from OZ010791.1 coordinate 64,105,064, forward strand.
TAAAATAACTAAACCGTCGATTTGAAAATCTTTAAACATAAGTATGTAAACTTGAAGGTGAAAACAGCAGAGGAAGGGGGAAACATGCACTGTCAGAAAAAGTCGTCAATACACGAAATTATTATTCATTTTTTAACAAATAATATCCGGAGTCCTGAGAAACATGTTTTATCCGAGAATTCGTGCCGAAATTCTGAAAAAGAGGGAGATATTTCGTTCATTCTGAGCACGCATGCGTATTGGTTCTATTAAAACCCCCTCACTGACAAGCCCGTGTTAATACGTTCACTAAGCTCCAGGTTTCACTGCAATACAAGCAATATTTAAAGCAATATAATTCTATTGATTTAATGTATTTTTAATACATTGAACAATGATTAATACTTCCAAGGATTCCATTCATATTCGTTATTAAGTTTTTTTTTTTTTATAAAATGTTCAAAGAATTATTTCTTTTTTTTTACCAGTTAAAACAAAATGCAGAGAAAATAACATTACAATTTTGCCCTTTTCCAAGACAGTCGGAGGGTTAATATAAAATTCTAATTTATTTTTAAAAAGAAATGAAAATTTCCAATTTCTAAATTAGATAAATAAAAGAAAAATTATTTAAAAATAAATAACAATTACTTTTCTCATTCATTCAAAAGTATCCACAATTTATTTTTTTAACTTGAATAAGTTGATTAAAGTTAAGGGGTCTCAGGACTCTTAAAGCTTTAAAATTTTCGAACTTTTATTTTTTTTTAGATGTTAAACTCCTATCTTTTCTGAACATTTTAACATAATTGTTTCCTTTAAATTCCTATTAGAAGTGAAGTTATGGCTTTTAGATTTATACACGTTCAATAGCTGAAGCGTCGTTTCGGAAACTTTGAAGCCGTTTTTCTCCAAATGACGTTTTTGGGTATAACGCGCACGATATCTTAAACTTATGAATATTTTTTCATAAGATTTTCAAAACATATTTTTCATGTTAGTCTGTATAAACTGAACCTTAAATTTTCTTTTTATTTTTCAAAACAATATTTTTTTAGGTGATTATACTGTTGAAATTTTCTTAATTTTGCATTAGCTAAATACAGCTTTGTATTAAAAATATAAAAAAGCTTTAAATACAAATTTATTTAGGTTCAGGGTAATTATTACAATCTGAAGTATAAGTAGGCACAAAAGTATAAGTAGGCACATTCTAGTTGCAGTACTTATTTTGTAATCGTGCGCGTAAAGTGTTATGCCGATTTTTTTGCTCGTCAAATGTCTAACACTTTGGAGCCCCCTGTAAATGCTAATTCTGCATCTTATAATTTCATAAATACATGAAATGGAAGAACATGACTTATATATTTTATTCCAATTAAAATTGTGTCTTAAAATCAAATACATTTTAAGATATTAAATGATGAAAATGGTCTTTTTTTTTTCTTTTTTTTCCAATTTCAAGAGTCCTGAAACCCCTTAAATAAAGTTGAATTTATAATGCTGTTCACAAATAAATATTCGCCTTTAAAAGATAATTTAAATGAACACATTTAATACATATTTTAATCGAATCGAAAAAAAATTGATATTACGCAAAAAAAAATCTCATCGAAGAAAAATATAAAATTATATTTTACATTGATCAATCTATATAAAAATATTTGCAATTCGTATTTTTATCCTACATTAATTTTAAGGTATTTAAACCCCAGCCACGATCTCATTAAAGACGAAATATTCCTGAAATAATCTTTTTGAAGAAACTGATCACGTTATACACATCTGAAGCAAACATATTTACTTCAAAGTGTTTAGCTTGTGTACAACTATATCCCAGTGGTTAACCTGCTCGTCTCTTAACGCTAGGATGGCTGGTTCGAATCCAAGTTTAGCAATTTTTATTTTTTCCCAATTTTCTTCAATTGACAGACATTTTACCTCCTGTAACGGAGAAAAAAATCGGATATTCGTCAATTAACGAAAAAATACTCTACAGCACTGCTGCCAAAAAATTTCCGGGAATCGAAGAACATATTTCTGAGAGTATAATACGGGATGCCCAGAAGAAAGCCTGACCAAACGCTTGACTGTTTTGGCCCTTAATTATTTGAGCCCATAACATCACGTCTTTTTGAAAATTTAACATAAGATTGTAATTTCGGTGTAGCACAGGAGTAGGCAATTTTTTTAATTGCAGCATTTTCTGCAATAAATATTATTATTTTTGATCTGATTTTTACTGAATACTCTAATACATATTATTTACAGCATTAATAATAATTTCAAAGAGGGGTGTTAATTTCGGGGGCAGGATATAATCAGGTCACGGAGGTGGGCACTTTTCTAACATTTTCACCCCGTCATGTTACATATATTTCGACAGCACTTTAAGCACTTTTTCATATTATGCACCTGCCGATCTCCTCCCTCCAATTTTCAGCTCATGGATTTTATTTTTTTAGTACACACAAAATCGCCTAAATTATCTACACTAATTTGGATAAAGGAGTTCGTTCTCATATAGGTATGTTTAGAAAACAGTACAAACCCTCGCACTTGAGACTGCAACTAACAGATTTTGCAACACGCCTGCTATATGGTGCCGCAGCGGAGAGCCGTGTTGGATATCCGTACAGGACATATAAAGCCTGTTACGTTTAGGTTGAAGTTAAGTTACGGTTAATTTACTGTAAGGTTACGGTTAACTTGCAATTAGGTTAGACTTAGGTTTCGCTTTGTTTACACTTAGGTTACAGTTAGGATATTGTTAGATTACGGTTAGGTTTTAGGTACATTTACGTTAGGGTCAGGTTACGTTTGCGTTATAATTAAGTTACGGTTAGGTTACTGTTTGGTTACGGGTATGTTATGGTTACATTATAGTTAGGTTACGGTTAGGTTGTGCCCCCTGGTGGTGAAAGGTGAAACTGAATGTTTTTGCAGCGTGTGCCCAGCATGCCAACTATATATGCCGGATGTCGAGGGGACTCGTTTAGAACAGAGTGCGCTCTCCGCAGATGGAAGCTGGAACAAAAAAAATTTAGTAGCGGGCGTTCAGCATGCCTCCTATACGGTGCCGCAGGCAGCGGGGACACGTGCCGGATGTTCGTATAGAACATATTGTGCCTCCTGGAGTTGGAAGGTCGAACTAAAGTATTTTGCAGCGCAACAAGCTATACGGTGCCGAGGATAGCGGTCAATCGGATCAGAGTTCCGTAAAGATCGAGGTTCGTTGTTTGGAAGTTTTTCATAGGTGTTCGTTGCCCCGATGTAATTACATGCTAATTTAAGGTTTATTTAAGTCTATTAACACGGATCATGACCACGCCGGTCGGACCAGCTTATAATACATAAAATAAAATTATACTTTTAATACATAAAATAATACAGCTTATAATACATAAAATTTAAAAATATTTTGTCCCATTTTTTCTACGTAAAATCCAACTGTCAATAAAAGAGCGATAAATATATGTCAGGTACGAAAATACATTACAGTTTTTCGAAAAGGATCTTAAATTTCTCTGTCATAGGCTCTTTTCGAAAATCAATAAAATACTTGAAATCGAAATACTTTCAGCTCTTCATTAAAATAAAAATCTCTCCAAGGACAATATGCTTCGAATCCAATATCATTTTTTTTTATTATTATTCTGAAGTTAAATTTAGAAACAATTGGAGTAGAATATTCTGGAATATTCTTTCTATGATGGTTTAAATTATTTTTTTAAAGTAACTCGTGTTTTATAGAGTAACGCTAATTGTAAAGTTTTAATAAATACAAAATTATTTGTTTTACATTATTTAAAAATGAATATTTCTATATAGAAAATGAATATTTCTTATAGAAATTTTAATGTCGTATGAGACAAATATGTTTACGTTAGGTATCTTAATTATAAAATTTAATTCTCTCGTTGCTTAAGTAATTCTTAGCGTCTTTTACAGAATTTTTAATCTTTTATCACCGGTTCTTTAAAGCAGAAATTTTTTGACTGTCGTAGTCGGGGAAATTGTCCTCATTAATTCAGACAAAGTTTTCGCTAAAAAATAACTGGTGGTAATAACCAAATAGTATTAATTAGACAGAAAAATGCATGCCCGAGTATATCTCTGGTTGCGCAGCGAGAGGGTTAATAACTCAATATAAGTTTGTTTTTTTTATTTCTGATTTAAAACACTAAACCGTATAATATCTATAATTTTAATTGAATTCTGTGTGTAATACCCTTCTTGAAAACACAAAGTTTCGGTTTGCATTAAAGAAATTTCCAGAGAATAATAATGGCATTTGTCTTTTTTAATGGTTAAATTAACTGCACTTACAGGAGAAGACAGGAGCCTTATTCTTGTGCGACCAGGCCAACCCAATTGTTTTAAACCCAAGGATACCTCTAAAGTCAGGAGGAAGTATCTATCTATTTTCAGCTATCCCAGTGGGGACCAACCATAATAGAATTCCGCTTTATTAAAGCTTTTAAGGACAATAAATTACATTCTTTTAAAATGGCATTGTAATTTGGTATGTTGTACATAGGATTTTACATGTCATGATTTCAAAACTATAATTATTTATATTATTACAATGACAGTACTTTATATATACTTTTTAAATGTAATTATAATATCAGTTTATAAAGTTCATAAAGTTCATTCGGCTGTTAAATTTTAGTTTAAAATACAACAGAATTGGATAGAAAGCACTGCATTATCACGGAAGATTAATCTTGAACATTTTTATTAAAACTATATTCTTTTAAGAGTAAAAGTAGTTAGTTCAGAAACTATTCCGTTGTTTTTATAATAATTGACAGGGTTCGTACGCTTCAAGGACCTTTTCCAGAATTTTCGTGAAGTTGCCTTAGTTAATGAAAAAATTTCTGTCTTCAGATATACCGACCAATACTTTAAAATATTTCCGTTACTAAAACATCTAAAATCCCCTAAATCGCCTTATGCGTACGAATCATCATTAAGAAATTGTTGTAAATTATGTACGTTTTGAAGAAATGCATCTTAAATATAGTGTTATAAATATCTATACAGTTTTGATTTAAGTGATAATAAAGATTTTAATGCTTTATAACCGATTTAGTAGCAAAAACACCGTTAAACGAAACAGCGAAAGTTACACAGTTAATAATGAAAACTCGTTATAGAGATGACTGCAGCTAATCAGGAAAATAAGAATGCATTTTGACGTAAAATAACCATTTATAACACGGACTGCAAATACCTATTATGCCTTAGTCTATTTAATGGAATTTATAAAAATCAATTTATTTTTAGTTATTTAACTTCTGTCGCATAAAAATTATCGGACCTTTAAGTAATAGACAGACTATACTGCGTTACTGCCAAAGAAATTCTTACAAGTCAGGGGCCGAAATATGAGACATTGATTTTGATTTTGCTGCCATTTTTTGATATTGTTAGATAAGTAATAGTTTGCATATGACTGGGTTTTAAAATATCCCCAAGTAGTAATACATGTGATTAAATTTTTTTTCGTAATAGTGATTCATCATTTAAGCTACAATAAATAGTGCTTTTGATTAACGGCAACGGATTTGTCCTATTTTGAAAAGCAATGTTGCCTTAAAAAAGGTGATTTTCTTTGAATGGAATTGAATTTTAGGGAACAAATTGTGCTCTTGGTTAACGGCAAAGGTTTGTCTGATTTTGAAAAGCAATGGCACCTTAAAAACGGCAATTTTCTTTGAATTTGATTTAATTTTATGGGACAAATTGTGGTTTTGGTTAACGGCAACGGATTTGCTTTATTTTGAAAAGCAATGATACCTTAAAAATGGTGATTTACTTTGAATGGAATTGAATTTTAGGGAACAAATTGTGATTTTGGTTAACGGCAACGGTTAGTTTTATTTTGAAAAGCTATGGCATCTTAAAAACTCTTAAACATGGGAAGTTATCGCAACTTAAAAACGATTTTCTTTGAATGAAATTTAATTATAGTACGAGTGGGCTCACTCTTTTCTAAACAAACTACATCCTAACTAAAATTCGTTATTCAAGCTATCTGTAGATATATTTGTCAAGGATTGTTGACTCAAATAAGTAAAAAACGCTTTCAGCAAATTCGGGGGAAACAACGGGCGATGCATAATTTCTAAGAATGGTCAAGGTGACTTACAGATACGAGTATAACATGAGGGTATCGAAATTGTAAAAAATTGTAAAAGTGACCCCGGGGGTCGGGTAAATTGGGGGGGGGGTGTGGGACGGGCAATTCATAATATAAAATGGATTTTCCAATGATATACCACACAAGAGGTCAGAATAAGTTAGAAAAATGCTTTTGGAGGGGGATGGGAGGTGCATAATTTGAAAGAGTATACAAAGTGATAAGTCCAATGATATATCACATGAGGAGGTTCTAAAAAGTTATAAAATTGCCAATCCGGGTGGCAAATTGGGGATATAGGAGGCGCATAATATGAAAGATTGGTCAAAAGACCGTCTAAATATATATCTCATGTAAAAATCGGTAAACGTTTTGCCCTCCGATTACCAGCTATCCTAGCCCCGTAACTCAGCCCTCCTCTTTGAAATTATTAATAATGTCATAAAAATTATATATCAGAGTTTTCCGTAAAAAAAAAAAAAAAATAAGATCTAAAATAATGATATTTATTGTAGAAAACGCTACGTTTAAAAAAAAAAAATCTGACCCCCCATCTCCGCCGAAATTTAAATCTTTGGTGAACTTTTCAAGAAGAGGCAATATAAAGGGTTCACATTTTCGCTTCTAATCTACCACAGTTCTGTAACGTTATAAATAAAACTACTATTTAAATCCTAAATGTGCGAATATTTTTTTTTTTTATATGCTCTTCAATAAAGTAACAGCCTATGCATAATAATAGAGAGATACATATACCAAGTATAAAAAAAATTTGTTATTTTACGGAAAGTAGATTTATTTTCTAAGACAAGGCCTTTAAAAAAATAAATCCATACGATAATTTAAATAAGAATTCTTTCAACTCTTCATTAAAAAAACAAAAAAATATATTCAAAGACAATGCTCTTTGGATCCGATAGCGAATTTTATTTTATTCCATAGCTAAGTTTAGAAAGAATTGGAAATGGAAACACTCTCTGTTTTATTTCTTCGTAAATCAAATGTTGAAAAATGGTTTTCTAAATAAGTTGAATAAAAGTTTTGTTGGAATTTTGTTTCTTTTATACTTTGTGTTATTTAATGTATTATGTTCATGTCAGCTTTCAAAATACATCATATTATTTTTTCGAATGATTTTGCTTGAATTTTAATTTTCAGAGGGATTATCGATTATAGATTTTTATTAGTGTTTAGTAGAAGATACATTTCAGGTGTTTTTATATTGTTTTCAATTACTGGTGAGATTTTGTGTATTTTTCGTGGAAATCGTAGCAGTTCCCAATCAGTTAAAATTTCTTTAAATAAAATTTGAAATTTTGACAGTCTCTCTCCCTTTCTTTTTAGAAAATACACGTTTTACAGTATAGTGTAAATTCTAGAGCATTAGAAACTAAATGTTAATAATAATATTATTAAGAACAAATTATTTATGTATAAAGTTTTGTATGTTATCTGCAAATATTTTTTTTTTCGTTTCAAATATCTCAAATAAATTTACTAAATTAAAAATTATATTTTGGATTTTAAAATTTACAGACAACAGACTATAATTTCTAAAATATTAACTTGGTCGAATGACTAAAACTCTGCTTAAAACATAAACATTTACTTGTCAATTACAGAGAAATAAATAGAATATGATAGTAATAAAACTTTATTCTAACATTTTACAACATTTTGTTATACACGAAATGCCTCGAATTATTACAATAAATATAGTTTCAACTGGCGAAAGTTTGAATTTTATATTCCTCTTCTATCAATATGTGACATAGCTCAATTACTTACTAAATCGCGTCTTTAAAAACGAATTACGCATAGTTGAGTTTCGTTAATTTTACAACCGAGGAAAAGTTGTCCTACCCGGACTGCAATTCCGAAAGTTTTAAGTGGAAAAGCTACAAGGCCCGGATGAATATTGTTATTATAGACATAATTCACTTTGTAGGTATGTTATTGCACATTCGTAGCGAAACAAAAATATTTTAATGGAGTCAAAACTAATGTCGGGAAGGAATTTTCACCTTGTTATTGATATAAACTTTAAAACATACTTATAATTACTTAAAAGGTGACAGAAACATATAAAGATATTACTTAATATAATCTTGAGATCTTTCAAACGCACAAGCGTTCATTTTCAAAGGGAAAAAATAACTGGCTGAATAGAAAACAAATTGAAAAACAAAAACAAAATACTACGCTTGCGCAAGCGAAGTTCAGTCCATTCTTCTAAAAAGGGGTCAAAAGATCAGTTCATATTTTTAGGAGTTCGTGAAATACTTAGAATATTGTACCAAATCGCGAGAATATTATAAGAAAGGACATCGTACAAACTGTATCACTCTTAAGTAAAATCGCAATGGATTCACGGATTATGGAAGAATAATGGTTACATGTTGAAATCATCTTACAAACTGTACAAACTGTATCACTTAGGAGTGATACAGTTTGTAACGATGTCCTTTTTAATAATATTCCCGCGATTTGGTATAATATCCTAAGTATTTCAAGAACTCTTGAAAATATGAAATGATCTCTGGACTCCTCTGTAGACGTATGGACTGAATTTCGCTTGAGCGTGCGTAGTATTTTGTTTTTGATTTTAAAATTGTTTTCTATTCAGTTAGTCATCTGTTCCCTTTCAAAATGAATGAGTGTGTGTTTGAAAGATCTCAAGGTTAATATTAAATAATATCTTTAAATGTTTAAGTCATCTTTAAAGTAATTTTAAGCATGTTTTAAAGTTTATATAGAAATATTTTGAAAGCAAAAAAAATACCGGAGAGGGCGCCGATAACAAACTGTTTATTTTACAGGTTTTGTTAGCAATCAAATACGAGATTCGACTGTCAAAGTAGCTAAAAGATTTACATAATTCAAACTTTTTCAGTACAATAAAAATTTCTTCTACTTTCAGCTCAAGTGCAAGTATTTTTCTGTAACATCAAAATTTCTAAATAATATCATAAGGCGAAATTCAATATTCCACCTTGAATCAAACACAAACTACACAATATGAACTTTAAAAAGCTCAGTGTTTACTTAAAAGGTAAAATAAGTTAATAATACAGATGTTATAAGCTAAAAAAATATTGTATATAAATTTCCTAGCACTTTCGGTCTGAAATCTCGCTGCCGTCATCAGGGACTATTTCCTTTAACTGCCGTTCTACTAATTTCAAATACGCACTTCGTTTGAAATGGGAGATTTTATAATTCTTAGATTAACTGAAAGTAGAAGTAGTAGTGCTTAAACAATTAAGAATTTTACTCTACGTAGATTTAATCCAAAGCTAATTCTATTACTTCCCATTTAAAACGAAGTAACTTATGTGAACAAAGTGACGTATTAAATTCAATGGAATGACAATTAAGTATTTTCGTCTACACAAGTTTAATCCAGAGCAATACTACTTCTACTTCCAGCTACCTAATTATTATTAGAAATTTTTAAGGACAAATGAAAGTACTTTTCTGTTCCATACAAATTTTTAAATAAAATCATAAGACGGAATTCAATATTCCACTTCTATTCAATCACAAACTACACAGTATGAGCTTTAAAAGGTTCATTGCTTTATGAAACTGTGACAGAAGTTAATGATACAGATGTTACAAGTTTAAAATATACAGGGTGATCAATTTAAAAGAGTACCCGTTAATTTTTCCTATTACTCTTAAGAGGTTCCTGGGCTCAAAATTCTATTTTTTTTTATAGCGATTTTATTATAATTTTTTTTAATAATGTTTTAATATAAAAAGAATATTGCCTGTAAAAAAATCTGAAAAAATGTAAATACTTTTTTAATTTAAAATTAAAAGTTTTAAATATTTGAAAAAAATTTAAATTTTAAAATTTTAAACATATTTAATTTTTGGTGTAACTATGGAAGTACTTAATTGATTTACAAAAATATGTCGTTTTAATTTGTCTTCAGGATTTCTTAAAATATTGATTATGAATTTTATATAAAAAAAAATTTTAATAAAAAAATGAAGTTTTTTATGGGTGAGTTTTGCATTAATTAGCACAGTTTCACAATTACCACTCAAAATTAAAAATCAGGAACAATTTGTTGAATATATAGCAGAAAATTTCTGTTGAAAATTTCGTACATATATCGTGCAAGGAACTTTAGATATATTCTTTTAAAGTTGATAAATTAGGAAAAAATTCATTCTGAGATAAATGAAGTTAAAGTGAAGTTAAAGTGCATCGGTTCTCAAGGCAAAACCTGTTATATATCTTGATCTAATGAAGATAAAAGAATTGCGGTATTGAACGCTAAAACGCTTTAAAACGAATAATAATAATAAAAAAAATTGCATTTTTTGAGAATTTTTTGCTCCGGACACCCTTAAATCTGACGGTTGTGTATACTATTGTAAAACTGAAGTATAATTGTTTGAACCATGTTTATGATGTGAGAGAGAATTTCCAGCACTGTTAGACTGTTGCAACTTTACTTGTGAGGTAAAATAAAAATGAAGACGCATAATGTTACTTAATCGTGTGATAATTGTACTTTTGAAAAATATCATTTGATTCAAATTTTTTACATTATTATTCCTTGAAGCAAATCTTGAATATATTCGCCACCATTTTGAATGCAAACATGAACACGTGGAACCAAGTATTTTGGCACACTTCGCAACATTGGTGTTATTGACGAAATTTCTTCAGTTGTGATTTGGTTTAATGCATGGATGTTTGCAGGATTTCTCTGGAAACTTGGAAGAAGACGATTTACTCAAATCATTAGAGCAGAATCGGATCAAAAATTACTAATGATGTTCACTCGAATTTATGTTTAAAAAACGAGTTTTCGCATTTATGAAGTGAAAAAAAAACTATACTCGGATACATATTGCTGAATTGATTTCTAACAATTTTGAATCTATACCAAACGACTATAAAAATAAGAACTAATTAAAGTGGACTAATTTAACCTATTGTCCAAGAATTTTTGATGGCAAGACAAATGAATAGCACCCAGAAAATAAAATAATCCTTGATATGCACAAACTGTATTTAATATGAATTAGATTATTACTATGAATAACTAACATTAAAGATTAATTTTTTGTTTTTGATTTGATTGTATATACCAATAAAAATATAACTATCTAATATATAAACTATATTACGGTTGTGGTTTATATCTGTAAATTTTATTCATAAAATAAATATCAAAAGTTTGCAACTGCATATGAATGTTTACAAATGTAATTTTCGAGATTAATTATGTAACGGCGAATTTACGTAAATAGCGTAATACGTGCGTCGGGGGATTCCTGAATAACATTATATTTTGCTATTCGATTTAAGTCAGTTTTTACAAGAAAGACTGCGAGAGCGAAGGCCGAGAAATCATCAGTAAAATTCGCTGTTCGTATTAGAGACGGTAAAACTCATCAATTCTTCTATTTACATGTGTAACATGTGTGTAAAAGACATATACTTCAATTGGACAAAAGGACATTCAGGTGTTGAGGGCAATGAGACAGCTGACCAACTGGCAAAATCGGCAGTAACGGATGAAACACTAATACATACATTTTTACCATATCCAGCTTCTTCACTAAAATCACAGACAAAGCAGAATCTGTTAAAAAATTGGTAAAAACGCTGGACGGATTCAGACACAGGCTCATATACGAAGGAATTCTTGCTATTGGTTGACCACAAGTATATCGTAAACAACAGATACTTACACGTATTTTTAACAAATCACGGCCCCTTTCAGGAACACTTATGCAAAATTAACAAAAGAGACTCCCCACTATGCATTTGTGGCTTGCCGTCAACATCGTTACACTATGTATTATACTGTACATTAACATCGCATTATCATCTCAAAAAACACACACGTATGAATTTAGCAAGTTGGTGGCGGGATGTAAAAGAGAAACCACAACTACTCAACAACATCATACAATGCATGAAGTTTATAGAAACAAACGAGTACATCTTTTCAAATCCAGAGCCATTCTAGTCCGACTCCATCACTAGGGTGTAGCATGTAGGGAGAAACGGGTTATTAGCAGGTGCCAGAAACTTCTATCACTTTTGAATTTTTATCTTGTGCATCTCTCCAAACTCTAGTATGTGCAAATTGTAAATAGTAGTTGTGTTGTAATGTGTTTCTAATTGTGATGTTCAATATTGTGTGTTTAATGTACTGTGAAATCCCTGTAAATCCATGAAAAATGTAAATAATTATGCAATCACATTCAAATGATCCTCATGTAATCACTACATACAGTCATGTAAATAGTAGGTGTTTGATATTGTGTAGTAATGTGTTTCTAATTGTCATGTTAAATATTGTGTGTTAAATGTACTGTGACGTATATATATCCAAGAAAATTGTAAACAATTATGCAATCACATTAGGTGAAATGATCCTCATGTAATCACTACATACAGTCATATATCTCGGTGTAAAATCTTCGGTTCGCCCAGAAATTGGGTAACCAATTGTGATTGTAATTGTAAATCTCACAGTAATCGAAATAAATCTCAGCAGCTTGATCAGGGACCCGACGCTCCCTCTCAGACTCTGGTTGAGAGTCGGGAGGAGTGGATGTGGTCTACCCCTCGGGATTGCACTAACACTCTAAAGCGAAAGCTGAGTTCCCGAGGTGGTCATCGCTGTCATCGCTATCGCTGTGCAACATGTGTAATCAATTCCAGTTGTTAATTTCCTTATGAATAAAGTTATTTTTCTTACATACTCTTAGATGGCGATATAATGGAAATTAAAGTTATAAGATTCCCAATTACGATTCAAATATATTCCCAATAGTAATATTTTATATGTAATGGCTGATGTCCTTATTTTTTCACTTTAAATGTATGTTTATTATTTAACGCAAAACATAATTTCCTTCTTCGAACATTTCTTCAGCCCACTGTTTTATAACAATGTATATGTTAATTTAATTTACATGTCTTTAACTATCTTTTACAATATTGATTTAATTACCATGTTTTAAATAATTTATTGATACTTTAAATTTCTGCAACATTTATTTTTTATATACCCAAAATGTTTTACACTAATTAAATAAATTGAAATACAAATATTTAAAATTACTTTTTTTCATTGCAATTGTAATGAAAAAAGAATTTCTGTTTATTCTCTTTCTTGAAATCTACTCATTAATTTAATTTGCATTTTTAATTTATTCGCTTCTAATAAAAAAAAATTAGTTTTAAAAATGAATGTTTTTGCTGTTATTTCTTTTCATTATAGAAACAATAATTTATCCTTCAAAAATATTGCAAAATAAATAACAATACCTTAGGTTTGTTTTAACTTTTAAATACTTTATTTATATTTCATTGTTTCGCTATTAAAAAAGACCACAAAGTATTACAGAAATTCTTAAATTAAATTATTCCATTTTGATGTATTTCAGTTTTTTTTATATGGTTTGTAACAGGATTTACTCTGTTGAGATTTGATTTAATCACATGATGACTAATGGCAGGTTTTGACTGACACTCATGCACTTTCGTAATAATCCCGAACTGACAAGAAAACTATATTTTACAGTTTATGATAAATTATTATCTCGAATATGGAGCTTTTTCGATATGTTCCCCTGGAATAATCTTATAAGATTAATATAGTAAGCCTTATTTAATTGTTAAATGTTTTTAATTGTTGATTTACGTTTCTTATTAATAAAATGAAGTAGGACATTAAGACTTTTATACTGAATAATTTCAATACTGCACCTGAATCTTGAAATTTTATTTGTTAATTACTTTCGAATTCATGAATTATTCTGTTTATAATTATTATACTACAGTTTTTCCATATAATTTCATAATATTTGCAATTTTATTTTAGAACACATTTTTACAATCTCCAGTATATGTACAGAATTTTTTTGTTTTGTTTCCTGGGAACTCATTAAGTAGGAATTTGTTTATTTTAGGCTCTTCCCACTAGAATTTATTTATTTTTTAATAATGAGAATTTTATTTCACTGGGATAGATCACCCTACACTGTTAAAAATATCCCTGTAAAATTACGGACAGAGGCCGACAGCAGAGATTCTAGTCCTACTCCGTAAAAAAAAAAAAAAAAAAAAAAAAAATCCATGCCCATCAATTTGTTTAGCCCGTAATTTTAGGGATATGATGCACTTTAAAACACAAAAATGCTTTACTTACTTTTCCGTAGCACGTAGTACTTTAGATAGTCATCACAGAATCGCTTTTTTGGCGGGTTAAAAAATGTGTTACGTCCCGGTTAAGTGACATTATTTTTCCAAACACGACTAAATTGAAGGGTTATATCCTAGCGGAGGAAAATATATGGGGTCGTACCGTATTTTTTTTTTTTTTTTTTTTTTGTGGATCAGACCGTTTTTCATCATATATGGCTGTAGCCCGTGAAAATGGAACAGCAAAGGCTCATAAATTTAGAGTTTTTTCAGACAGTGTGTAATGTGTTTGTGAATGTGATATTTACGATAAGCCATTATTGGCATTTAATATATAATTATTGGCAGTTCTGCGATAGATTTTTGGCGACAGCGTACAACCTAGCGGAGGAAAGTGTGCGGTCGTACCATGTTTTTGATAACAGTGGGCTAGAACTGTAATAATATGTGGATTGCCCTTAATTTTCTAAGTATCTAAGGGATAAACACCGTATTTTTTTTGGGGGGGGGGGGATCAGACCGTTTATCATCATATATGGCTGTAGCCCGTGAAAATGGAACAGCAAAGGCTCATAAATTTAGAGTTTTTTCAGACAGTGTGTAATGTGTTTGTGAATGTGATATTTACGATAAGCCATTATTGGCATTTAATATATAATTATTGGCAGTTCTGCGATAGATTTTTGGCGACAGCGTACAACCTAGCGGAGGAAAGTGTGCGGTCGTACCATGTTTTTGATAACAGTGGGCTAGAACTGTAATAATATGTGGATTGCCCTTAATTTTCTAAGCATCTAAGGGATAAACACCGTATTTTTTGGGGGGGGGGGATCAGACCGTTTATCATCATATATGGCTGTAGCCCGTGAAAATGGAACAGCAAAGGCTCATAAATTTAGAGTTTTTTCAGACAGCGTGTAATGTGTTTGTGAATGTGATATTTACGATAAGCCATTATTGGCATTTAATATATAATTATTGGCAGTTCTGCGATAGATTTTTGGCGACAGCGTACAACCTAGCGGAAGAAAGTGTGCGGTCGTACCATGTTTTTGGTAACACATGGGCTAAAACTGTAATAATATGTGGACTGCCCTTAATTTTCTAAGTATCTAAGGGATAAACACCGTATTTTTTGGGGGGGGATCAGACCGTTTATCATCATATATGGCTGTAGCCCGTGAAAATGGAACAGCAAAGGCTCATAAATTTAGAGTTTTTTCAGACAGTGTGTAATGTGTTTGTGAATGTGATATTTACGAGCCATTATTGGCATTTAATATATAATTATTGGCAGTTCTGCGATAGATTTTTTGGCGACGGCGTACAACCTAGCGGAGGAAAGTGTGCGGTCGTACCATATTTTTGGTAACAGATGGGCTAGAACTGTAATAATATGTGGATTGCCTTAATTTTCTAAGTATCTAAGGGATAAAGACGCTTATTTAGTGGATAAGACCGGTTTTCATCAAATAAGGCTGGTGCCTGTGAAAATTGAAGAGCAAACACTCATAAATTTACAATTTTTTTCTGACAGTGTGTAATGTGTTTGTGAATGTGACATTTACGATAAGCCATTATTGGCATTTAAAGTTATAGTTCGGCGATAGTTTTTTGGTCGACGGGGTACACCCTAGCGGAGGAAAATGTACGGTCGTACCATATTTTTGGTAACAGATGGGCTAGAACAGTAAGCATATGTGGATTGCCCTTAATTTTCTAAGTATTTAAGGAATAAAGCCGCTTATTTATTGGATCAGACAGTTTTGCATCAAATAAGGCTGTTGCCCGTAAAAACTGAAGAGCAAACACTCATAAATTTAGTTTTTTCTGAGAGTGTAGCGTGCTTATTGGAGCATAGAAAGAGAAATGATTGGGATCACTCGTCATGAATGAAATGGATAAATATAAAGATAATATCATTAAGAATAAGAATTTGAAAGACGCGTAAGACAACAAATATCGTTGGCAGGAAATACAGGGAAGTCATGAAAATACTTCTCCGATATATGAACCCTTAGCGGCCTAAATGCTCAACCAATCGAAAAGAAATTTTAGATCTACCCATTTGAAGGTATGCGCTCGACATCGTGATGATTTAAAAGAATAGAGCTCTCACGGTTACAGTTATAGTGAAAAAAATTCGAAAATTTCGAGTGGCAACACCCTTTTTTGTTCATGCGCAAATTCAGCAGCGTATTGAAAAACCATAAATTTCATTGGAATGATACATGTACGATGAAAATTGCCGGCGTAAAACACTTGTAAAAAAGACCATTGTGTAGAACAAAAAAGTGGCTATATAAGACATGTTTTACAGTAGGCGAATTTGTTTTTCACTTGCGAACTGAATAATGTTGTAAGATTTGTTTTAAAACGTGTTTTTGAGTTGTATTTGTGTTCACATTGTGAAAATAAAAATGTATTCATTTGTTTTAGAGTGCTGAATATTATGTTACATGGGAACTGATTAGAACTGAGTGCCATGATATTACACCGGCATTTTGTCATACGTATATTGTTACAACGTCATTTCTGGTTTGTTAATGCGCTGATGAATTTGCGCAGGAAAAAAAGGGTGTTGCCATTCGAAAATTTCGAAATTTTTCACTGTAACCGTAACTATGAGAGGTCTGTTTGTTCAAATCATCACGATTTCTATGGCATACCTTAAAATAACTAAATCTGAAATTTTCTTTCGATTTTTGAGCGGTTAGGTCGCTAGGGGTACATATATCGGGGAAGTTTTCTTATGACCACCCTGTATAGGAAATAATGCATTCAAAAATACATACATTATTACATCAGGATAATAGTTAACTATTAAAGAAATGTATGACTGCAAACATTCAATGATAAAATACACTAAAACAAATTAAAATACGAGTTAATGTAGATGTTACGAGTATTTTCCGTGGCCCACTTTAGTACACGTACACAATGAAAAATCAAATCCTAGAATCAGAACAATGAAAAACAGTTAAACCCAGAGTTTATTTAGGACATCATACTCCACCGGCGCTTGAATACGACACGACCATGTTCCCGACTTTCATATTGCTCATGTTGTGAAGTCTAAATGCTGCTTATTTAGTAGTCATGTTTTCCTAGAGTATTGCGTGACTGTTCTAGCTGATTTTTCATTTAATGAAGCCACCCAGGTCCCGGCTGAGTATGATGTCCTAATTAAACTGTACTTTTGACTGATCTTCATTGTTCTGGCTCTTAGGTTTGTTTTGTGATTGTGTGCGTGTACGTGTACTCTAGAGGAGTACGAAAAGTACTCAAAACCTCTATATTAACTCGTATTTTAATTTGTTAAATAGCTTTTATCATTGAATGTCTGTAGTCATATATTTTAAGGTTATAGTAATGTGTTATTTAGACTCTTGTTTTTTGTTTCCTTGACTTATTTCTAAATCAGTAACATTATAGCAAATTATCAATGTAATTCACATCAGATTACGATAGTTTATTTCAAAAATAATATTCATTGTTCAACAGTATCAGCTGATGCAGCACGACAAATTAAAAAATTGCTAAATTTCTAACATTCTCATAATGATAACGTTTCAAGAACAAAATTAATTATTAAAATTTGACTAAGAAAATAAATCTCTGAAAACATTTCATTCTAATTGTAAAATGCGCTTGTTTTTGATCAGACGTAACTCAGAATCTTCTTTTTTACCCGACTGCCAAGAAGGGTTATGTGTTTCACGCGTATCTGGGTATGTGGATTTTTTTATACACTCATAACATCCCAACGGCTGGATGAATTTTAATGGATGAGGTCTCTATCGATTCGTCTTAACCGTCCGAAGGTTATAGGCTAGGATTTGTTTTTATAAATCCAAAATTGCGGCCGTAAAATACAAAATAGCGTTAGAGACGAAAAATATTTTTACGTACCCTACTGAGTGGCAAATCATTGTATATGTCTTTCAAAATGAAGACGGTGTTCCATTGACTATTTTACAGCTAGAAACTCCGTTTAAATATTACACAACCTGGAAGTTGTGTAGCTTTACTGCAACTCTAACCTACATAGACATCAATAGGCCTCATCAAAACAGTGTTTATAGATAGGAACTAACAATTAAACACAACTTAAAAGTCATCAATACAAGTAAATAACAAAAAATAGGTAAGTAATATAAAAAATATTGGGTCGTTCGGAAAGCCGTGTCCATTTGGGAAAATGAATTCGTACCGGAAAATTCTATCATTTAATTATTAGACATTAATTTCGATATATAATGTCTAATAATTTTCGCGCAGAATTTTTCGTTACGAATTGGTTTTCCCAAACGGACGTGGCTTTCCGAACGACCCAATAGTTTCATATTGATGAGAAATAATTAATTAGTTCGCAGTAAGGTTTTTTGAATTTTTAAATTTAATGTTTACTTGTTTCGAGCTCTTATTTAATTAATTTTAAGAAGCATGTTTCAGAAAATACTTGTGCAAAATTTATCGAGAACTACAGAACACCATTTCAGACAATTCTGAAAAAAGAAGATTAAAATACATGAATGGAAAGAGAAATAGAGAAGCAACGAAAGAAAAAGAGTTCGCAAATCACCAATTAAGCAAAAAAGGCAAAAGGTTTCATTAAATGTCAATGCGGGATTTCCAATTCCAATTTTAATACTAATGAAGGTATTTTAATGAAAATTTCAACAGATGTATTTTGCTTTCTGTAAAATTTAATGACATCGCTACAAGTTCTAAAAATTATTACATTTCTCAAGCAAGCATTATGGCGATAAATCCATACCATAAACAATCGACGTTATTTAAGAAGTCAATAATCGACTTTCTACGCACTTTCAGCAAATTTCGAGGTATCGTAGAATTTAACACAAAGACAAAAAATCCCTGCCGGCTCGGCCTACAGGCGGAGGTAGATTTCGATGTTAAATACTAAATTCACCATCAACACTTTTAATTCGTCAAACTATTTATTTTATTTTGAGTTTTCATACGGAAATCTTGCTCTAGAAAACTTATGACGTAATATTCAATTTGTTTTCAATTTCCCAAGCTATTTATTTAAATTTTCACGTGAAAATCTTGCAATAGAAAAGTAATTGCTGTGTTGAGAATTTTTTTTTTAAATTGTTGGCAAAGGCTATAACGAAAAATGTTTATTTTTTTTCTGTCATTGTTGTGTAAGAGCTGGTTTTATCAGAATCATGTTAAGACAGTATTCAAAATTTTGAACCCTCCCCATTTCCACCCTCTTGGGCCGATTTCGCCCATTTTCAATCCCCGCCGAGATATTAGCCATGTCAAAGTTGTTGGCAGATTGAAGACGATCCGTGCATAATTGCGACTTTCATCTTGCGGACAAAATTTAGTACATACATACATACATACATATATATATATATATATATATATATATTAAATGAAGGCATTGGCAACGCTATTTTCCTAGCCTAAAGCGATACAAAAATTGTTTGTTGTAGCGCGTAACTTCTAAAATGATTAGCCAATCTATTTTTTAAAATTTTGTGTGCTAAAAATTTTCTAATTAAATTGTTTCTGAAAACAGTGGGAAATACGTATTACCCCTGCTTAATTTCACATTATTTTTGTGAAATATTTCATAATTTAATATTTATTGATTTATTTTTCACAATTCAATGGAAAGTTTTCATTGAGAATGATGAAAATTTTATTTTTAGAACTATGGATAATATTTTATGCATGCGTTATCAGTTCTGAACCGTTTATCAGTAAACACCAATTTATGTACTACCTAAACTAATCTTGAATATTAGCTGTTGTAGGATAATCTAACGTTGAAATATTCAAGATGCAACACTGTAAAATAATTGTTAATTTTGCGGTATAATACTCGCAGTTGGGATGCCAGCTTAAAATTTACAGTAATAAACCGAAAAATCGCAAAATTAGCAATTAACATATTATTAAGCAGTAATAAACGGTTTAACCGCTTCGACGTTTGTCGGGTTTAAAAGCACTGTTTCCCTATACCTGCTGCTTGTGATAACTGCGGTACATTGCTTCTTATTTTACGGTTATAAACAGACACCCCAGCTGCTGTTATTATACAGTAAAATCAACATTTTTTTTTTTTTTTTTTCAGTGAAGTACCCTTTTAAATGAAATTGTACAATTTTAATTTCATAACACTTTTTATGCTTTTTTTTATTATTTTTTTACTATACTCATAATTAATTTTTAAATCATGATGGTTTTTAATTAAACCAATTTTTTATGCTTTAATCAAGTATCTCAATAAAACTTAGAAGCATCAAGTAATATGTCAAGTGCGGGTAATAAAAAAAACCCCTTTAAAAACAAGTATTTTTAAACTAAATGACTTTTTGTGAGAGGGGCATTTTTTCTTATTTTGCCGTAAGAGGATTTTTTTCAGTTGTATTTAAAAAAGTATTATTCAGAACAACTTAAAAGTCTTAAAGAAGGATAAGGAAAATTCTGTTCGATAATATAAATGTAATTTTATTTCTTGCCTGTTTTGAAGGAAATGCTAAACTGAGGAGCTTAGTGCATTGATGCTCTAGAAAGTACACATTTTATATGGAAAGTTATGTTGTTCATTAATAATAATAATAATAAAAAAATATTAGTAAACAAGAAAATATGTTGAGTGCGTTTAATTTCTTTCTTTTTTAAAGAAAATTCCTTTCATTTTTCCTTAGATTTATCTTTTTTTATAAATAAAATTTAAATAATTCTGATACGCGTCGATGAAAATGAAAACATATATTCAAAGTGTTTTTTTTTTACTTATTTATTGGGGAAAGAAAAAAAGAAACTAAAATAGTATTTATGAATGCGTATTTAGAGTTAAAAAAATAATTATATGCCTAAGACAAATAATTTTTGTGGCCAATCCGCTACATTTGGCTCCGAGATTTGCCAAAATCAACTGTTTTGAAATATTATTAAGAATCGCAACGTTTAGAATAAATGCGTAGAGTGCTGGAAAAAAAATGAGAACCACAAAAAAAAAAAAAAAAAAAAAAAATCGTAACGATCTTACTTTAATGAAAAATCTGATATGATTATAAAATTATACTCATAAAGTTATGCAAGTTTTGTTATTTATTTTAAATTACAATCAGATGTTTTAAAATAAGTGGGTAAGTGTGATCGCAAATCGCACAGTGTTTCGTTTAATATCTCTTCAAAAACATTATAATATTTTTATTATGTGTTATAAATTATGTCAAAGTTTAAAAGCGATCGGTTTCTTTAGTTTTTCCAATTTTAACTAATTCCTGCCAATTGTCTGTGCGAAAAACCATCTCTTTTATAAGATTACGAATCGATTTTTCATAAATCGGAAAATTGAGATCCAATTTTTTTTAAATTCAGATTTTATGAATCAGCGTACGAAGTAACATCCGGATGCGAAACAATCAAATTTGTAAAATCAATAGTTAAAAAATTGTTTACTGCGATTATCAAACCTTAGTATAAAAATTTATCTATTTTTCTTTCCGTGTCACATGGCCTGTCGTGCAAAAGATGGAATTCAGGAATTAATTACAAAAAAATAATTATCTTCACTCCCGATTGTCGAAATTAAAAGATAAAGACATATTCTGAAAGAGAATTAAATTTTACGTCGGATGGCGTAAAAATAGTAGCTCAAAAAAAATCAGTATTAAAAAAATAGTCCTGTATAAAATGTTCTGGGTCCTTTTCCGACCTCAAGACGCACTTATCTTATTTTCTCTCGTTATCGCCGAAAATTCAATGACATCAGACATCTGCCGCCTTCACAAATGAAGGAAAATAAACGATTTTTTTCTCGATTTTTAACGAATTTTTGTGTTTTTATGGTACGATCGAGATACTTTTTAGAATTTCGGAAAGCTGAGATATCCCCCGACTCCTGATACTAACTTCGAATTTCTGAGATGCGTAGAAAAGAAGTAATCGCGCCTTAAATAAATCGACATTCCCATTAAAATGACACCTATTTTTAATCGGTGGAAGAGTTCGTTTTTGCAATTTGACGAAAGATCAATGCTTTTGTTGAATTATGAATGCCTTTCCGATCTTGTACTTGGGATTTTAAATTAATTACGTTCGTTATTACGACTTTTTAAAAATTTTATGATTTATCGTTTGATATGAGGTGTTCCACTATAAGTATGCAAAATTTCAAGTCTTCAACGTATATAGTTTCTGAAAACGCGCTCTGTAACAGAAGGACAGATAGACAGAGGAGTGAGAGGAATAAGTTTCCGCCAGATGAACAAAATCTTCAGAATGGTTTAAGTTTATATTTTGCATAACATAACTTGGTGAGAAAAGTTTAGGATCAGTATATTCAATATTTAAATTACACATGTAAAATAATTATACATTAATTTTTAGTAACTTTTTTGCTTCCCCTTTAGACAGATAACCTTAGGAAACGATTTGACCACGTTTTTGCATGAACAAATAAGTATTTGGTTCCATGTTTCCAAAATGGCTGATTTCAATTCAATAATCATATCAGACTGCTTTTCGTTGGCATAAATTTGATGAACAAGATTCCGCACAAGTTTTGTGTGGAATTTAGATCAGGACTTTTAGCTGGAAAGTCCATAGTTTTAACTTTGCTTGCAAATGACCAACTTGAAGTTGTCACAGGCTGGTGAACATTATATTTAAGCAACATCAAATTCTGATCCATATTCGTCTTTAAGTGGAATAAATTTATTATCCAGGTTATATTGATAATCAAAAAAGTTCATCTTTGCCTTGAGGAAAACCAAAATTTCTTTTCCTTTTGTTAAAAAAAAAAAAAAAAAAAAAAAAAAAAAAAAAAAAAAAAAAAAAAAAAAATCCACGTTTTTGCATGAACAAATAAGTATTTGGTTCCATGTTTCCAAAATGGCTGATTTCAATTCAATAATCATATCAGACTGCTTTTCGTTGGCATAAATTTGATGAACAAGATTCCGCACAAGGTTTGTGTGGAATTTAGATCAAGACTTTTAGCTGGAAAGTCCATAGTTTTAACTTTGCTTGCAAATGACCAACTTGAAGTTGTCACAGGCTGGTGAACATTATATTTAAGCAACATCAAATTCTGATCCATATTCGTCTTTAAGTGGAATAAAATTATTATCCAGGTTATATTGATAATCAAAAAATTTCATCTTTGCCTTGAGGAAAACCAAAATTTCTTTTCCTTACTTGTTGACGTTTTAAAAGCAGATTTGGCTCACATCGTAAATAATGCCACTAATATCTTAAACCATCTTGTCCATAAAGATTGACCTAGATTTCCATGTGCAAAAACTAATTTTGCAATAGATTGCATGCGCACGCAATGTCTCTTCCGTCATCCATTAGAAAGCGCTAGTAGCAAAAATGGCAATTAGTGTACAGAAAGTATTTTGTGTTCTGCAGCTCGCAAAGACCGAATCTGTAGAGTAGATACTGTGCAACATGCGTTCCGCATTAAGTTCAGATGTGATCCCCCAAGTGATAATAACATCCGAAGATGGTAACATCGGTTTGAAAATACCGGATGCCTTTGCAACAATGACCCCACAAACACTAATCAACGTTTGGAAAGAACTGAGCTATCGACTTGATGTGCTCGGTGTGATGAAAAGTGCACACATTGAACACTTGTAAGCTTGTAGGTAAAACTGTTTTTGAGTTTCTTTTTCATTTCATGTATTAATTACAATTTTAAGTTTTATGTAATAAATACTACCAAGCGTTAAAACCCTGATATTAATTTAGAAACACCCTGTACTTTGATTATACAGGCATAAAATAAAACAATATTTCCCCCTTCAATATTAATATGACATAACAGTGGGAAGCACTTGATAAATATTTATTTATTTCGACGCTAATTATTACAGATAATTCTTTATTTGATAAAATGATACAGAAAATCACTAGTGTGAAATTTTGTCTTATTTTCCCTTCGGCCAGGCAAGCACACTACATTTTCAAGCTGTTAATTAACTTGCATTGTGCTTCCTTTCTGCTAAAATCTTGCAATACCATTTTAACACACTTTTTATGCTACAATAGGAATACTTTTTGGTAGTGCGAAGTAATTCTAATCGCAATAAAATATTCTGCTAAAAAGGTATATGTAATTTACTTCCGACACTCTTTAGGGGCTAAAACATTAGATCAATAATGTAGGTAAATGGTCACTGGTAAGAAAGCTTGCCTTATTTGCCCTTCCGCCAATCAAGCACACTGCTTTTTCAAGCTGTAATTTAACTTGGCTTGTGCTTCCGATCTTCTAAAATCTTGCAATCCCATTTTAACATACTTTTTATGCTACAATTGCTCTACTTTTCAGTAATGTGACGTAATTCTAATCGCAATAAAATATTCAGTTAAAAAGCTATTTGCAATTTACTTCCGCCAATCTTTACAAGCTAAAACATTAGTTTAATAAGGGCAGGTAAATGTCATGACGTATGTGATCACATAAACATCATCGATTGCTTCAGAAACGAGCTGGTATTTTTCGACTGAAGCGTGGCATGGTTGGTAAATGGGCCATCTTTCAGTTTCGAGCAGATGTGAGTGGATGTGGGTTCCATTCTCAGACGGACGTTCATCGTTTTTTTTCTTGACAGGAAGATGAATTTAAAATTTCATATTCATTATATATTATTAAAGAACAAACTGATAAAAAAAATCTTTTGCAGTTTATTTTATTTCTTTTAAAAAATGTACTTATTCCAGTCAATTGTTCACCAACGTTTTTTTTTTCAACGTTATATAGAAAACCGGACATTTAAGTAGTATTCTGGACAAAAAAGAGAAATATATCTTAATCGGCGAAAATATAATGTCTAACCACAAAACAATATACAATAAACTCTTCTTAGATGTCAACGAATTCGAAAAGCATTTTTGTATTTTTAGAGACATCAGAAGCCAACATAATTCCGAAATTGGATGAAACATTTATAAAAATAAACTTTATATTACTGCCGTTGATTATCGAAATGTTTACTATTGGTTTTTATTGTACTTAATCAAGTTTTGTAAGTCGAAATATAGGTTTTTTAATGCTAATGTAAAATCTTCAACTAAATAACAATAAACAGTTTAAGTTTACCTGTGCGTTACTAGACTTTACATCTGACACCAGTTTCTCACAGGGAGATAACAATGCTTCCAGCACAGACTAAGCGCAGGCGTCCTAGTGTCTGCATTTTCTATACCGGTTGACACTAAAAATTCGTCTGTCTACCTCCTTCGTTAATGATTTTATCCTACATTCGCCACCGTGAGAAAAAAGTTTCAGCTGAGCTAGACATGAGTTGGGATCACCAGGCACCTAGTGTAAAGAAAGGATTCTAATGAAATCTAGCTAACTCTTTTACCATTGGGAGCTACGTTAAAGTGAACGACTTACTCCCTCCTTCCTCTCCTCCAAGGGAGTGGAAGAGAAGGAGCGGGAAGTGAGTGCGGTTCAGATCACTGTGGAAACGTTCCGGTGTAACCCTGGAAAAGCTCACAGCAGGTGAGTGGCACAAGTGTGCATTGCGAGGACTTTGCAGAAAGTTAACAACACTGGCAAATTCCCTCCCGGAAAGAGACCTCATGTCTCTGTATATGAGTACTAGACCCAATAAAACGCTGGGCCTGTAGTGCAACTACTTTCCAGAGAACTTTGTCTCCACATAACGAACTCTAAAATTTGTATGAAAACTATGGACAACCGATTGTAATTGACGCAGGATCCAATTCTTGAACTTTGTATTATATTACTAAAAATAGTTAACCAAAATCATAAATTTTGGTAATTATATAAAATTGAGGATTTTTTTAGCCCCTGGTTACCAAATGTCTTGCATTCGGACGTAAAATTCTCACACTATGCTTTTTCAAATAAACTTTTTCTTTTACAACAATCAGGCATCAGAGAAAACCATGATAACATAAGACGGTTTACTGCTGAATTGCATTAATTACAAGTGTGTCAAAGTGAAGCCAGATAATTTCGGCCATTTTCCTTTTGCTCAGGGAGAAAAAAGCATGTGTCTCTGATTTCTCTCTACGTGGGAATAATGTTGTTGATTTTCTCTCTTTCACCATTTCAGTTTCGATAATATAACGCGTGAGTTACCTTAGTGGAAAATTAATGTGTGAAAAAAATTGTGTAAAAAGAAAGATACAGTCAACTGCATTTCATAAAGAAAATCCATATAAAATTTCGTCTACAAGAAGCCGGAGGTAAAACGAACTAAGGTTGCAAATAAAAAGGATAATGTCAAACATATTCGAAACGTGATACCGTGAACTTATTGCAACAGCTATCCAAGTCAAGTTGTCTATTGCAACTGTACCAAATAGCGCGAAAGATAAAAATAAATCATAAAAAAGACACGACCGACAAACGATTTCTCAAATATGCTATAACGAGATTGGAAAATAAATCTACTAAAACCTATTTGGATAACTCTGAATTAGAACAACTTCAGCTATTAAAGAAATAAACTGAAAAATTAGACGAAGTATTTAAAGAATTATTCAAAACAACCTTTTGATTTTCTGAGGAAACAGACATCGATTCCTTTATAAAGGAAAGACAAGGTGCAAAGTATTTTTAATGAGCTAATACTTAAAATTGAACATACAATTGCCGCAAGAAAAATAAATGTGAAAAGTCTAATGAAGAAAGTCAGTGAAATAAAATTCCCAAAACTGTCACTGTCATCATTTAGTGGTCAAATCCACGAGTGGTTAACTTTCAAAGATTTATTTAATGCAAGTATAGATAATAACGCAAATCTATCGCCAGTTCAGTGGCTTGCAATATTTGAAATTGCCTTGACAAGGCGATTCGTTAAAGTCCTTAAGTATTGAAGATTAAAAATATACCGTAGCGTTGGATTTAATTTCGGAAAAAAATTCTCAATAAACATGAACTAATTTATAGTCCTATTAGAAAATTACTGAATCAATCATTCGTGCAAGGAGGCACCCTCGAGAAAATTAAATTTAGTGGATATGACTAACGAATGTATCCGCTCATTCGAAATCTTGGATCAACCGGAAAGTGGATTTTCAGAAACTTTGTTGATTAATTTAATTCTGCAAAATTAGACAGTAGTATAAAATAATGGTGGGAACGTCAATTGAAGAGTGACAAACGTTAAACATTATCTCAACTGACAATTTTTTTAAAGATTATGCTCAATGATTGCATTATTCTAATAGAAATCAGAATTATAAGAAAACAATTATTCCGAATTAACTGTAATGACTGTTTCTGATAATTTTAAATATTGTTCGTCACGTAAACATAAAATATCTAAATGTGTTGAGTTAGCTCTAATGATATTTTCTAAAGATACATTTCTACAATTGTGTTCCAGACACTGCATTTCTTACACATTTTGATAAAATTTGTTTTGTCGGCTTTTTTGACATGGGTGTCAACTGTAGTTGGAATTTATAGCGACTTCATAACAACTATGAATTAACTGGTATTCATGCACTTCCAACAATACCTTATTTGTTGAAACTGATTAATCTAGATGAGGTCCTCATGAATAACATGCAAACAATCACAGCAATCGTATATAGTTCTGGTAGTATGAAACCTTTCTTAGCCGTCTCTATCAAGTGATAACAGAAATAATATATAAAATCATAACACGAAATGCAATATTGCACATTAATTCAATCACAAAGCATACAAAATGAACTTAAAAAACTCGCTGTTTTACTTAATAATGATAATAATGTAGCTATTACAAGTGAAACATATACATTTTATTTAAAATTTCTTAGTACTTTCTGCCTGCAATTCCAGCTGCCATCGTCAGAGAATATTTTTATTATTAAGTGCTGTTCCATTCATTAAAATACGTCACTTCGTTTTAAATGACAGAGTCTATAATTATTAATGTAGATGAAAATATATCTACTACTACTTCTACTTCGTCTACTTCTACTTTCAACGATTATAATACGAGGGCAAGTCAGTCAGTAGATCACAAAAGTCAATAAAAAAGGGAAAACAAGATACATACTTAAAATGCATGTATATTTCTCCAAATTACCGTCATTTACATGGATACATATTTCCCATATCTTTATGAGTTTTCTAATAACTGCTACATAAAAGTCTTTGGACTGCACTCTCAGCCATTTGTACTTCACATTCAAGGGCTGCATCAGTCACCAGTAGGCTATACCATGTGAACAGCCTGTTGCAGTTGCTAATGCTGTCTATTGTTGTTCGCCTGTCAGCTCTAACCATTTCCTCAACCTTCCGCACTCTTTCTTCTGTCACAATATCAACAGAACGACCACTTCGTTCTTCGTAAACAACTTTTGAACGCCCTTTCTCATCTTGAACAACTATTGTCTTATAAATTCGAAACTGGCATCTTAGAGTTGAGCAGTGCTGCCACATATTGGAATATTTGGAAACAAATTACTACTAATTTGTGACCTTTTATATCGGTTTGTGACCTACTTACTAACTTTCCCTGTAATTATAGACTTTCCCATTTCAAACAATGTGACGTATTTGAATGAATGGAACAGTAATTAATAATACAAATATTCTCTGCTAATGACCGCGATAATTGCACCCCAAAACTAATAAGAAATTTTAAATAAAATGTATTTTTTTTTTTACTTAAAACATCTATGTTGTTATTATTATTCTCGACTTTAAGTAAAACAGTGAGTTTTTTAAATTTCATATCGTGTATTCGGAGAAATAATATATTATTGGATAAAATCTTTTATGTTATCAAAATAAATTTATGTACAAAATAAATATTTAAAAATATTTTATTCCTTTTATTGTACATAAAACCCAACTGTCAATAAATTAATAATCAATATATGTCAGGAGGCAAATACATTACTATTTTACGAAAAATATCTTATTTCTCACACATAGGTCCTTTTGAAAATCAATAAATCCTTTAGCTCTTCATTACAATAAAAATCTCAGAAGACAAAATGGTTGGAATGCGATAGCAAATTTTCTTTTTTCTGAAGTTTAGTTTAGAAACAAGTGCAATAGAAACTTCATGAATTTTTTTATGGATAAGTTGAACAACAAATTCACTATACTTTTTGTTTTTAAGTATATTTTGTATTAGTTACAACTGCGTTTGTTCAATTAATTACAACTGCGTTCTCATTCATCTCGATTATATATCTTCCATTGAACATTTTAAAATGTATGTCCTTCCAATTTGAATATATAGCAGCTTTAAAACACCCTTGAATAATTGGGAATTCATGCGATTCCAACAATATCTTATGCATTGAAACTGATTAAGTCAATGATGCCCTCGAGCATAACATGCGAACGATCACAACATACGTACAACTTCCATAAGCATGCAACTTTGCTTCTCTGCCGCAATGAAGCAATAACCTTTTGTTTGATGAAATAATAATCTTTTTCCGTAAAGTATTCAATGTTTTCAAGTTGAATTATTACATAAATAAGTATTTTAAAATATTTGTTTCATTTATTTTACCGAAAACCTAACTGTCAATAAAAGAATGATCAATATACCTCATGTACCGAAATATATTACAATTTTGCGAAAATAATCTTAAATTTCCCAGCCATAGAACTTTTCGAAAATCCATAAATGAAAATACTCTCAGCTTTTCATTAAAACAAAAATATCACAGAAAATATTATACTTCGAATCTGAAAGTAAATTTTCTTTATTTTGAAGATAAATTTTGAAACAATTCAGTAGAAAATTTGCGGATTTTTTTCTAAGTGAATTGAATAAAACTTTCACTATAGATTTCCTTTCTTGTTATGTTATATTTTGATTTCTTTACAATTGGGTTCAAAGACATTGCATTTCTAACTCAATTATATCTGTTTCATCATACATTTCGACATGTATATTCTACCAGTTTGAATATATATGTAACGTTAAAACATCCTTGAAATATATGAGATTTATAAAATTCAAACAAACTGTTGAAACTGATTAATCCAATGAGGCGCTTTCAGAAGCAAACAATCATAACATACGTAAAAGGTTCCATAAGCGTGACACTATTCTTCGCTGCCACAATCAAGCAGTAACAGAAATGAAGTCTTTTTGTATAAAGTACTCTATGGTATCAAGTGAAAATGATACTTAAAATAGCATAGGATATTCATACAGTGTAAGGATAAAATAAATATATAAAAATATTTTGTTCCTTTCATTTTACCGAAAACGCAACTGTCAATAGCAGAACAATAAATATATGTCAGGTACGAAATACATTATTGCTTTTCGAAAAGGATCTTGAATATCTCAGACATTGCTTTTTTGAAATATCAATAAAATTCTTCAAATCGAATTACTTCTAGTTCTTCATTAAAATAAAAATCTCTCGGACGAAAATATGCTTCGAATCCGATAGCAAATCTTCTTTATTCTAAAGTTTTGAAAAAAAAAAATGAGTAGAAAATTCTATGATTTTTTTGTCTTTTCAATAGACCGAATATAGAAATATTTTTTTTAAATAAGCTGAAAAAAACATTTCACTGTAAGTATCGTTTTCCGTTATATTTTGTTTTATTTGCAGTTGCATACCAATAAATTACATTTCTTACTCATCTCGTTTAGATCTATTTCTTCAGACATTCTTCGATGCATGTTCCACTAGTTTGAATATATAGCGACATTAAAAAGCAGAAAAACCAACGTTTAAAATGCACAAATAATATATGAAAAGCAGCAAACAGCTGTTTCGAATCTACTAGCGAGATTCTTCTTCAGTGCAAAAGGAACAGCGTGCTAGAAAAAGCAAGGCTGAGCAAAATCATAGACAGAGACGCGCTGGCTTTTATATTCTATGCGGGTGGCGAAGGCGCCGAAACAACCAATGAGAGAGAAGCAGTGGAAACGACTGGGTGGACAAGTAGCGACATCTACCGGAGAAATAGAGAAAAGAAACCAAAAAAGGGGAATTAAATTAACGCTTTCCAAATACTTGGAAAATCTGGAGTACTAGATAAGTCATTGACTAAAGAGTGAGAATTTTTAATGATATGGTAAGCTTCCCAAAAATCAAGATCAAGGTTAGAAGAACATTTTTGGATAATGGTGGCTGAGGAAAAATCGAACCTATGTTGAGAAGACCAAGAATGTTGAGCAATAGAAGAACGTTTGAGCTCCTGATTTTTAACATAACCTTCATGCTCTTTTAAACGAAATCTAAGAGCACGTTTAGTCTGACCAATATAAGAAAGACCACACTGACAAGAGATCTGGTAAATGCCCCAATTATCTAGGCGATCAACGGGGTGTTTGAGATTTGAAAAAAGGATTTTATTAACAGGAGAAAAAATAACTTTAAAATCAAACCTTCTTAGGATTTTAGCAACTTGCTGACTGATTTTAGGAAAAAATGGTAATACAACTGAAGTATTAGAGTTGGAATTAGAATGCTTTTCAGAATGGTCTGATTTCGTCAATTTCTTATAAATAGAATCGATAATATTAGAGGAATAACCACGATCGACAGCAATAGCTTTGAGATAATTAAGTTCAGCACTAAGTAACTGAGGAGTGGAACAAATATTAGTAGCCCGAAAAACAAAAGTATTGAAAGCAGCAAATTTCTGGTTAGGGGGATGAGAAGAATACCTGTGAGGTGGGAGACTGACAGCAAAAGGTTTACGAAAGACGGTAGTCTGAAAGCCATTTTCACAACGAATAACAAGGACATCCAGGAAAGAAAGACAGTTATTGGTCTCAATTTCAGAGGTAAATTGAATGCAGGGATCAATGGAATTCTTAATAGAGAGAATATGATTAATATCCGAATTCATTTCAATCAGGACATAAACATCATCAACATAACGAACATAGAACGGAAATTTTAAGATTTCAAAAAGCTTCACCTCAAAATAGTGCATATAAATATCGCATAAAATTGGACTAAGAGGATTACCCATAGCCAAACCGTCAATCATACGGAAGAAATTACCATTGAAAACAAAAGTATTTTGCGACAAGCAAGCGCGAGTGAGAAGTATAAGTTCCTCGATTTCAAAATAAGAGAAATGGAATTCACAAAGCCTTTTCTTGAGGCAATCTAAAGCCCCCTCAACCGGAACGTTTGTAAATAATGATTTAACATCAAAAGAAACCATCATGTGACCCTGCAGCTTAAAATTATGAAGTTTTTTAACAAAATCAAAAGAATTTTTAACAGTGAAACAGTTACTGCTCAAAAGGGGGGAAAAAACAGAAACTAAATATTTGGCAAGTTTATAAGAAGCTGTACCGATACTAGAGACAATAGGTCTAAAAGGAATGTCAGGTTTATGGACCTTAGGTAAAGCATAAAACCTGGCACAATGCGCAATAGACGGAATAAGGGACTTCTTAAAGTTAGCAGGAATAATGGAAGAAGACTTAATGGCAGACTTAATAGAGTTAATTTCACTAGTGGAAGGGTCTTTGCGGATATCCACATACGGA
The DNA here is from genome assembly GCA_963932465.1 of Maratus speciosus. NCBI lineage: Eukaryota > Metazoa > Arthropoda > Arachnida > Araneae > Salticidae > Maratus > Maratus speciosus. Next base: position 64,137,849 of record OZ010791.1, read on the forward strand.
CCATCATTAATTAATTTATGGGTTTTTTCCAAATACGTAGATTTGTCGAGAAGAACAATCTGGCCACCTTTGTCGGCCTTAGTAATAATTAAGTTTGGATCAGAACGCAAAATTTTCAGACATTGTTTAACAGGATGTTTAAGATTGGGTTTATAAACATTAGAATTGAAATCAACAGTATTGGCAATGAGATGCCTAATAGACTCTTTTTGAGAAGAAGATAGACCGCTATGCTTAAAGGCTCTTTCAATAGGAGCAATAAGATTAGGTAAAGAAGGAATAGCAGAGACAGAAAAATTGTTATTCAATTTGAGAGCATCGAGCTGATTGTTACTTAATGGAACACTAGAAAGATTGACAACAGCATTTTGGTTAACAAGAGGCAAATTACTACAGTTATTAGCGACAGAACTTCCACAAAGCGCATTAAATTTCTTCTTTAAAACCGAACAATGAACAGAAGAAGCTGTGAGAACTCTGCTCCATGACCTTCTGTCAATGGACTGAAAATCAGGAGTAGAATTAGCGAGGCTGATATGTAAAGAATATAACTCGCGCTCTATATGAGCAATTTTGTGGCGAGTCTCTTGAATCAAAGCTCTTAAAAGAGCTAATTTAGAACGAAATAAGACCTTCTCAATCCTATTTGAAGAAAATAAATTACAACGAATGGAAATGAATTTAGGAATAACCTTCTTACGCCTACAATCAAGTAGGAAATGTAAGTGTTCCAAAAACCTGTACTTTTTTAATCGTAAATTACAAAACCTATTGATTTGAGACATTGCGGAAAAAAAAAAAAAATACAGAAGAATAAATGCCCGTTAACGCCAAATACATAAAAATAGCAAATAAAGCCTTTGTGCAACAATATTAAAAAGCAGAAAAACCAACGTTTAAAATGCACAAATAATATATGAAAATTTGTGCATTTTAAACGTTGGTTTTTTTGCTTTTTAATATTGTTGCACAAAGGCTTTATTTGCTATTTTTATGTATTTGGCGTTAACGGGCATTTATTCTTCTGTATTTTTTTTTTTTTTTTCCGCAATGTCTCAAATCAATAGGTTTTGTAATTTACGATTAAAAAAGTACAGGTTTTTGGAACACTTACATTTCCTACTTGATTGTAGGCGTAAGAAGGTTATTCCTAAATTCATTTCCATTCGTTGTAATTTATTTTCTTCAAATAGGATTGAGAAGGTCTTATTTCGTTCTAAATTAGCTCTTTTAAGAGCTTTGATTCAAGAGACTCGCCACAAAATTGCTCATATAGAGCGCGAGTTATATTCTTTACATATCAGCCTCGCTAATTCTACTCCTGATTTTCAGTCCATTGACAGAAGGTCATGGAGCAGAGTTCTCACAGCTTCTTCTGTTCATTGTTCGGTTTTAAAGAAGAAATTTAATGCGCTTTGTGGAAGTTCTGTCGCTAATAACTGCAGTAATTTGCCTCTTGTTAACCAAAATGCTGTTGTCAATCTTTCTAGTGTTCCATTAAGTAACAATCAGCTCGATGCTCTCAAATTGAATAACAATTTTTCTGTCTCTGCTATTCCTTCTTTACCTAATCTTATTGCTCCTATTGAAAGAGCCTTTAAGCATAGCGGTCTATCTTCTTCTCAAAAAGAGTCTATTAGGCATCTCATTGCCAATACTGTTGATTTCAATTCTAATGTTTATAAACCCAATCTTAAACATCCTGTTAAACAATGTCTGAAAATTTTGCGTTCTGATCCAAACTTAATTATTACTAAGGCCGACAAAGGTGGCCAGATTGTTCTTCTCGACAAATCTACGTATTTGGAAAAAACCCATAAATTAATTAATGATGGTCCGTATGTGGATATCCGCAAAGACCCTTCCACTAGTGAAATTAACTCTATTAAGTCTGCCATTAAGTCTTCTTCCATTATTCCTGCTAACTTTAAGAAGTCCCTTATTCCGTCTATTGCGCATTGTGCCAGGTTTTATGCTTTACCTAAGGTCCATAAACCTGACATTCCTTTTAGACCTATTGTCTCTAGTATCGGTACAGCTTCTTATAAACTTGCCAAATATTTAGTTTCTGTTTTTTCCCCCCTTTTGAGCAGTAACTGTTTCACTGTTAAAAATTCTTTTGATTTTGTTAAAAAACTTCATAATTTTAAGCTGCAGGGTCACATGATGGTTTCTTTTGATGTTAAATCATTATTTACAAACGTTCCGGTTGAGGGGGCTTTAGATTGCCTCAAGAAAAGGCTTTGTGAATTCCATTTCTCTTATTTTGAAATCGAGGAACTTATACTTCTCACTCGCGCTTGCTTGTCGCAAAATACTTTTGTTTTCAATGGTAATTTCTTCCGTATGATTGACGGTTTGGCTATGGGTAATCCTCTTAGTCCAATTTTATGCGATATTTATATGCACTATTTTGAGGTGAAGCTTTTTGAAATCTTAAAATTTCCGTTCTATGTTCGTTATGTTGATGATGTTTATGTCCTGATTGAAATGAATTCGGATATTAATCATATTCTCTCTATTAAGAATTCCATTGATCCCTGCATTCAATTTACCTCTGAAATTGAGACCAATAACTGTCTTTCTTTCCTGGATGTCCTTGTTATTCGTTGTGAAAATGGCTTTCAGACTACCGTCTTTCGTAAACCTTTTGCTGTCAGTCTCCCACCTCACAGGTATTCTTCTCATCCCCCTAACCAGAAATTTGCTGCTTTCAATACTTTTGTTTTTCGGGCTACTAATATTTGTTCCACTCCTCAGTTACTTAGTGCTGAACTTAATTACCTCAAAGCTATTGCTGTCGATCGTGGTTATTCCTCTAATATTATCGATTCTATTTATAAGAAATTGACGAAATCAGACCATTCTGAAAAGCATTCTAATTCCAACTCTAATTCCAACTCTAGTTGTATTACCATTTTTTCCTAAAATCAGTCAGCAAGTTGCTAAAATCCTAAGAAGGTTTGATTTTAAAGTTATTTTTTCTCCTGTTAATAAAATCCTTTTTTCAAATCTCAAACACCCCGTTGATCGCCTAGATAATTGGGGCATTTACCAGATCTCTTGTCAGTGTGGTCTTTCTTATATTGGTCAGACTAAACGTGCTCTTAGATTTCGTTTAAAAGAGCATGAAGGTTATGTTAAAAATCAGGAGCTCAAACGTTCTTCTATTGCTCAACATTCTTGGTCTTCTCAACATAGGTTCGATTTTTCCTCAGCCACCATTATCCAAAAATGTTCTTCTAACCGTGATCTTGATTTTTGGGAAGCTTACCATATCATTAAAAATTCTCACTCTTTAGTCAATGACTTATCTAGTACTCCAGATTTTCCAAGTATTTGGAAAGCGTTAATTTAATTCCCCTTTTTTGGTTTCTTTTCTCTATTTCTCCGGTAGATGTCGCTACTTGTCCACCCAGTCGTTTCCACTGCTTCTCTCTCATTGGTTGTTTCGGCGCCTTCGCCACCCGCATAGGGTATAAAAGCCAGCGCGTCCCTGTCTATGATTTTGCTCAGCCTTGCTTTTTCTAGCACGCTGTTCCTTTTGCACTGAAGAAGAATCTCGCTAGTAGATTCGAAACAGCTGTTTGCTGCTTTTCATATATTATTTGTGCATTTTAAACGTTGGTTTTTCTGCTTTTTAATATTGTTGCACAAAGGCTTTATTTGCTATTTTTATATATAGCGACAGTTTAAAACGTCCTTGAAACTTACGTGTTTCGAACAATATCTTAACTTTTGAAACTGATTAAACACACGAGAACATCCGGCGTAACTTGCTAAAAATAATAAAATACGCATGGAGTTCTATAAGCATAAAACTGGTATTCGCTATCCCAATCAAGTAATAGCATAAATAATATAATTTTGAAAATTATATTTTAATTTAATTATTATAATTAAAAAACAATTCACTGTATGTTTCGTTTTTCGTTATATTTTGTTTTATTTACAGTTGCATACCAATACACTACATTTCTTACTCATCTCGTTTAGATCTGTTTCTTCAGACATTTTTCGATGCACGTTCTAATTGATTGAATATATAGCGAAAGTTTAAAACGTTCTTGAAACTTAGGTGTTTCAAACAATATCTTAACTGTTGAAACTGATTAAACTCACGAGAACTTCCGGAGTAATTTACTAAAATAATAAAATACGCATACACACTATAAGCATGACACTTTTCTTCGCTGTCGCAATCAAGTAATAGGATAAATAATATAATTTTGAATAAATTGTTCTATGTTATCAAAACAAAATAATACATAAAATAAATATTTAATTAAATATTGTTCCTTTTATTTTACCGAAGACGCAACTGTCAATACAATAACGACAAATACACTTTTCCAAAAAAAATAGGGAGCAAGGTAAAAAGTGAAGAGAACAGCGCAAGAAAGCCTTGCGTGAGCATAAAATGAAAGGTACATGTGTATAAATGTGCAATACAGAATTAAAACGCAAAAAAATTCCAGGAGAGCTTTAATTCTTTGAAACGATATACAAAACGTGAAAAGATGGTTTAGGGAAACAATTTGATTACATGCAAATGACTAAAAAGTACTGTTTAGGAATGATGCAAGGTATTTAACATGGCGTGTGGTCCCTTTGAATATATAAAACTGTCACATACCTGTTTTCCATGGATTCGAGGACATTATCGATAAGTTTTAGGGGAGTACTGTTCCACTCCTCAAAAATTAAAATCTCCAAGTCCTGGAACGTACTCGATCGGATTCAAATCAGGAGAGTATGTTGGCTATTCCATATGCTGTATTGTTACAACTTTCTTCTCCGCAAGACGAGCTGTGTGCGGTCTGACATTTTCATGCATGGAAAAAACGAATCACCAATTGCTGCAACGTAAAATACGGCATGAGGTCTCAGTATCTCATCTGTATAACTTTGGTCCGTCAAAGTGCCATTCCGAATTATGTGCATGCCCATCCGTCCACCTATGATTATTCCAGCCCATAGCATCAACCCACATCGTCTGTAATGTGATCTTTCACGAACGAATGTGGGGTTATTTTGAGTACTCTTTCTCTCCATGCCAAAACACATCGGATGTCACATCCAGACTTAATCGGGACTCCTCTGTAAACAGAATTTGATTACATTTCACTACAAGAACTTTGCCTCTAAACTCTATGTTCAGTTGCCTACCTTCTTTGGTAAGTACAGTTGCTTGAAGTCAATGGAATACAGACCATTGGCTTACGTGTATAGAGACCACCCTGATAAACTCTGTTTCGAGCCGTTTGGATGGACACCCTTCTTCCTGTGGCCAAGACGAACTGTGTTTTCAGCCTGGTAGCATCACCCGTTCCGTCTCGACGAGCTTCTAATAAGATATACCGGTCATCCGTTTCACTGGTAGCACATGGATGACCTTGCCCTTGTCGATGTCTATCATTCCATGTGTCTTGGAATCGATTCCACAGCCTTGCATTGACGTTTCTCGCGACTCCACCAGTGTCCACTACACGTCGTTGTGTTTTCCATTTGTTCAGCTGTCCCGGTAATTCACCAAACTATGGTTTCCGGTAAATCACGTGGTCGCGACATTTTCAAGTCACATTTTCTCTAAACATAAGCGGGCAATTGAATTTTCCCACCGAGACTGTGATTCAGACATTTTTGAGAAATCTCGATTTCTGCCCTTCTCTCCTTTTTCTAGTTTTTAGTTGATTTGCGTGTGAAGTTTTCTTCATCTGTTTTCTAGTATGCTTTAAATTATGGATGTTTTATTTTACGTTACCTATAGGTATAAATATTTGCGTATTTTTTTTTAACTATATGCTCCTCTAATTCTTTTGAGCAGTGAATATGTCAGGTACACGAAAATACAGTACTGTTTTCAAAAAAAGGCTCTTGAATTTCTTAACCATAGCTCTTTTTGAAAATCAATAAAATACTGAAAATGAAATACTTCCATCTCTTTATTAAAATATAAATATCTCTGACGATAACTTGCTTTGAATATAAAAGAAAATTTCCTTTATTCTGAAGATAAGTTTAGAAACAAATGGCGTAGAAAATTTGCGGATTTTTTTTCTAAGTAATTTGTATATAACATTTACTATAGTTTTCATTTCTTGTTATATTTTGTATTATTTACAAATGGATTCCAGGACATTACATTTTTAACTCATCTAGATTAGATCTGTTTCTTTAGACATTTGACATATATATTCTATCAGTTTCGATATAAATCTGACATTAAAGCTTCCTTGAAATATAAGGGATTCATAAAATTTGAACAATATATTCTCTGTAGAAACTAATTAATCCAACGGGGCCCTTAGACGTAGGCAACAGACAGTCATAACGGGCGTAAAAAGTTCCATAAGCATGAAATTTTTCTTAGCTGACACAATCAAGTAATAACAGATATGTAACATTTTTGTATAAAATGTTCTATGTTGTCGTGTGAAAGTTATACATAAAATAAATATTTAGAAATATTTTGTTCCTTTTATTATACCGAAAACCCAACTGTTAATAGAAGAACGATAAATATAGGTCTAGTACCAGAATACATTAGTGTTTTCCGGATAGAATCTAAACTCTTTTTGATAATCAATAAAATTTTTGAAATCGAATAACTTTCAGTTCTTCATTAAAATAAAAATCTCTCTCAAGACAATATGGTTTGAATCCGACAGCGAATTTTCTTTATTCTAAAGTTAAGTTTGGAAACAATTGGAGTTGAAAATTGTACATAATTTTGTTTCTCTTTTTTCAATAGACCGAATATAGAAAGATTTTTAAAATAATTTGAAAACAAATTTGACTGTAAGTTTCTTTTTTCGTAATATTTTGTTTTATGTGCAGTTTCATATCAATGCACTGCATTTCTTACTCATCTCGTTTAATTTGGTTTTTCAGACATTTTTCTAGTTCTACTAGTTGAATATATAGCGACAGTTTAAAACATCCTTGAAACACAGGGTATTTACACAATACCTTATCCGTTAAAATTGGTGAAACCAAAGTGATCTCCCGGTGTAATTTACGAAACATCACAAAATTACCACACAGCTCTATAAGCATGAAACTTTTATTCGCTGTCACAATCAAGTAATACCAGAAATAATATAATTTTGATTAAAATGTTTTATATTATTCAATAAAATAATATCTAAAATAAAAATTTAAAAATATTTTGTTCCTTTTATTTTAGCACAGAAGTAACTGTCAATAAAAGAACAATAATCATATTTCATGTACGAAAATGCATTACTGTTTTTCAAAAAGGATCTTATCCATGGCTCTTTTTGAAAATCTATAAAATGCTTTAAATCGAAATACTTTCACCTCTTCATTAAAATAAAAAAAGTCTGATAAGACTTCCAATCCGATGCCAAAATTTCTTTATTCTGAAGTTAAGTTTAGAAACATTTGAAGTAGAAAATTCCGCGATCTTTGTTTTCCTTACATCGAATATAGAAAGATTTTCTAAATAAATTGGATTAATTCTTTCACCATATTTTTCCTTTTTTGTTATCCTTTCTATGATTTACAATTGTATTCCACTACATTACATTTTTTACTCCTTGATATTTAATCAGTTTCGTTAGACATTTTGACATGTATATTCTATCAGTTTGAGTATATATTCATATAGCAAATTTTAGACATTCTTGAAACATAGGTGAATCATAAAATTCAATTGTTGATTCCATGAGGCTCTCGTAAACAACGTGCAAACAATCAGAACTTCATTTCACAATTGCTATAAGCATGTAAGTTTTCACCGCTGCCGCCATGAAGCAATAACAGAAATGAAACGTTTTGCATAAAACATTCTGTTTTATCAAACGAAAATCTATACTAATAAAAGATATTACCGCTTTGTCTCTGTGTGTGTGTGTATGTGAGTCTGTCGAAATCTAACACACGTTCAAGCAGAAACTTTGCATTAGGGTAAGCCAAAGGCCTTCCTGATGAATCTGAGGCTCAAAACTTTAATCTTTTTGATAATTAGTGGAGTTATTAATTAAAAACTCGTGGAAAATGAACTCCTTTTTTCTGAAAATCAAAAGATCATCCGATGCAATCAATGCAATCTTATATACATATATATATTTTTTTTTCCTCTGAAAATAAAGTACCTACTTTTCATTCAAATCACAGAGGATGTAATTTTCAAACTTTCAGAAATTTGCAAAAATTAAGAAAAGGTGTTTGAGGTATCTATTTGAAACTCTTTGTGCATAAGTACACATTTTAACTGTATCCTAATATAAATTTTTTGTAAAAATTGGCCAATAATTGTTATTGATTTTTGCCAAAAATAGACGAGACAATTCAAAGCAAATCCCTACAAAGATCAAGTCCCACCAGTGGCTGAGAGGTTCTGCTCTCGAAGCTGGTAGACGGGTGGTGCTGAGTTCGATCCCAATCGCGCCGGTCGGCCTAATCGTTCGGAGTTTTCGTGGTTTTCTTCGAACCTTGGTTTGCCAAGCGTAAATACGGGTTAGGTTCCCTTAGAAAGACCCCCCAAGGAGGACACTTCCCGCTTAGGGCCTATATCCCTTGTGCTGATAATTGGCTGTCAAAAACACAACCAACCAACCAACCCTACAGAGATCTACATTCATTAAAAATTGAAATAAAAAGAAATCATTTTTCGGCCGATCCATCCGATTACTTTCCGAAAAATATGGAAAATAATTGCGAACTAATAAAGGAAAATTAAAACAACTAAGCCGTAGATTTGAAAAATTTTCAATATACGTATGTAAACTTGAAGGTGAAAACGGCAGAGGAATTGAGGAACGCATACAAGTCAGAAAAACTCGTCAATATCAGGAATGAGAGTGCTCTAACCCAAATGAGCGATTGCTACCACTGAATTGTAATCGTATTTGTTGCCGTATTTAGTAACAGAATTTCTGCGATTTATTAAAGCAAACAATACTAATAAAATTTAGTGGTGAAACTCAACCATTTGGGTTGGAGCTCTCTCATCCTTGCAATATATCTTTAATTATTTCTCTCTCTTTTTTTTAAATATCCGAACTTCTAAGAGACATGTTTTACTCGATTATTCTTCCCGAAATTCTGAAAAAGAGGGAGCGATTCCGTTCATTACGAGCACGCATGCGTATTCATTATATTAATATTAAATCCGAATTTATTTTTAAAATGAAAAATTCTAATTTTTAAATTAGATAAATAAGAAAAAAGTTTTCTAATTTAAAAATAAATAACAATTATTTTTCTCATTCGTCCAAAAGTACTCATAATTTATTTAATAAGTTGAATAAGTTGTATAAAGTTAAATAAGGTTGAATTTATAATGCTGTTTACAAATAAATATTCGCCTTTTAAAGATATTTTAAATGAACACATTTAAAACATATTTTAATTAAAACAGTAAATGAAAAAAAATCGATATTACTCAAAAAAAAAATCTCATCGCTTAAAAATATAATATTATATTTAACATTTATCAATCTACTTAAAAATATCTACAATTCATATTTTTATTCTGTATTATTCTATATTATTTTTTATTCTATATTATTCTCTATTATTATTTTAATACTAAAGTATTAAAACCCCAGCCACAATCTCATTAAAGACAAAATCTTCCTGAAATAATCTTTTTGAAGAAATTGAGCCCCTCTGAAGCAAACATCTTTACTTCAAAGTGTTTCACTAGTGTATAACTGTAGCCCAGTGGTTAACGTGCTTGTCTCTTAACGCTAGGATTTCTGATTCGAATCCAAGTTTAGACAACTTTTATTTTTTCCTAACTTTCTTCAATTGACGGTTATATTACCTCCTGTAACGGTGAAAAAACCAGATATTCATCAACTAACGAAAGTATACTGCCAGAACTGCTGCCAGAAAATTTCCGTAGATTGAAGAAATTATTTCTGAGAGTGTAAGACGGGATGCCTAGATGAAAGATTGACCAAACGCTTGGCTGTTTTGGCCCTTAATATCGCGTCTTTTTGAAAATATGGCATAAGATTGGAATTTCGGGGTGGCAGAGGAGGAGGATTTTTTTTTTCATCTTTTTCTACAGTAAATATTGTTATTTTAAATCTAATTTTTACGTAACTGATACATATTATTTAAAACATTAAGAATAATTTCATACAGGGATGTTAATTTCGGGGCATGATAGTTGGCCACGAAGGTGAGCACTTTTCAAACATTTTCACCCCGTCATTTTATGCATCATTCGAAAAAACTTTAACATATTTTCATATTATGCACCCACCGATATCCTTCCTCCGTTTTTCACCTCATGATTTTTACTTTTTTTTGTACCCACACCCACGTCTAAAATATCTACACTAAGTTGAATAAAGGAGCTTCGTTCGCATATAGGTTTGTTTAGAAAAAAGTACGAACCCTGGCAGTGGAAACTGGAATTAAGAGATTTCGCAGAGCTTTGCAGCACGCCTGCTATATGGTGCCGCAGCCGGGTCTCGTGTCGGATATTCGTATAGGACATAATGCGCCGGTTAAGTTTAGGTTATATAGTTAAGTTACTGTTAATTTACTGTAAAGTTACGGTTAACTTGCAATTAGGTTAGACTTAGGCTTCGCTTAGGTTACGCTTAGGTTACTGTTAGAATACTGCTATGATACGGTAATGTTTAAGATATATTTACGTTAGGGTTAGGTTACGTCTACGTTATAATTAAGTTATGGTTATGTTACTGTTAAGTTACGGATATTTTATCATTACGTTATAGTTAGGTTACGGTTAAGTTGTGCCCACTGGTGGTGAAAGGTGAGACTAAAAGTTTTTGCAGAGTGTGCGCATCATGCCTACTATATGTGCCAGATGTAGAGGGGACAAGTGTAGGAGCTTCTTTCGGAAGGAGATTTGTTTAGAACAGAGTGCTCCCCCCACCAATATAAGGTGGAAGTAAAAAAAAAAATCTAGTAGCGAGTATTCAGCATGCTTGCTGTACGGTGCCGAAGGCAGATGGGACACGTGCCAGATATTCATATAGAACATATTGTGCTCCCTGGAGATGGAAGGTCTAATTAAAGTATTTTGCAGCGCAACAAGCTATACGGTGCCAGAGGTATCGGGGAATCGAACCAGAGTTCCGCAGAAATCGAGGTTAGCTATTTGGAAAATTTTCTTATATATTCGATAACCCGATGTAATTACGTGGTAGTTTAAGGTTTATTTAAGGTCATTATCGCGGATCCTGGCAAAGCGGCACAGTGTAAGATTTTGAAAAGCTAGCGGGAAAAAAGTCCAAAAATCGACTTGCAGTAATTTCACTTTTAGAAATTTCAAATAACGTCTAACACATTGGAGAAAAAAAATGTAAAGTGATACAGCCTAACTCAACAACAACACCATCAAAAATCGGCTCAAAAAACAAATTTTCTTTTAACTTTTTTAGAATGGCGATTCAGTAGTTGTAATTGCCATTGATATTTTTTGGCTAAAAACATAGTTATTTTGTAAATATTTCTTTTATGATAGTATGGAATCTTTACAACAATGAAGATACTTTGTATTTTACAGTTACAATAGTTATTTAGAAGCGTTATACTTAAAAAATAATTTTTTAAGTCAATATAAAAATTATTTGAAAATGTAATAGCATATGATAAAATTTAAAAAGCTGCCAAAAATTTTGTACACAACTGTACATTGTAATATAATTTTTTTTCTAATTGTGTATGCATACAGATATAGAATAAATCAATTTCAGCTGCCACTATTTGCAACTCTTGAATATAAGTAATTTTTTATCAGGTAAGGAAGTGTAAATTTCGAAAAGAGGATTATATGAGATTTTAAAAAAATATGTTACTAGACATGAATCATTCCCTGTTAATTCTAAAAATATCCTGATGGACTATTTATTACACAAATATAATCTTCAACATTGCTCATCTGTTATGTTAGACCAGATTAAGCGGCTGATCCATTCATTTATAATTGGCAGTAATCAAAGAGTGAGAAATTGACATCACTTAAAGAACGTTTTTGAAGTAAAATAATAGATGTTCCAATTTGAATATTAACAATAAATATATTTACAGGGCAGAAGTAATAATGACTACCAAAAAAAGGTTGGACAACCAAAGAAATGTTTTTATTTAAGTGGACCGAAATCAAAAGACAAAAGGTGCATTCGTTATTCCCGGAACACAAATGAATAATCACGCGCCACATGTTTAAAACTGAGACAATCTGGAAAAAAAGGATGCTATGTCTGTGTTAAAAAAATATATCTGAAAGCCTTTAAAGAGCAACGACATTTAAAAAAATCGTTCAAAAAGCCGGATACTCGTGATATAAAGAAGGGCTGTAATGAAGGAAATCAAAATTTTATAATGGGTAAATCCACAGCCGTCATCTACTTCTTACTCTAGATCCATAATGTTTAAGTTCATCATGGAAAATGATCAGTCAATAACATAAGAATTTGAAGTAGTCAGAAATTAAATCTTTATAGCTCTTGCACTAACTGCAGTAGAATTCAATGTTCAGACGTATGACATAGAGCACAAATTTGAACACACAATGGTAGATAGCTCAATGTGCAGCATTCTATCTTCAAATAACGCAAATTAAAAATGCAATGTCTGTCATAATAAAGGGAACGCATATTTTTTCCAACTGAATTAAATCATATCCAAGTCTAGAGTAGGAGAAACTTCAACTGTGCTACTCTAGCCTTGGATATGCAATGTCTGTTTTAGAAAATTTAAGGTGGTGAATAACTTAAAAATGATTCGATAATATACGAATAATACTCACAAGTTTTCTTGGAGCTTATCGGCACAACATGCACAATTAAGATTTATGGAATGCCTCTTACATATTGGATATAGATTTGATGTAAAGAAATAGCAGTTCCGAAAACCTGAAGAAAAATGAAGTATCGCAGAAAGAAAGAAAATATAATTGAAAGATTTAGACTTAAAAGAGAATTATTATTAAAACTCCAAAACAAGGGTAAGATAATATTAATGTAGGAAATAGAAAAATGAAGATTTTTTAAGGATGCTGCAGTGGCCGCTAGCATAACAGTTGTTGATAAGCTCTTCTTGAGCGATTTGATGTAATTTTACATGACATGTGGATACAAGATAAATATATCTGCCTTAAACCATTATAAATGATGACATTAACATCTCAATAAAACTATAGAACGGCTGAAGCACCCTGAAGTTTTAACATTCATACTGTCATATACCGAATATACAAAAAATAAAGAATAGCAAACAACGGAAAATGACAGTTATTCACTTTATAACACTGGTAACTATATGTAATTAATTAATTGCTATTTTTTAATACAAGAAAACTATTCTTGTTGAAAATAAATATGTACTACATTTTTTAAAATCTGCACTGAATACCATAACACTAGGCAAATGTCAACGTATAAAAATGACAAAACATCTTTTTATTAGGATTATGATGACGGAATAACAATGACGTAATGTAGAATGTAAAGCGTAAAGAAGTACAGTAAAACCTACCTAAAGCGACCACGTTCCGTTACAATAAAAATTGGTCGCTCCGAGAGGTGGTCTCATAATGGAGGTCCTGCTTAAATATAGATTTTAATTGTAGGAAAAAGGTAACAATGTTACTAAAATTTATTTTTCACATTAGGAAAATATATGAAAATTTAAGTATCAAAACAAAAGTTAATTACATAAGTTAATAACTTAGACTTTAAAAAGTGAATACATTGACGTTTTCTTTGAATTTAAGGTTTTATCTTTTATAACTTTTATGTCCAAGTCCATTCGAAGTTCAGTCAATAAAAGTAGTTTTTTTTATGGTAACAAATAATGACGATTTCATTAATTTATCTATTTGTTTGACAGTTTCCTGGCAGAATAGGGCAGATGAGTTTATTGACCGTCATTATTAATTTGTCATCAGAGTTAAACTCACTGGCTATATAGGCACAAAGGGGTTTAAACACATAAAAGTTACCGGAATTAAAAAAAAATATCTAAACTTAGTTTAGAAGTTTGATGAATAATGCGCTTTCCGAAATTATTTTTATAATAAAACCTTCTTCAAGCGACCAGGAAAAAACGGAATTCGTTTCATTTTCTTCAAACAAATTGGTCGTTCATGGAGGGAGTCCAACTAGAATGGTCTCTGAATGGAGGTAAAATTATTATTGAGCGTATGGGAATAAATGTCGTTCCATGAAAAAATGGTCGTTCAGGAGCTTGTCGCACAGGGAGGTTTTACTGTATTTTTTCATAATTGTATAACCATTTTATCTCTAGTAAGATAAATTTTATTACTTTAATATCGATAATTTTCATACATTGTGTTTTGACCCGCTAGATTCGCAAAATCTTACACTGTGCGCCGGTCGGATCAGCTTATAACACATAAAATAAAATTATATTTATAATACATAAAATTAAAAAAATATTTTGTCCCATTTTTTCTACGGAAAATACAACTGTCAATAAAAGAGCGATAAATGTATGTCAGGTACGAAAATACATTACAGTTTTTCGAAAAGCATCTTAAATTTCTCTGTCATAGGCTCTTTTCGAAAATCAATAAAATACTTGAAGTCGAAATACTTTCAGCTCTTCATTAAAATAAAAATCTCTCCAAGGACAATATGCTTCGAATCCGATATCATTTTTTTTTTTCTGAAGTTAAGTTTAGAAACAATTGGAGTAGAATATTCTAGAATTTATTTTTTCTCTTTCAATTGATCGAATACACATTAAAAAAAAAAAAATACGTTGAGTAAAATTTTTACTGTAGATGTATTTTTTTATTATATTTCGTATTATTTTATAAAATATGTTTAAGTCAGCTATCAGAATATATTGTATCTTTTCTTCTTATACCGTTTGATTAAGCTTGCACTTCCATTTCTTTGAAGGTTTAAATTATTTTTTAAAGTAACTCGTGTTTTATAGAGTAACACTAATTGTAAAGTTTTAATAAATACAAAAATTATTACAAAATTATTTGTTTTACATTAAATGAATATTTCTTATAGAAAATTTAATGTCGTATGAGAGAAATATGCTTACGTTAGGTATCTTAATTATAAAATTTAATAACTCAATATAAGTTTTTTTTTAATATTTCTGAGTTAAAACACTAAAATATATAACATCTATAATTTTAATTGAATTCAGTGCATAATACTAAAAAAATAATACTGTATAATACTGTAAAAAACTGTGTATAATACTGTAAAAAACTTAACCTATGTTGGAACATTTAAAAAAAAAAAAAAAAAAAAAAAAAAAAAAAAAAAAAAAAAACAGAAATACCTAAAGAATTCCTTCCAAACAGAAGCAGAATAGTCGGGGGTTCAATTTATGTCTTTTCGAAAGATTTAACCTTTGTATCATGTGTTCCTAAAACAAAGGGAAATCTGTATGGCTAGTATCGTATATGCACTCATCAGTATTCCAAGATACAGACATCAATACGCCTGAAATTATCGCTTTATATAATAATACCAAATCTGGTGTTGATGCCTTGGATGAAAAATATGTCATATATTGTACTGGTTGGAGAACC
Organism: Maratus speciosus; assembly: GCA_963932465.1. NCBI lineage: Eukaryota > Metazoa > Arthropoda > Arachnida > Araneae > Salticidae > Maratus > Maratus speciosus. The sequence goes on from OZ010791.1 coordinate 64,153,384, forward strand.
AGAAGGTGGTCAATGTCTATATTTAAGCCTGATGGATATAAGTTCAGTTAACGCATTTGTTATTTACCAGGCCACACGAGACTATAGAAAAGATTCAAGGCTAGATTTTATAAATAACCTCGCAAAGCAGCTTTCCAGTGAAGAGTTAGAAAATTGGTTAACTGCACTTATAGAAGAAGACGAGAGACTCATTCCTGTGAGGCCAGGCCAACCCAATTGTTTTAAACCCGAGGCTACATCTAAAGCCAGGAGGAAGCATCTATCTATTTTCAGCTATCCCAGTGGGGACGAACCATAATAGAATTCCGCTTTATTAAAGCTTTTAAGGACAACAAATTACATTATTTTAAAATGGCATTATAATTTGGTATGTTGTACATAGGATTTTACATGTCATGATTTCAAAAATGTAATTATTTATATTATTACAATGACAGTATTTTAAATATATATATACATTTTACATGTAATTATATTATCAGTTTATAAAGTTCATACAGTTCATTCAGATGCTAAATTTTAGCTCCAAATACAACAGACTAGGATCGAAGGACATCACTGCATTATCAAGGAAGATTTATCTTGAAGATTTTTACTAAGGGTGTCCGGGCTAAAAATTTAAAAAAAAATTGCAGTTTTTTCTTTATTGGCTTAAAAAATACTGAGTTTTTAGCGTTCAATACAGCAATGCTTTTATCTTCATTAGATCCAGAGATATAACACCTTCTATCTTGAGAAGCGATGCATCAGTTGCCCGCTGACAAGAACTTTAGCTCTGTTTATCTCAGAATGAATTTTTCCACGATTTGTCAAATTTAAAAGAATATATCTAAAGTTTCTTGCAAGATATATGTATAAAATTTTTAACAGAGATTTTATGTTATATTTCCATCAAATTGTCTTCAGGATTTTTAATTTTGAGTGATAATTGTGAAAATATGCTAAATTGTGCAAAACTTACTCATAAAAAAAACTTCATCTTTTTACTTAAATTTTTTTTATAAAATTAATAATCAATATTTTAAGAAATCCTGAAGACAAATTAAAATTACACATTTTCTGTACATAAAAGTGTAAAAATTTTGTAAATCGAGTAAGTGCTTCCAGAGTTATATCAAAATTTTTTTTTTAAATTTTACAATTTAAATAAAATAAAAAAATATTTAAAATTTTTCAAAAATTTTTACATGCAATATTCTTATTATATTAAAAGATATTTTAGAAAAAAATTCATAAAAAAATTTCAATAAATAAAAAAAAAATACAATTTTGAGCCACGGACCTCCTTAAAAATATATTTTTTTATGATTAAAAATAGTTCAGAAACTCTTCCGGTCTTTGTATAATAATTGACAGGGTCCGTACGCTTCAAAGACCTTTTTCCAGAATTTTGGCGATGTAAAATTTGCCTTAGTTAAAGAAAAAATTGCTGTCTTTAGATATAGCGACCAGTACTTTAAAACTTTTCCGGTACTATAACACCTAAAATATCCCCTGATGCGTACGAATCCTCATTCAGAAATTGTTGTAAAAATTGTACATTTTGAAGACATTCGTCTTAAATATGGTGTTATAAATATCTATACAAATTAGTTTTCAGTGATAATAAATATTTTAATGCTTTATAGCCGATTTAGTAGCAAAAAACACCGTTAAACGAAACAGCAAAAGTTACTCGTTACAGAGATGACTGCAGCTTATCAGGCAAATAAGAATGCATTTTGACGCAAAAATAACCATATATAACACGGGCTGTAAATACGTATTACGCCTTATTTTGAGTTCTAAATGGAATTTATAAAAACAATTTATTTTTAGTTATTTAACTTTTGTCGCATAAAAATTATCGGATCTTTAAGTAGAAGACAGAATATACCGCGTTACTGACAAGGAAATTCTTACACGTTAGGTGCCGAAATATGAGACGTTGATTTTGTTTGTGCGGTCATTTCTTGTTATTGTTAGATATGTAATAGTTTGCATTTGACTGGGTTTAAAAATATCCCCAAGTAGAAATAGACGTAATTTAAATTTTTTTCGTAATAGTGATTACTAATTTAAGCTAAAACAAATTTCGATTTTGGTTAACGGCAATGGATTTGTCTTATTTTAAAAAGCAATGGTACCTTAAAAACGGAGATTTTCTTTGAAAGGAATTAAAATTTAGGGAACAAATTGCGCTTTTGGTGTGGAATATTTTGCAACCCCCTCTCGAGCAGTCAGCCAGACTGCTTAGGCGCCGCGAAGGATCACGTGACCTTCGAGAGAATTGATATTTGAAAACATTTTTTACTCTTTCTTTTTTAGTTTAGTTTTATTGTGAATGTGAATCTTGAACGCAGCAGGTAGTCTGCGTATGTTTTTTGTCATGATTTTCAAATCGAAGAAATGTTTTGATTTTAAAAAGGGAAATGCTATTTTCGTGGCTTCTTTTTAGAAGAACATAATTGCTGAAATTTTAATATGATCATCTTGAATTCCCAGTGTGGAATTTATTTAACAAATATTATCCAAATGTTTTCGCTGTATATAATGTATATATTTAAAAGTGTAAATATAGAATTAACAAAGTTTTTAATCATCCTGTGCTTGACTTGGATTTGTACTGAACAACACCTGCGCCACTTTCTTGTGAAATATGCTTGATTACATTAATATTATTTAAAAACAGATCGTGAATTCTTGAACTTAGCTCTCCCAAATATGATTTAAAACGAATCGTAAATTCTACAACTATGCTCTCCCAATAAAAATATCTTGAATTGTGATAACGTGAAATTTCGTGGAATACATGAAGATTATTCTTTATTTTTTGTTGCCTCAAGAACCGGAAAAAAGGTAAGAAATACCTTTATTATTCTGCATGACTATTGACTCTTGATTTATTGCAAATAACGCTTTTTCATGATAATTTATTTTGAAAATTGACTTAAATTTTAATCATGGATAAGACAGATAAACTTAAAAGTAAAAGAGCTACCGTTCGCGCAGCAGTTACAAAATTAATCACAAAATGTGATACATTATTATCTGTTGATATTGATAAAACTGATTGCGATTCTTTAATGGAATCGTTAGAGCTCGTAAAGGAAAAGGAAGCTCTACTAAAGGAATTAGATTCCGAAATAGATGAGCTAATTCAGGAAAACACTGAATATGAAAAAGAACTAAAATCGGTAGAAGAATATTCTGAAAAAATATCAAGTTTGAAATTTAAAATTAAGATGAGGCTTAAAAAATGTAAAATCGAAACTGAACCAAAAGTTGTACTAGAATCAAGTAACTGTTCAAAAATCGGAAGTAAACCAGTTTCGGCAGTGAAGCTTCCTAAACTTAACACAGAAATTTTTTCTTTTGATGCAAGCCAGTTCTTAGAATTTTTTAATTTATTTACTAGTGCGATAGATTCAAACGAATCGTTATCTAAAATTGAAAAATTCCAATATCTGAAATATTTGTTGTCTGGTCCTGCATATAATATTGTAGTTGGTTTTGAACTGACAGATCAAAATTATTCAACGTGTTTGTAGTTGTTAGAAGAGAGGTATGGTAAGCGGTAAAATATCACAAACTGTTACATGAACAAAATTCTAAATCTTGAACTAGTGAAATCCACTAAGAATGTTACTTCTTTAAGGAAGCTGTACGATAATATTGAAACTAGTATGAGAAATCTTGATACGTTAGGAGTAACATCAGGCTCTTACGGCCATTTATTACTACCCATTTTATTAAGGTTATTACCAGAAAATTTGATACTAGATTTCCATCGAAAACGTGACCCCGATAAGGACTGTGAAGTCACCGATTTAATAAATTTTATAAAAACGGAACTAAGATGCTGGGAAGCTACTAATTTAGTAAATAATTCCCAATGCAAGGCTTATGAAAATTCTAAAACTAAATATGAAAATTCTTCAAGTAAATATCAAAATTTTCCGCAAAAGAAAAATATACCTTCAGCTGCTGCTTTAAATACATCTACAAAGCAGTTTTGCATATTTTGCAAGTCTTCTGATCATGTAGGACTAAATTGTTCGAAATTCACTTATGAACAAAAACGATATAAATTAAAGAAAGGAGGTTGCTGTTACAAATGCTTTTTTAAGTCACATTTATCAATTAACTGTAGAACAAGAATTAATCCTTGTTCCAAATGTGGTAACAAAATCCATAGTCATTTGTTTTGTTTTAAAGAAACAGCAAAAGAAAATCCTGAAAAAAAAAGAAAGGTGCAATTGTATCTATGATGTCGGAACAAAAATATAAACAAAATAAAGCAACATTATTGCAGACTTGTACAGTTTCCGTGTCTGCTGGTAAACAATGCTTGTTGGCTCGTGTTTTATGTGATAGTGGTTCAGAAAAATGCTTCGTGAAGAGATCTCTAGAACAAAAATTAAAATTGAAGCCATTGCGAAGAGAAAATTTATCAGTTTATCCTTTTGGGCGGAGACGCCCGTATGAATCTTGTTATGAAGTAGTTGCTCTAGAATTATCCAGTGTTGTGCAACCTATTAACTCGATAAATATCGAAGCTCTTGTGGTTGATAATATAACTGGAGCTTCTGTGAAAACCCTAGAACCAGTACTTCTAGACATAATGAGAACAAGAGGCTTTAACCTGCTGGTACAGGTCTTGAACAGGAAATAAATATTTTGCTAGGGTCTGACTTTTTGTGGAAAATATTAAAGGGAATCGAAGAAAAATTGATAAAAGAATTATACGTTGCAGAAACTATTTTCGGTCATACGGTGCAAGGGCAGATAGAGTCGAATAAAAAAGAAGTAGCTTGTTTGCGTGTTTCAGTTGAAAATATAAATACTCAGCTGAAAGCATTTTGCGATCTTGAAGCAATTGGCATTGCTGAAAGTAATGAAAAGAACATAACCGATCATGAGGTAATAAAAGAATTTAAAGAAAATTTAAAATTCGTAAATGGGCGTTATGAAGCAAAATTATTGTGGAAAAATTCTCGTGAATTGCTTAGAAATAATCTTGAAGTAGCAAAAAAGCGGTTTTCTAGTTTAGAAAATAAATTCTTGAAAAAGGATTCTTTAATTAAGGAATATAGCTCCATTTTGCTAGAGCAGTTTAATGAGGGTGTAATAGAATTATGCACCGAGAAAGATTCTAATAATTCCTATTACATGCCACACAGACCTGTTATCCGTGACGACAAAACTACAACAAAAATGCGCATAGTCTATAATTCTTCTTCTAAATATGGTGATTCTCTATCATTAAACGAATGTTTGTATCATGTTCCTAACTTGAATTCTAATGTTTTAGATGATGAAAACATTCCTGTTTCGAGTTTCGAACCTCCAAATACTTCCTTGAAAATTTTAGGATTGATCTGTAACAATACAGAAGATAAATTTGGACTAGAATTACGACCCTTGTTAGAAAAATTAAATAATGATTCTTGTACAAAACGGAATGTTTTGAAAATTGCAGCTACGTTGTTTGATCCAGCCGGATTTATTGCCCCTTTTGTTATTCGTGTCAAATGCCTTTTACAGCAATTGTGGATAATGGGAATATCATGGGATTAAAGTTTTTGTGGTGAACTAGAAAATAATTGGCAAAATTGGCTTTCAGAAATCTCGTATCTCGCACACTTGAAAATTCCCTGGCAGTATTTTAGCAACCTGATCATGAAAAAGGAGCATCTCCAATTGCTTATTTTTCCTGATGCTAACCCTAATGTGTATGTTCCTGAATTTCTTTCCTTGCCCAAAGATCAGTGGTCTAGTGTTAAAATTGCTGCAACACAATTACCTGGTGTTTCTGAAGAAAAGTCTCGAAAAGCAGCAACCATTTCTTGCGTTGTTCAAATAAATAAATCTGATGAAATTCCCATTTTTATTCTTGAAAAGTATAGCTCTCTAAAGAAATTGCATCGAGTAACTGTATGTCTATTTAGATGTATTTCTAATGTAAAGTTAAAGGTAGAAAAAAGAGATTTTTCAGAATTACCAGCTGAGGAAATGTTACATGCTGAAATTTTTTTTTGTCAAAGCTAGTGCAGGAAGAAAGTTTTCCCGAAGTTACAAAATACTTGAAATGTGACAAAAGTATCCCGAAAGAATCGAATCTTCTACAGTTAAATCCTATGTTGCCAGATGAAGGTTTGCTATTGGTACGAGGACGGTTACAAAAGTCTGATTCCTCATTTTATGATAATCATCCTGTTGTGATTCCTGCAAAACACAAACATACTGAAGTAATCGTGAAAGATGCACATGGAAAAGTTTTTCATTCAGGAGTGTCCAGTACATTGGTACAAACTAGTGAAAAGATTTGGTTTTTAAAATCTAGACAGTGCATAAAATCAGTCCTAAACAAACCTGCAATCTGCAAGAAATTTAGCGTTCACCCTGGTCAACTAGTTATAGCAACTCTAAAGCATATCTTGTGTTTACCTGCAACCAAGGAATCCTTAGTGAAACGCTTCCGTTTGCGCGAGACTCTTCTGAATCATTTTTGGAAGCGCTTGAAAAATGAGTATCTTCTCAACTTACAATCTGCTCACTACACGGACCAGAATAAAACTTCTGACTTTGAAATATATGATGTGATTTTTATGCATATGAACATATATCAAGAACTTTCTGGAAGTTGGGTATTTGTGGGCAGAGATTAAAAAAAAAAAAAAAAAAGAGGTCTTATGAACTGAATGCAAATAACTCCATCATTAAAAGACCTATTGATTTTGTGTATAATTTAGAACTGAAAAAACTCTGAACTTTTTTATTAATAGAACTGAAAAAAAAACTTTGATATTATTAGAGACTCAAAAACTCTCATTTGACTTTTAAAACAAATCTTGAACTGTCTTTGCTATTGACTTTAAAAAGATTTTTATTTTTTTCACTTAAAAAAAAGGTGTTTCTTGTTTGATAATATTTCTAATTTTTAGTTTAATTTTTTTGTGTTGAACATTCTAGAAAAAGTTGTATAGATTTAAACTGTCCTTTCTATTTTTAGTTGCAGAAACTTGTTCTCAATTTTTTTAAATTATCCAGTATGTAAGTATATATTTTGATTTTGTAAGTAAACCCTATTGGATTTCAATGGGAGTCTATGGAAATTTGGCGAAATACTGGAAATAGCACCAAGTTGGCGTTTTTGTTCGCCAAATTTGGCGATATATCGCCAAGCTGGTGATAAAATTGGCGGCGTTTGGCGACAGAGCCCCCCTTTGGTAACCCACCTTATAGCGTCAGAAAGATATGACCAATCAGATGCGCTTCGCGGTATCTACGCAGATTTTCATTGGCCCATTTCCGAACCGTTACTTTTTTTTATATAGAAGGAAAAAATTTTATATTTTTAATACAAAGTTATATTTAGCTAGTGTAAAATTTAGAAAATTTCAACAGTGTAATCACCTAAAAAGTATTTTTCTTATACAATAAAAAGGACATTTTAGGTTATATTTGTTCAGACTATCATGAAACATATGTTTTGAAAATTTCTTGAAAAAATACTCCGATGCGTTTCAGATATCGTTCGCGTTATGCCAAAAAATGTTATATGAATGACTTCCAAATTTCGGAAACGCCGCTTCAGTTATTGTGCAGGAATAATTCTAAAAGGCTTCTTCTGTTCTAGTGGGAATTTCAAAGAAACAATTACATCACAATGTTTAGAAAAATAGGAGTTTAACATCTAAAATAATTAAAATTTCGAAAATTCTAAAGCTTTAAGAGTCCTGAGACCCTTAACGTTACATTTTATATCATACATATGTCTAAATTCAAGATATGTAACTCTTTTCGGAATTTTATTCTAGACGGCAGAAATAGCATGTGGTCTTAAACTTTTTTCTAGCGCAGCATTTGTGCGTCATCTAATCTAATTCACATAAATAGAGAATGTTAAACAATTACAGAAAGAGGAAAAACGTGAAGCTAATCATTTTGTGTATAAAGAAAAATTATGTCACAATAAATAAATAGCAACTGTTAACTTGAATATTAAAAGTGACATAAAATAGTTTGATTACACAGGCATACAATAAAACAATATTTTCTCCTCCAATATTAATATGATATAACAGTGGGAATCACTTGATTAACATTCAGTTCTTTCGACAGTAGTTATTACAAATAATTCTTTAATTTTAAAAATGCTACAGAAATCACTGGTGTGAACGCTTGTCTTATTTGCTCTTCCGCCAGTCAAGCACACTGTTTTTTCAAAATTTTATTTAAAGGGCACAGGACCTTTGATTGTGTCGAAACAATTCGAAATCGCATTTTTCAAAGTACCAAAAGACAAACAATATGGAATTCTGATCTTTTCTTTTTATCCTTTCTGCCAAAAGTTTATAACATTGACTAAATTAACTATAAAAATAAATGTTGTATGTACGAAATTAATATTTAAATTTTAAATTTAAAAATTTATCTGACTAACACGTGATTAAGTGCTGCGAGCAATATAAAATTCTAAATTATGCATATAGAAACCCTTATTTGAACAAAATAGAATATAGCACAACTACTTCTAACTTAAAACCAATATATACACAAAAATTTATGTTTAAAATTTAATTTTACCACAAAATGTTTCAAAATGGTTCAAAAATTTCAAAATTCTTTTCAAGTTCTTAAAGTGAAAAATAAAAATAAAAACGAACTAACATATGTGCATTTTTGTTTATTTTACCATGTAGTCTATATCGAAACGCAAATTTCGTATTTTTTTTTTTTTTTTTAAAGCTGTGGCTTATATTAGTCTAGAAGTAACAGTACACGCAATCTCCAAATTTACTAATCAGAGAAAACGCTTTTGAAAGTTTCAACATCTGTGGACATTGAATGATAGCCACCGTCTATAAATAATTATAACTCAAGAAATAATGCAGATTTTGAATGTGGTTTTTTACATATTGTTGAGAAATTTTAAAACATTCAGAATAAAACAAAAGCCGAAAACTGATTTTTTGAAAGTTTAAAGTCCTGTGTCCCTTAACTTGCCTTGTATTTCCGTTCTGCTAAAACCTTGCAATCCCATTTTAACATACTTTTTATGCTACAATTACCCTACTTTTCAGTAGTGTGACGTAATTCTAATCGCAATAAAATATTCAGTTAAAAAGGTATTTGCAAATTACTTCCGCCACTCTTTAGGGCTAAAACATTACTTTAATAAAGGCAGGTAAATATCATGACGTATGTGATCACGTAAACGTCATTAATTGCTTCAGAAATGAGCTGGTATTTTTTGATTGAAACGTGGCATGGTTGGTAAATGGGCCATCTTTAAGTTTCGAGCAGATGTCAATGGATGTGGGTTCCATTCTCAGACGGACATTCATCTCACGTTTTTTTTTCTTCCCAGGAAGATGAATTTAAAATTTCGTATTCATTATATTTTATTAAATAACAAACTGATAAAAAATCCTTCGCAGTCTATCTTATTTCTTTTAAAAATGTACTTATTCCAGTCAATAGTCCGCCAACTTTTTTTTTTCGTTTTTAGTACATTATAATAAAAGCTTGTTTTTGAAACATTTATTTTTAGTTATAATTTGTATTCTTATCTTCTTATTACTAGTAAATGGATATTTGTTATAGTGTTATTGCTTTAAATTTTTCTTAATTTCAAAGACAAAAACATCAGTGTATATATCGTGCCCTCATTTCCTTAGAAATTCATAATTTCTACATAATGAATATTACTTTTATAAGTATATAAATACATCATTTGTACATTTTTTTTAATGTAGTGTATTTAAAAAAGAATTTTATCTCTGTTATAATTTAATTTTTCTGCATATAAAAAAAAAATCATGGCATTCCATATATTAAAAAAATTACATTTTGTTTAAAAAAAAGTTCTGTTTAATATGTAATGTAATATATATATATATATATATGTATATATATGTATATATATATATATATATATATATATATATGTATATATATGTATATATATATATATATATATATATATATATATCTTAATCTGAAGAATAAGAACGTTTTCTTTATTTTAAAATATATATGCTTTTGCATTTTTTGACGCAAAAAAATATTAAATATTCATGCAGAAAAAAAGGAAAAACGATGCCCTACATTTTTTTCTTGTTCTACGATATCCTCCAACTGTGTTTTCTGTACAAAAAAAAAAAGAAAATATCTAAAAAAAAATATATGCAGAACTAAAACGAAAGAGAAAATAATGAATTGCAAATTTCGCTACTAGGAGTTATTTAAATTTTAACTTTTTATATTTGCTAAAAAAATTAGTTCTTACAAAAATAAACGGTCAAGTGCGAGTATTACTCTCGCACAGAGGGACCCGTAAGATAAGTATATAGTAAATGTATTATTACAAAAAAATTGTTGCAAAAAGAATAATAAGACTTTGTAAAAAACTATACAACGTAGGGTTGAATATAACTGTATATAGGGGAGACCGGGGCTAGTAGGCGCAGTTATTAGTTATTATTTTTTATTAATTTTTTGTTTAAGTTTTTTTAAAAACTTTAACTGCACTTATAAAAAAAAGGCATTTGGCTATAAATACCCCGGAGTTTTGAGTTTATAGCTTTTGTAGTTTATGTTTAGCGGAAGCCTAAAATAAAAGGAAAATTGTGCACCAACCTACCCCGTCACGGGGCAAGTTCCTTATACCTATGGGGTAAGTTGACACACGCTTTATAAAAATTTAAATAAAACTCAAATAAGACACACAGTTAAGAGAAATCAATTTCATTATTATCAGTAAGTTTAAACAAAGGCGTTATCGCCGTACAATGTAAATTCTAAATATACAGAGATAAAAATAATGAATAAAACATTAGCACTAATTAACTTCTGTCCTACTCGATATCATCACCAGAGTTACAGTTGTCACAAATCAAAATTCGACTTTCTCCGTTTGGGCAAGCCTCATGTGCCCAAAATCTTGCATTGCAACCACTTTTCTCGGTGTTTGCTGTTTTTCAGGCTACCAGCACACACCAGACACCGAGCCAACTTGCCCGTGTTCAATGCGCCTACTAACCCCATAATACATTTCTTCACAAAAGAGACACGTAACCTTCTAAACATAAATAATCCAAGTAAATCACAAATGGGGTAGGTATAGTTAATCATACACTAAGAAAAACTGCACAAGTTAAATCGCAATTATTAAGATAAGTATTAGAAAATAGAAAAAAGAATGAAGCAACAAAAAATTACTTATGAGTACAAAAAACGGAAAAATCGTAATAAATGTCCACTGCACGTAGGTAACACTTCAAAACTACAATGAGAATTGTAAAAAGCAAGAATGAAGGTAATCTGTGACTGGTTGCGCAATCTATCCACAAACAGGCGATTACCCCTATATCCAACTAGCCCCGGTCTCCCCTACTAGAAAAGTATTAATGGATATACCACGAAAGTTCAAACAGATATGAAGCCTAAATAGTATAAAATATTGCTATTCTGTATAGCTGATTTTTTTTATCTTATCCTAATCTGTCTAAGATAATTCTGTGCTGATAATAAAAGTATACTTAAACTTCATTTAGCATTTCATAAACCGAATTCAGCGTACTAATAAAGTATTCCTTTCCGTGTACCTTAAGCAAAACTCTTGTTCAAAATTTAAACTTGATACTGTGCAAATCGCGATTCGAAAGGAGGTCGCAAGTATGCAACGACGCCTTGGTCCGAGTCGCGTTTTCCCAGGTAGGTTTTTAATTAATTTTTAAAAACACGGTTGGCGTATTGAAAGAGCCACTCAATGCAAACTAATCGGGGTTCCCATAGTAATGATGTGATTAATTCTAATTAAATTAGTCTGTTTTTAATAGTTTGATGTTTACTGCTTTTATAATATTACTGGGCAGTGTATTACATAATTATACCATTAGAAGTTGTTATCTAGGCTTTAAAGCCGATGACGCATAGAGAACGCCGCCCGTGTCTTTATGTATGTCCAAACCGCCCGTGTTTTTAAGGGTTAATATCTCGGCTAACGACCGACAATTTTTTTCGAAAACCATTATCAACAACTCTATTTTACTTCTGCGATGATAGGTATCTCTAACGCTCCTGAATTCCTTTGCTGAACGCCCGCAAATCGAAATTTGTGTGTAACAGAAAAATGCCATTATCTTGAAAACTATGTGGCCTTTGGCAATCGCTATAGTTTCCCTGCAATATTTAAATAAACTGCTTCTACTTATTTGTTTTCATAATTTTAGTTTCAGTAGATTCTGAAATAGAGTGGGGAGGGACATATTTTTGCATTACATTTTCTACGAAATCTCTGAAAATATAATACCTAAATTTAAAAGATTTGTAGGGGAGGTAGGGGAGGTTTGATACGTAGGAAGAGTTGATACATAGACAATTTTTCTCAACAAATGACATTAACAGCCATTGTAACACATGTAAAGGCTTCTTTTATTAGTAGAGTCCTTCATTAGCTGGACTTAGTGAAGAACTGACAACGTTTTTTTACTTTTAATTTTGAAGATTTTTGGAATGTTAATGTAATTTTTTTTAAATACTGATTTTCTTTCATAACTCGTATTATTGTGAAGATAATATCTTGTAATTATTATCTGTAAAGCACATTGTTAGGTTGAGTTTTACTAGAAAGCAAATTGGCCTTTTACAACTGCATTTATACAAAATGATTGAAAACCCAATAAGGCATGATAGGGAGAAATGATACATTAGTGCTAGGGAGAAATTATACACTTGTATATTTGAAATGTAATAGTTTTCTAAATTGTAAACTAATATAGGACTGTAATATTCATTATTGTTTTACAGCAAGAGCTACTGAAATTGGTAAGGAAGAACAAAGAGACTATTCACAGATATTGCGTAAGTTATATGGAAAAGCAGTGCGATGATAAATGGTTAGTTCGCTTTGCTCGTCATGTAGAAGAAAAAAGTTTAAGGGGGCCGGGAAAACCCTATCTCCGCTATGTTAAATTCACCAACTTTATGTACCTTTTTCTCAGAAATGGTGAAAGATGGAGGTCTAGATTTTTTAGAGTATTTAGAATTATATGATTTATGTAATTTAACAGACCATTTTATTTCTAAGTGAAACTCAAAATTAATTATTAATTATTTATTGAAAGTCATTTTTAAATTAGCATTTTTGGTAAGATTTCACTGCCTAAAGTAAATAATTCTCAATAAATCATTAAATCCCTGTGTTAAAGTATACAATATAACATAATATAAGTATTAAAGAAACTGAGTTCTTAACTTTAATTGATATTGAAAAAAGTAACATAAACATGAAAAATCCAGGTTTTGAGAAAAGTCAATTAAAGATTTAAATGTCCATAAGCTATGAAGTACTATTAGAAAGAATAAATAATTTCAACACTTATTTTTTCTTTTATATAAAAACATGTGTGACACATCGTTGGATAGATAAAAGTTTAAACTATTTAATGATACAAAAAAGTAAAAATCGACTTTTTGGTTGAATTTTGCTTTCCCGGACCCCTTAAATGGCCTGAAAGGGAAGATGTTTCTATAACTGACGTAGGGCAAATTGAAAAACATTAAATCCACCCGATTTTACTTATCAAAATGATAGGATTATTAGTTTTTCTTTTAACAATTTAAGGGGTGATGGTATGTTTATGAAACCACTTAGTTTTAATTCATAAACGCCACATTGGCACCAGCATTTTGGTAAAATATTTTCCATTTAATAAGAAAGTGAAATATAACCCTTTTCTTATTTCCAATTAAATATGTTGGTAAATTCCTGTGCATTCATTTATTCAACACTTTAGCATTGAAAATGCTTTGCCCTGACAGGGTTAAAAGAATCTTAAATGTGCTAAATTTATGTTAAATTGTTTGCAAATCAGTAATGTTCACTTCATTTTTCCTTGCAGCAAGTTCTCTAGGAGGTTTTTCTCATTATTTATTTTCTAAAAGGTGTGTTAATAGGATTGTTTAAATAATAGCAATTGTTTAAATATTTTTGAAAAAAAACGTTTCTGAAACAAAAATATGTCAATGTCATTTATTTTTAAATTTTACTTAAATATTTCAAGATTTATCATAAAGAATTGTATGACACATTAATTGAATTGTCTGCATTTTTTTTTTCAATTTACATAAATATTTATCAAATCTCCCTTGCTAGTGTATAAATCCTCCCCAGTAATGGGGAGATATGATACAGTAGTAACAATTCAAAATAACGGGGATATATTTTTTGAATCATTATTTTTTAAATTCACAATATTTTTAATAAATGAATAAAAGGTCACTTTATAAGGAAACTCGAAAAATTTGTTTAAAAATAGCTTTCTAAGGGTTCTAAAAAATGAGTAGAAAAAAGTGTATCATACCTCCCCTACTCTTTCACGCGATATACAAAGAAAAGATTTTTTTTTTTTTTTTTTAAAGTAACTTAATTAGTCCCAGTACATTTTTCCTAAACATATTTATGAATTATTAATACTCTATAAATATGTGAGTCACATGCATTTATTACTTCAGATAATTTAAACATTACACCGTTCCACAGTTTACGAGTTAAATGACTGTGACAGACGGACAGACGAACGCAAGAGTTATAATGGTTCCGTTTTTACTTTTTAAGTACGGAACCCTAAAATAAACAAAGTGTGTGGCTAAATGTATGTTTGGCTAAAATTTGATAATTTTTAGCTCACAGTCTATGAAAGCCTGAGCGCTAATGTGCCCGCCGGTTCTGTATGTATAAATGTATGTATGTATGTATGTACGTAACGCGATAACTCTTGATAGAAACATCCGATTTGCTTCAAATTTTTCTAGGTTCATTCTGATAAGGCGCTTCTCTGATTAGTTTTTGGGGTTCATTGGTTAAGTATAAAGGGGAGGGAGAAGAGGGCTAGTCCCCCCCCCCCTTAATTTAAATAAATAGGTTTTTCATGCAGAATTATTCGATTTGCTCCAAACTAGGTATACCGGTTTATTATGTTAATGAGCTTCCCTGATTAGATTTGGAGGTTCGTTAATTAAGTATAAAAGGGGGAAATGGGGGCTAGACACCACTTAATTTATATAAATAGGTTTTTCATGCCGAGTTATTCGATTTGCTCCAAATTTGGTGCACCGATTTATTATGTTAAGGAGCTACCTTGATTAAATTTGGAGGTTTATTGGTTAAGCATAAAGGGGGGAGGGGCTAGGTCCCCCTTAACTTAGATAAATGGGTTTTTCATGCGCAATTGTTCGATTTGTTTAAAATTTGATATACCGGTTTATTCCAATATGGCGCTTCCATCATTAGATTTGGAGGTTCGTTGGTTAAGCATAAAAAGGGGAAAGGGTGGGAATCCCCTCCCCTTATTTTACGAAATGTTTTTTTTCATGTAGAATTATCTCATTTGCTTCATATTAGGTATACCGGTTTATTATGTTAAGGAGCTTACCCTGATTAGATTTGGAGGTTCATTAGTTAAGTATAAAGGGGGTTGAAACGGGGGCTAATGTCCCTTCATTTATTTTTCGAAGGATATTATTCTTTGAAATAAGAGTATAATATACAATTTGAGTAAATAGCCTGTGAGCTCAATGCCATCAATTTAACTGAGCAGTTTTCTTTTTATTACTTTATATTTCTTTTATCACTTGTGCCATAGTAGAAGGGCCTTTGACTATCTTTGTAGATTTTCACGTCTGTCTGGAGTCTAGGAGTTACGACCGAGGGCACGGCGCTCCTATGAGTGTCCATTACACCCCAGGCTTTAGCGGACATGGAAATGTGATGCCTGAACTATGCGGCATAATCCTTGAATGTTTGGGTTATGCTGTCGGTGAGACTATGCCATCTAATGGCGTATGGGGTGCACGGAGAATCACGCGCACTGGACGATGCTCTTCCTTACGCAACGAGAGTGTTAAACACTGTACCCGTTGATAGACAGCCTGGACAAGGTATACGAAGCGCAACAACTGCATCCGAAGACTGTTTTGCCGGCTTCTTCCCCCCCCCCCCCGGGATTGCATTTATACTCAAAAGCGAAAGCTGGGTTCCCGGGGCGGTCATTCCTGTCATTGTCGGCTGGAAGAAACCGCGAAGCGAATACAAGAGATTTGGTTTCAGACCTTCAGGCTGCCACATGAGCTCGAATTAACCATTCTACAGCGGCATGAAGACTTAACGAGGGTGGACTGTATGCGAGAAAAAACCAATAGTTTGTGTCCCACTCACTCCAGCTTCCGAAGGGGCACGTTTAAACTCTAGCCGTCGTCATGTTCAATGGAACCAAGAAGACTGGGATCGAACGGGATATTTAACGGACAAGGGAAGACAAGTTGCGTGTTCTTTCGTCTCTCCAGAACAAAACACGTCTAGAATAAAAGTTTAGAGTACATCTGGACTTGTCAGTAAACAATACATGAGCCCAGTCTTCTTGGCTCCATTGAACATGACGAAGGAAACAGTTTAAACGGGCCCCCTTGGAAACTGGAGTGAGTGGGACACAAACTATTGGTTTTCTCGCATACAGCCCACCTTCGTTAAATCTTCGTGCAGCAGTAGAACGGATAATTCGAGTTCCTGTGGCAGCCTGAATATCTGAAACCAAATCTCTTGTAGTCGTTTCGCGGTTTTTTCGAGCCACAATGGCAGAAAACGGTCTTCGGATGCAGTTGCTGCTCTTGGTCTCCCTTGACAAGGCTGTTTATCAACGGATCCAGTGCTTAAAAAGCGGCTCCAAGCTCTTGATATGACACTTTGGGGGATATTCAAATCTTGGGCAACCTCCATTTGTGTTTGACCTTCCTCGATTCTACCAATAATTCGCCACTTTTCACCTTAACGTAAATTATGCCTTTGAGCTATAACTAATGAATGCCGATCGCACTCAGACACCATATTCACTTTAAACAATTCCACGGACCAGAATTCCAACATACGTCTATTGCGCATAACATTGTCAATTATTTAATTTGCATATTTCCGACGCTAACGTGTGCGCGGGAGTACAATTTTGAGTTCAATAGTATTTAATTAACATAAATAATTCCAGAATTGGTTATTAGTTGCAATAATAACTTAGTGAGTATATTTTTTCCTCATTATCCTTTAATTTTGATGACCAGTGTATGTCAGCTGTGTACGAATAGCCGGTTTAGTAGAATGCAATGTTCCCACCGTTGCAGTAGCTGACGATATACAACACAAGTACGTAAACCAGATAAAATGAACCAAAAATTGATATTACAGTACCCCCTTCCGGCGGAATATTTCCATATTCAAGGACGAATTTCTCTTACCATAGCGATATACATATACCTAAAATTTGGTTCAATTCTATGCATAAATTCATAGACTTGTCGATGGTACAACAATTAAAATGGAACAAAAATCGCTATTACAGCACCACTTCCGGTGGAATATTTTCGAATTCAAGAAGGACATGCTTGCCTTAGTGAAAAACATATACATGGAATTTGGTTCAATTCTATGTATAACTTTCATACATTTCGATTATACAATGGCGACTCGCAGACATACAGACAGACAGACAGACATTTTGTATAAATATGTTTTTAAGGGTCTCTGATCCCTAAAACTTTTAAATCCGTCGAAAACCGGAAGACGAAAAAAATTTCGTTTACAATACTTTCTTCTATTATAACTAGAAGAAAGTTAAGAGAATTGACATAAAAAATGTAAAATATTTTATTATAATTAACTTTTCTTCGCACTATTATTTAATTAAGTGTATTAAAAGTATATAATCCCTTTAATTTAAATATTTTATTTTTGTAACCGAAAGGAATATTTAAATTTTGGTTTTTCTATTACGTTCTACATTGGAAACACCTTTTCTTAATCCAAGGTATGTAATTCAGATATTTGTACTTTTAAAAATACTACTTTATGCGATTTTCAAATGTCATATTTACTTATTTTTTAAATGTCTATATTTTTTATAATCCTATTATCAATAAAAGCTGATGACAAATATAATATTAGACGTGGTGGTGCGATTACTTAACAAAGGTTGAGTGAACATGATAGAAAATACAAAATCGTTGTTTTTTTTAATATATAAACTTCAATATGTTTTTAATTATTTACTTTTATTTAAACTTACATTTAAGTAGAGAGCATAAACATGAGTGTGTGTGTGTGTTTAATAGTATCTTGGTATTATTTAAAAAAAAATAAGATAAAATGAAATGTAGTTAAATATGAAACTTACTTAAATTAAGTTACTGTTTTAAACAAAGAATTGTAAAATCTTTTAATATTGATTTTTATAGCATGATTAAATCGTGTTTTAGTATTAAAATATAATCCTCTTATTGAATGCATTTTCATTTAATTCCATTTTATGTTATTTCATTTTAGAAGAAGAATCAAACTGTATTCTTTGACACTATTTAAAATTCAATGTAAATTCAAGTATATGTTTTACAGAAAGGACGACTCTCAGTGCTACAGACAACTTTTCTGTGTCACAGCGTCAAACTTAATCTAAAAATCTGAAAAAATCGCATGTCTGGAAGACAACATAAAAATAAGTGGTGAATCAGTGATCGAAATTTGAAACAAATTATTATCATTCACTCGAAGAAAGTTTTTCATCCTGAGAAGCATTTTAGTCCAAACCGCTGCACTGTGAGACACTACCTTGATTTTATATTGAATTTTAAAATGTGTCTAGGAATTTTCGGACATATATATATATATATATATATATATATATATATATATATATATTGCGAAAATTAAATTTCCGCGCATTATTAATATTATTCCATACAAATGTGTTTACTAAATTTCTCTGCAATTATAGCGTATTTAAATTACTCCCTATTATAAATAATTATTCATTCCGTTAATTTTAAATCGTTCTATTTAAAACTCGTATTTAATTTCCTTCAAAATCTTCAAAAAACATTTTCTGTTAATAATTTTTCTTCAGTACCTGTTTAGTTCTCAATCTTAAATCGCTGATACTTATTCTTTTAAAGTTATTTCCCAACAAACACAGAATTTGTGGCCCACTGATGGTTTCGTTAGCCTTGGCCGAAAGTGTTCGATGGCGGCCCGCTATCATTGGCCGTAAAGGCTCCGTCAAAAAAGTGTCACGCCGGACACAATAAGGCCGGAAGGAAATTGGCCGCAAGTACAATAAGTTGCCCACAAACGCGCCATTAACGGTCATCTAAAACTGATATTTAGCCGCAAACTGGCCACAATTATACATTTAATGGCATTCCTGAATAAAAGTTTGCCACAGCTATGCCATTAAGGGTCATTTTAAATAAAAGCTAGCCACAAGCCAGACACACTTATGCCATCAATGGGCATCATTAATGAATGCAAGCCAGAAACTAGCCACATCTATGCCGCTATTGGTTATCATGGATGAAAACTAGCCCGAAGCTGGTCGGAATTATATTGTTTAACCCCTCCCCCCCCCCACAAAAGTTCAGTAAATGATTTTTTTTTTGGGGGGGGGGGGCAGAAAATTTTTCTTCTAAACAATATTTTGATAAAACTTAGAATCTAAATTTACTGGTTTTGTCATAAGATCGCAAAATAACCGCAAATTTCGTCATAAGATCGCAAAATAACCGCAAATTTCGTCGTAAGATCGAAAAATAACAACAAATTTTGTCAAAAGATCGCGAAAAAACTGCAAATTTCATCAAACGATCGCAAAACAACTGAATTTCGTCAAAAGAGCGTGAAACAACCGCGAATTTCAACTAAAGCGGAGAAATGACCACGATCTTCGTCAAATCGTGGCGAAATAACAGCGAATTTCGTCAAAGGAACACGAAAAAAAACCGGAAAATTCGTCAAATGTTCGCAAAATGAAAGCAAATTTCGTCAAAAGGGACAAAATAACCACGATTTTCGTCAAAACATAGCGAAATAATCGCAAATTTCATCAAAAGAACGTGAAAAAAGCTCGCATATTTCGTCAAAAGAACGCGAAAAAACCGCGTATTTCGTCAAAAGGGACGAAATAACCGCAAAACTCTTCGGGGAAAAAAACGCAGATTTCGTCGAAAGATCGCAAAAAAACCGAAATTTCTTCAAACGATCGCAAAACAACCACGAATTTAAGCGAAAAAAGTGCTAATTTCTTCAAAAGGAAGGCGAAATAACTGCAAATTTCGTCAGAAGATCACAAATTTCATCAAACGGCCGCGAAAAAAAACATATTTAGTGCTGGGAGTGGATCCCCACCCCCCATTTTCCCCCACTGTGCTGTAACCTTTCAGAAAATTTGCTGTGAATTTCAGAATTTTTGCTTTTCACTCAGAACCTATATATACTCGCGCATAAGTTGAGAAATATTGGAACTTACGATAATACAGCATTTACCTACAACATACCGTAAAATTTTGGAGAAATTTTCGTGTGGATTGGAGGAAATGTTGGGAGTAGGAACATTTTCTGCACCCCTGGATGCTAGTATAAATATGTACAAATTCATTTATTTACTGGGATGCACAGTAAAATAATGTATAAACAAACACTTATAAATAACACATTTTTATATGAAAAATAAAGAATTTTACAGAATTGGCATGAATGTAAGATTGTCTGCTTTTTCATTCCCTAACCTGTTGTGCAGTTTAATTTTCAACAGTTGTTCTAGGTAAATAATGTCCCACATCATTATTGAATGTATATTTAAAAATTCCAACTTCAAATGTAAAACTAGAAAATTTTATGTACAATTGTCATAAACATAATACAAAATCTGCAATTCAAATTTTTTCAATTAAAAATGGTAGAAGTTTAAGATTTATTTCAATTTTATTTGAATGGAATCTAATTTTTAGGGTGTTTTAAGTATCATATTTTATTAATCTTATTTATAATTTTTAATCTTCAATTGACTTAACTTATTTGTTACAAAATTTAACATTAAATGTAGAACTAATTGAATGAAATATCTTAATATCTGTCCCTTCTCGGGCTTAAGCAATGCAGGAAATAAAGTTATTTTTTTTAATTAATTCTTCAAATTATGTTTTTGTTTAATTGTTTTTGATTGTAGAGAATTTGAATGAAATTCTTAAAAGTTAAATTTCCTGAAACTGCTTGATATATTAATTGTACTAATTAGTAATACACATAGTATGGAGGAAATGAAACTGCACGTTTTCGTTTTTAAATAGTAAAAAAATTATATATAATAATAAAGCTGCTCCCATTATGTACATAATTAGTTTATCATAGAAAAATAATCTAACAAAGAATAGCTTTTAATAACTCGTTTGACTTTAATAAAATTGTCTATTTTAAAAACATGAGCTTTAGCGCATCATTTAAGCCTACTCATGCCGAAAGCTCCTCATCGATACGTGATTGCATTGCTTTAGCTGAAATACAAATCTGTCCCGTAGAATGATGAGAACTAATTTTAACTATCTGTAATAAACTTATTGAAATAATATATAAAAAATAATCTTACCTTTTATCTTGATGATAAAGCTTTTTACTTCAGAAACATGACGTCGCCGACGAGGGACGAGAGGCAGAGCGGAGCGATTCAATTCGATTCTTTCACCTTTCACTTGAGAAGGAATGTGAAAGTAAACAAGTTCATAAAATCCCTAGAAGTCCCCACAAATCAAAAGTTGCACACCTTTCTAAAAAACTATCTTTTAATATAATTGAATTTTCAATATTTTTATAACTCTAAAATTTCATATATAATTTTAAAATAATTTTAAAAGCTGAAGTTTTCAATACAAAGGCGAAAACATTTTTAAATATATCTACGAAAATCTCCGCTGGAGAAAACAATGTGTCGGAAACGGTAAACCTCGTTTCGTTTTCCCTAGCTTCCCTAACTTTGATCTTTGCCGGACCGGTAAAGGCAATATTTGTTATTTTGGATTTTTTTTAATCTACTTTCAGGGTTTTGAAAAATTTCAAATAACTTATTTTTTGAAACTGCTAAGTAGTCACAGTCACACACACACAGAAAAAAAAAATAATAGTTCGTGTGACTTTAATTTCTTATTATACAGAACATTTTGAAACAAGCATATTTACACATAGACAACTCTAAGGGCAATGTTTACTTTTCCCTGCACCCCCCCCCCCCCAACTTCTTAAAATCCATAAGGATTTCATGGAACATTTGTGAAACCCTTTAACAATAAATCTAATCTTGTTTTTATTTTATGCATTATAATTAGGAATTTAAGGTGTGCAGTATATATATTTGAAACATTTTGATTCTCAAAACATTCTATTTTATTTATTTATTTTGTCACATTTTAGATTATAATTTCTCTTTACACAGAAAATTCTGTTTTCAGTATTGTACTTTAGAATGAAAATGTCTCAAATGATACTGAATAAAATTTTAACAGCAGTCTTTTCAGTACAAGGTTTATTTACATTTAAAAATTTATTTTTTAGAAAAATAGTTTTAAACTAAATAAAAATGGGTAATCTATTTTACTGCTTTAAATATAAATCTCATGACGTATTTATATTTTTACTAAAACCAAGATTTAAAATAATTAAGCTTACATTGAAAGAAATGAAGAGAAAAATACATTACCTCTCTTTAATTAAATATTCGGGTTAGCCGATATTAGCCCTCTACTTTCTAGACGATGACGGATCAATACATTTTTGCCGGAAACCACCCATGTACATTTTGGGGACAATGTTTGATTTTTATAAAATATTTTCAAACTAAATAAAAATATGTAATCTATTTTACTGCTTTAAATATAAATCTCACGACATATTTACATTTTTACTAAAACCCAGATTTAAAATAATTAAACTTACTTTGAAAGAAATGAAGAGAAAAATACATTTCCTCTCTTTAATTAAACATTCGGGTTAGGTGATATTAGCCCTCAACTTTCTAGACAATGACGGACCATTACATTTTTGCACGAAACCACCCCTTAAGAGTTGCCGGGCAAAGTAAATGCAACAGTTCTCTCAACGCCGAAACATTAGCGATTCGGCAATAGATGCCGCAACTAGCGGCGTGTCATTTACGGCACAACATTGTTTGGTTACAAATGGCCTTAACTCCTTTTGGCCGCGACATATACGCCTTTCGGCGATAAGTTGAGTGCTTGTTGGGTTGATTTATATCATTTATTTTCTTTCATCTTTTTTTATTCCGTAACTCGGTTTCCCGCATAATTCTGACTTGGTATATTCTTTTCAATATTATGCCGCTTACAATAAAGATTTCCCCAACCTTTCTGCACGCCCATTGGTTCTTACTCATTACTGCATTGGCGTCAATGACCATCCGCCTCTGACTATTTAAACTGAAACATGAGCGCGGAACGAGATATTTTCATGGCTTTTGTTGCTTTGAAATACTACGCTGCTACACCAGAAGAAGTCACTGAAGTAATCGAATGAAGTGTAATGTCGGATAAAATGGAGTGTGTAAAGCGATGGTGGGAAAAGTTGTTTAGTGTTTATAAAATTGGCGGTGGATGCTTGAACCCTGTATTATGATAACAGGAAGTAATAAAATTAGTAATCATATTAGTCAGTGTTTATAATATACACCCACTTACGAAGTTATCAATGTTATTAGTTTCAAAATTTAGGTAGCTTTAATTTTGGTAAAATAACTTAATTAATTTTATACGTCTTTCAACTTGGAAATTATTTGCATCATTTACCACGTATCTAATTATGTAAATTAAAGTGTAATCTCTGATTGTAGTTAATTTATTGTTCTTTACATTCAATGAAACTAGTATTTGAATATCATATTTAGCTATTGCTTTGTTTTGACATGAAAGCACATGGTGGTTAAAAGTAAACTTATGGTATACTCAGGTTCTACTGAACTGATCCGATTGGAACTTCAAATATACGTTATGTAGATCGTACGACCGAGACTTTCGTAAAAAAAAAGTTTGAAATTTCGTCACCAAACTACGACGAATTGCTAAAACCATATACAAATTAGTAGCTAATGTAATTACGCTAAAAATTGATACGTATGATTGAAAGAATTCGTACGCAGTAAACATTTCGCTAATCGAAGAGGAATGCGCATTGACCGTCAACCTTTTTTTATCAGAATGAGAGCTTTTGCTCCGGCAGCATTCTGTGCTCATCAGCGGATTGAACACTTAAGGATAGGACTCCTGCCCGTAAATGCAGTTAAAGGCATGAATCGAAACTTTGAAGAAAAATAATCTCTGAATGTTGCACCAGGAAGAGTTGAATTACAACTGAGTTCGGCTTTCATGAGGAAGTTGCAATTGCAACAGCTGAAACATTTGTAAGTTCTTCAAATGCTAAAGTAAGTGACCACTCAATAGCATCAGTACTGGACATTCCGTGGGCAATCGTGCGCATGATTTTACGGAAAATTGTGAAGCTCTACCCTTACAAGATTCATTTTGTGCAACACTTGAAACCGCAAGTTCACTCTGCATGTCTTGAATTTGCCTTACGTTTTCCGGAGAAGATTCAAGTGTATGAGTACTGGCATACCATATCTTATGGACATATGAGGCTCATTTTCACTCAGATGGTTCTGTGAACACACAGATATATATGGGGTACACGCCATATATATGGGGTACCACAAATCCTCATGCCGTGTAACGTCCATGGTGTAGAATCTCGGCGATTTTCATTCTGGTCTCGCATTTCTTCGAGAAAGTCACAATGAACGGGTTTATTAGATGTACAGTCACAAGGGATCGATACAGCAGACTCCTAGAGATTCATGTTTCTCTGGCGTTAATGCAAAGAGGCTGTTCATTATTCATTCAAAACGGAGCAACTTCTCATACGGCGGTACCTGTAAAGAATATTATTCAAGCTGACTTTTCCGATGAAAGTGGCATCTTTTATTTTTCGTTTGCCTGGCCAGCAAAGTCACCAGTTATGAGCTGTTGTGACCTGTGGCTGTGGGGTTTCTCCAAATATCGAGTTTATAAAGGACATGTAACTAATGAAGCGGTCTATTCCTCAATCCTACTGATATGCTACGTGCGGCCATTGAGAGCGCTGTGGTACGTTTTCAGTATATTTTTGACCAACAACGTAAGCATATCGAGCACACAATTGTGTAAATAAATAAAATAATTCGTTATTCATTTATTTTTGAACTGTTACCTTTATTCCTTTGCGTAGATAAAAAGCCACATGTCGCGAAACTTCGAATCTTTTCTATGAAAACCTAGGCCTTATGATCTACACTACATAATATGCAGGGTGCAATATATTATCTATCGCCGACATTTAACTTCTCAACCGTTGGTCGTAGACATATAGTTCCAATTACAAAAACGTTTCAAATGAGGTAAATATTCATGCTGTGGCATTATTTAAAGTAAAAAATCACTTTTATAAAAATTACGAAATCTGACTTTTTATATGTTCCCCCCAGTCCCTATAGTTATATTTAGTCAAAGTTTACACATATCATAACACATATAACACAAAAAGTTTGACATCTGTACTACAAAAATTGACAGAGTTATTAAATTTCAAATTTCAAAATTTTTGCACATGATTTTGTCTTTCTTTGAGGGATCAGTTAAAAGATAAATTAAAGTAATTCGAGATCAAAATCAGGGTGCAATGTCCAATTTACGCCGAAACCACCTTTAGTCGGAATCGCCAAATCGGGATTTCACAAAGAGGGTTATTTCATCTAAAAAGTTTAGCTGATTTTTAGGGGCCGTATACAAAGCTAAGAATGAAATATTGAAATTAAACAGAAAAATAAATATTAATTTATTATAATATCAGAAAACGGTCTAGTATAAAATATGAATACACAAAACGCTGGAATCTACTAGAGATACTGCTCAAAGTGTTCTCCATTGGTGGCAATGCACAATTGAATGCGTGACAGTACTGCATCCTGGACACGTTAGAGCATAACAGGTGTGCAAACTGTGCGATAATCAAAAGGATGATGTGACCGGGAAACCTCCACATCGCCCGGACATTACGACACGTGTGGTGCGGTATATGGGGAACCTGAATTGTTGGACCCATCTTCTAAGATGGGATCTTAAGGGGGTAGGATACCTTTAAACCTGCAAAATTTTCGAATTTTTTTTAATACATATTTTGATTCCGTAATCATTTCTGAACAATATGCAAAAAACCGAATTAAAAAATTTCCATTAGTTTACTAATTATGGCAGTTTTATTAAAACTACATATAGAGACTACATAGGATAATTAAACTTTGCGTTGCGTTTATTCAAAACGATGAATTTTCATACTGCGCGCAGTGATACTAAAAAACTATGCATCGCAATCAAAAGAAATTTTCACCACATATTCATTTCTGTATTATCTACAACTTAAAACCAGAAAAAGGTAAGATTTTATTTTATTCTTTGTTTTTTACTTTGAAAATATTTTTTTTAAAGTGAAAATTTTTAAATTTTTTGTTAGTTTTTTAATTCAGTCAATATTTTTTACAAATATTCTGGTTTTAGTATGAAGGTAATAGTATTATGTATTTATTTTCATCAAAGTTTTGTCTTTATAAGCCTATTTTCAGATTTCAGCACGCAAGATTTTTTTTTCTCTTATTATCATATGTTTTTAAACTTATTATTTCAATATTTATTTATGAATTTACAAGTATATATATTTTTACTTTAATCTATCTTTACAAGAAAGTATTGGATTCGTGAAAATTTTCGAATTCCAGTTTTCGACGGATTTACACGTTTTAGGGGTCAGAGATTCCGAAAAACATGTTTTTACAAAATGTCTGTCTGTGGGTCTGTCTGTCTGTCTGTCTGTCCGTTTGTCTGTCTGTCTGTCTGTCTGTCCGTCCGTCTGTCTGTCTGTGTCTGACACAAATTTTGTGGGTGCTCTATCTCAAGAACTAATGCACTGAATTTAATAAAAAAGATATTAAGTTAGACACTGATATAAATTGGTGCTTATTAGTTTTTTGGTGTAAATCGCTCAACAGGTGGCGCTGCTATCCAGCATTTTGCAGGATTTCCGCAAAAGCTCTATCTCAAGAACTAATGCACGGATTTTTATAAAACATCAGATTCCGTTAGTCCTTGACATGAATAGATGCTGTTTAGGTTTTGGTGTAAATCGCCCAACAGGTGGCGCTGCTATGCTGCATTTTGCAGGATTTACACTATTTTCGCAGTAGCTCTATCTCAAGAACTAATGCACACATTTTCATCAAACTTCAGATTTAGTTAGTCCTTCATATGAAATGATGCTGACTACGTGTTAGTGTTAATCACCCAATAGGTGGCGCTGCTGTGCTGCATTTTGAACTATTTCCTCAATAGCTCTATCTCAAGAACTAATGCACGAATTTTCATCAAACTTCAGATTTAAATATAACTTGATCAATACTACTGCTGATTATGTGTTGTTGCAAATCGCTCAACAGGTGGCGCTTCTATGTTGCATTTGTCATAATTGCGCAATACCTCTATCTCAAGAACTATGAACGAATTTTCCTCAAACTTCATATTCAG
This sequence comes from Maratus speciosus, assembly GCA_963932465.1. Taxonomy (NCBI): domain Eukaryota; kingdom Metazoa; phylum Arthropoda; class Arachnida; order Araneae; family Salticidae; genus Maratus; species Maratus speciosus. Next base: position 64,180,858 of record OZ010791.1, read on the forward strand.
TTAGACGTTGGCATAAGTTGGTGATAATTAGGTTCTGGTGTAAATAACCCAATAGGTGGCGGTGCTATGCTGCATTTTGCTGGATTTACACGATTTCAGTGACAGTCATACCTCGAAAACTAATGCACGAAATTTCATATTTTTAGAATTATCATGATGAACAAAGATTGCCATTTAATTTGGCACTGAGATAGTGAATTTTGAAATATTGACATTTTAATAAAAAATTATATTCAGTTAGCCCCTGATATAAATTGGTGCTGATTAGTTTTTGGTGTACATCGCTCAATAGGTGGCGCTGCTATGCAGCCTTTTTCACGATTTCCGCAATAGCTCAATCTCCACAAATAATGCACGGATTTTCATCAAACTTCAGATTCAGTTAGTCCTTGACATGAATTGAAGTTTTGTACATTTTGGGGTAAATTGCTCAACAGGTGGCGCTGCTATACTGCATTTTTTACGATTTCCGCAATAGCTCTATCTCAACAACTAATGCTTGGATTTTTATGAAACTTCAGATTCAAGTATACTTTGATATGAGTTAGTGCAGCGTGTGTTTTGGTGCAAAACGCTCAACAGGTGGCGCTGCTATGCTGCACTTTTCAGAATTTCCATTATAGCTGTATCTCAAGATCTAATGCAATAATTTTCACCAAACTTCAGAATCAGTTAATCCTTGACATGAATTAGCATATTGTACATTTTGGTGTAAATCGCTCAACAGGTGGCGCTGCTATGCTATATTTTTCAGAATTTCCACTATAGGTGCATCTCAAGAACTAATGCACGAATTTTCATCAAATTTTAGAATCAGTTAGTCCTTGACATGAATTGACATTTTATACAGTTTGGTGTAAATCGCTCAATAGGTGGCGCTGCTATGCTTTTTTGTGATTTCCGCAATAGCTCTATCTTAAGAACTAATGCTTAGATTTTCAACGAATTTCAGATCCATGTATACTTGGATATCAATTATTCCTGTTTATGTATTGGTGTAAATCATTCAACTGGTGGCGCTGCTAAGCTACATTTTTCAGAATTTCCGCCATAGCTCTATCTCAAGAACTAAGACACAAATTTTTATCAAACTTCAAATTCAGATGCACTTTGATATGAATTGGTGCTAAATTGATGTAATTTCTTGTACTATTTAAATGATTTAATTGATGTGATTTATATAGAAGAAAGTTTTGTGATGGCCACAACATACTAGTTTTAAATATAAATATAAATACGAGCTTTATATTTAAAGGACGTTTTATTTTTACTTTCTTCTATCTTGACAAGAAGAAAGTATTGGTTTCATGAAAATTTTTGAATTCCAGTTTTCGACAGATTTATACGTTTTAGGGGTCAGAGATTCCAAAAAACATGTTTTTACAAAATGTCTGTCTGTAAGTCTGTCTGTCTGTCTGTCCGTCTGTCCGTCCGTCTGTCTGTATGTGACACAAATTTTGTGGGGGCTTTATCTCAAGAACTAATGCACGGAATTTAATAAAAAATTATATTCAGGTAGTCCTGATATAGATTGGTGATGATTAGTTTTTGGTGTAAATCGCCCTGCAGGTGGCGCTGCTATGTAGCATTTTTCAGGATTTCCGCAAAAGCTCTATCTCAAGAACTAATGTACGGATTTTTATAAAACTTCAGATTCCGTTAATCCTTGATATGAATTGGTGCTGGTAACGTTTTGGTGCAAATCGCCCAACAGATGGCGCTGCTATGCTGCATTTTGAAGCATTTACACGATTTTCGTAATAGCTCAATCTCAAGAAATAATGCACGGATTTTCATAAAACTTCAGATTCAGTTAGTGCTTGACATGAATTGACGTTTTGCCTCTTGTGGTGTAAATCGATCAACAGGTGGCGCTGCTATGCTGCATTTTTTTAGATTTCCGCAATAGCTCTATCTCAATAACTAATACTTGGGTTTTCAACAAACTTCAGATTCAGGTATACCTGGATATGAATTAGTGCTGTTTATGTTTTGGTGTAAATCGCTCAACAGGTGGCTCTGCTATGCAGCATTTTTCACGATTTCCACAACAGCTCAATGTCCAGAACTAATGCACGGATTTTCATCAAACTTTAGATTCAGTTAGCCCTTGACATGAAATGATGTTTTGTACCTTTTCGTTTAAATCGCTCAACAGGTGGCGCTGCTGTGCTGCATTTTTTGTGATTTCCACAATAGCTCTAGCTCCAGAACTAATGCACCGATTTTCATCAAACTTCAGATTCCGGTATACCTTAATATGAATTAGTGCTGTTTGTGTTTTGGTGCAAATCGCCCAACAGGCGGCGCTGCTATGCTGAATTTTTCAGAATTTCCCCTACAGCTCTATCTCAATAACTAATGCACGAATTTTCATCAAACTTCGAATTCAGGTATACTTTGATACGAATTGGTTCTAAATTGATGTAATTTCTTATACTATTTAAATGATTTAATTGACGTGATTTATATAGAAGAAAGTTTTGTGATGGCCACAACATACTAGTTATTTTTGACTTATAAGACAAGTTTTGAAGCTTGGAACATAGTGGTAATTTTTCCTTTTTCGACGTCTTCAAAGGTATCCTACCCCCTTAACGGGCGATCGTTACGTGCATCTGCTACAAAACACGGTACGTGACTGGTATGAAGAGTTGCTCTCCGGCCTGTCTGCCGGCTGTGGTTTCAACATAATGAAGCCCTCTCCACATAAAACATCAAGCTTCCGGGCGTATCTGGCCGTGTATGGCCTCCGAATTCGTTCAACAGATCCTTGGTTCGGTAGAATGGCCACCGCGTTCACCAGACTTGCCACCCATGGACTTCTACCTCTGCGATTACATCAAGGCATAAGTCTGTGTGACTGAGACTACTTCTATGGTTTATATGAAGCAGCGCATTATCTTTGATTGTCCCACAGTTTGTACACATGCTGCGCTCTAACGTGTCCAGGACTCAGTACTGCCACGCATTCCATTGTGCATTGTCACCAATGGAGAACACTTTGAGCAGTATCTCTAGTAGTTTCTGGCGTTTTATGTATTCATTTTTTTATAGTAGACCGTTTTCGATATTATAATAAATTGATATTTATTTTTCTGTTTAATTTCGATATTTCATTCTTCGCTTTGTATATGACCCTTAAAAGTCAGTTCAAATTTAGATGAAATAACCCTCTTTGGTGATACCCCAATTTGCCGATACCGGCTAAAGGTGGTTTCGCCATAGAAAGGACATAGCAGCCTAATTTTGATCTCGAATTACTTAATTCATTTTTTAACTGATCCCTCAATGAAAGACAAAATCATGTGCAAAATTCTCAAAATTTAAAACTTAATAACTCTGTCAATTTTTATAGTACAGATGTCAAACATTTTGTCTTATATGCGTTATGATATGTGTAAACTTTTACTAAATATAATTATAGGTATGGGGGACCGTATAAAAAGTTAGATTTCGTAATTTTTATAAACTTGATATTTTACTGTAAATAATGTCACAGCTTGAATATTTACTTCATTTGAAACGTTTTTGTAAGTGGAACTATATGTCTACGACCAACGGTTGAGAAATTAAAGGACGGCGATAGATAACATATTGCATCCTGTATATTTGAAGTGTCATTGGGATCGGTTCAGTAGAACTGGGGCTATGAACCTCAGAGTAACGTGAGTTATAATTTAACCATTCTATATATTAATTTAAAAATTTAAAAAAAATTAAATTATTTTTTTAAGTTGTCATTATTTTTTTTTAATTTAATGACAAAAGAAATCTTTTTAAAAAAGAAAATGCTTTGTGAGATTTTAATATGTCACATTTTAAAGTTTTACCGTTTGATATACATATATATATATATTATTTTTTTTCCTTGACATTAGAAATCTTTTCTGAAAAGATAGTACTTTGTGTGACTTCAACATGTCACTTTTACGAATTCGCTTACAGTCGATAATTCCCTTTAATCCTATTATTAATGAAAGATAATATAAAAATGTAATATTACGCTTGATGGCAGTAATCAGGTGAAATTGTAACGTATAACGAAAGATGATATCAATGTGTCGTTAGTGATTTACAATAAATAAAATTCGACAAAGTTTCTGTTAAAGAGTTTTTATGTTTCGATTAGAAATACAGGTATCTACTTTTCGCGTATGTTTGTTATGATTTTTTAAAGAAACTATTAAAAAATGAAATTACAGTTTTTTTCTTAAAATAATTAAAGTTAAATAAAAGCGAATTAACAGAATAAAATAAGTTCTTGTCATTTTAATAACACGATTAAACTGTACAATGAAACAATATTAAGAAATATTAAGAAATAAAATTTCTCAATTTTAAAGATTAAATAATATTTAAGAGAAATATTAAGATATTAAATACTGACACTTTAAAATAACAACTTTACAAAACTTTAAAACAGACAATTAAAAAAGGAATGTAAGAAAACAAGTAGCTAGAAAAACAACTACGTATACTCTTTTGATAAAAACCATCGTCCTTTCTTAGCACAATTTATGAAAAATCATTAAAATTGACAAAAACTGACTCACACTTGTGAAAGTTGCATCAAAACATGTATTAATGTGTAAACATGTGTAAGTTAATTATAAAATTAGTGATTTTTGTAAAAGATTAGAGTACTCAGATGGAATGTTTCGCTTTCATTAATTGAATAACCAGCTGAATTCGTATGCGCCTATATTCCAGGAAAATTCGATTTCTATAAACATGAAATATATTTTACAGAATATATATAACGTTTATAGTACTATGTGGTTGCAGAATTATAATATATGTAATATTTATAGAATACATGTAATGTTTACGTAATATATAATGTGACACTGGTTCTATCACGTAATTCTACGGTTTACCAAGTACACACAAATCCGAATTTCCTTTCAGATCAATTACAGATTTTACACGCTCTTCATTATATAAGTTATCTGAATACCTTGAAGCACGTCTAAAGTCACTGATTTCTACATCACATCTCAGTTTAACGCTTTCATGGGTTAGGCGCTTCTATTCGTAAAATGCAAAAATGATTCACACCAGAAGTTACAAGCAAATTTATTTCAAAATAACCGAAAGCTTTTGTTCACGTAAATAACCCCCTTCGCTCGAGCACTTTTTGCTTAATTTTTAATCATTTGTCACAGGTTTTTAAAAACAGATAATTTTCCGTAATTGAATTGAGAATATGCACTGATTAACACGTTCACGCCGACGCGGTGGGTCACACTGGACTGTCTCAGGGTTGTCAAGTCTCCCGGCTTTTTTGCACACCACTATTCTTTTAGCGAAAATGTTGTTCCTTTAAATCGCCTAATTGTTCTAATTAAATAAAGTAACATTTTCTGCATTAAAATACTGGTATCCAAAAATCCGTAGACTTGGCAGCTCTGAGACAGTCGAGTCCCACCGCGCCGGCGTGAACGTGTTAAATAAAGCAAACTTTACAATAAAAAATAGCTGGTGATTTTAATGAAGGATTTTGAGCACATTAAGTGCCACGTACACTGGTCAATCATGCTCAAAGGGTTAACAAACGGAAAATTTTCATTGTAATATTCTGGTGCCAATGTGACATTTAAGAATTAAAATTAAGTTGTCCAGAATGGAACCACCGACCTTGAAGGTGTTAAATTTATCATACAACTTTTTACAGGATCCTTGAATATTGTGTTTCCACGAGGTCACGTTATGTAAATTTTGGGTGTAAATAGATGCCGAATTTTCCTTTAATCTTAGCATACTAGTACAGCTGTTAATCTAATTAACGAAACGAGAAATATTTCATCTGAGTTGTCTGTTCTTTTATAAAAAATTCTATCTTTGAAATTGCCTGTAATGCATGTTTTGATGCAGAGTTCACATAGGTGAGTTGGTTTTTGTCATCTTTAATGATTTTTCCTAAACTGTACAAAAGAGAGATCAATGTTTTCATCCGAGAATATGTTTTTTAGTATATTTATATGCATATTTTATTTAAAAATGTGTTTATTTTACATGATTTCTAAATTTATATTATTTAGACGTAATGTTTCAATATTAGGTAGATTTTGTAAGAAATACTACCTATTACATTCTCCCCTATATTGGAATTTCTGATTTTTTTTTACAGAACTACGCCGATTATAACCCATAGAACCCAAAACCACCCCAGTTCAAAACTTTATCTATCCACCTCTCTCTCTCTCTATATATATATATATATATATATATATAATTTTTATGGGCTCGATAATATCCATAATTCTGCACAAATTTCTTCCAAACTAATACATAAAATCAAGGGGCATAAAATCTCGGTCAAGTTCATTAATGGGGAAAATCGGACAAAGCAGGGGGAAATGAGGGATTTCTTGTGAAAACTGATTAAATCCCATAACTTCTTCATTATGATAAATATCGAAACAGTTCAAGGTATTCTTCCTTCTAGGAATAGGACCAAAAATTTAAGTGACAGATTATCATTAAAATGGCCTCAATGTGCGAAAAAACAGTTATGAAGAAATAAATTCATAACTTCGTCTATTTACAACATATCAAATCTACATGAATTTATTGAAAAAGTTCTTAATCAACAACTTTTATATTGACAAGGTTTTGATAGGTCCAAGTCTTACAGCAAAAAACATAAAGAGCGGGGAGGAGAGGGGGAGAATAAAATTCACAACTTCGTCTATTCACATGCTATGAAATCCACTGAAATTTATTATAAATCTTCTTCATCACAACTTTTATATTGACAAGTTTTGTATAGTTACAAATCTTACAGGAAAAAGAGAAGAGAGGGATGGGTGGTTTCTCTTCCTGTAGAAGAGAAAAATCAAATTAATATGAGTGTGATAAAACCAACAATTACAGAAAAATGAAATTAAAAACTCGTCAAAAGCGACCAGATAAAATTATTAAGCTGGGTTTTTCTCTAATTTTGTAGCTGAAATTAGTACTTAACTTCGAAATCTACTTGTACCTGTAGACGGATCCTGCAGAGGTTTTTTTACCAATATTCTCAAGTTTATCTATCCCTTATTAAACATTGTGTGCAATATAAAAAGCTCAAAAACACAAAGAAAAAATAAAAAGTACTGTGTTTCAAAAAATTACATTCTTGAAATTCAGAAGTTTAAAACAATCTCATCAGAATTTTTTCCTTTCCTGGGTGAACAGCTTATTATAAAAAATAAATATGTAACAACTACTCTTGATAATTACTCATTTATGTCCTCATTTAACTTTTTTAAACTGTAATGTTGATCCTCGTGGGCTCCATGCCCCTATCAAAATTTTAAAAAAAAAGAAAAAACTTGTCAAAAATAGAAAACTTGAACAATAATATCATGTTAATCATCAATCAAAAATGAAAACATCCATGCAATTTTTAAGATTTTATATATATATTTCCATAAAATATATTTTTTCTTATTATTTTGAATCTACTTTTTCGTGAGAATGACCTTTAGGACTCATTTTATTTTAAAACTAGTTGTCCCGCACTGCGTTGCCATGGTCCGTGATATTAACCTTAAATAAATCTGAATTATGTATGATTTTATATCTTTAACTGGATTTTATATGAAGTAATGTTTTTAAAGGAAAAAATATATTCATACTTACTGCGTAAAAGTGCTCGTAGAAGAAATTTTCTTATTTTTTCACGTTCATAATTTTACAAAAAAAAATAGTTATTTTTTCCGAATTGTTTTAAAATTTCATGGGTTATAAATGTAACGGTTTTGCAGCCTATGTAAAAATTCCGTGACAGGAAATAGATATCTAAATGAAAAAGAAATACGTTTTCTTTTCGCTTTTTTTTTTCGCATAGGGTGCTTTAAGATAATAAAAAAAAGTTCTTAACGTTCGAACTCTCTGAAATCTTAATCAATTTTAAATATAAGGAGTATACAAGTACGTTTTAAAATGTCGTGAAAAATAACGCATATTTAGTATACTCAAAATATGAGCAAACCCGCTCCGAAACACCTGGCATTTCAGTGTTTTCATGAAATATTTATCAGATTTTATTGCTGTTGTTTTTTGTTTAGTATAAATTTATTTTTCAAAGATGTTCTAGAAAGTTTGTGCCAAAATACTGAAGTTTAGTTACATTTAGCGTAGAAAAAACATCATTTTATAAAACTGATTGCACCGACAAACTAAAGAACGAATTTAAATAAGTATTTTTTGTGCGAACCAGTACTTCTAAAAGGGATTCCTGTTTAAGTGTTGGCAAAGAGAGAAAAAGTCGTTTGCTAAAATGGCCCATTTTTTTTTTCAAAACGTCAACAACTCCATTTTTTCGAACTGATATGGTTTGAGATATAAAAGTACAAAATTTAGGAATGTGTCTTCTTATTTTGCGTATATTAAACGGTACGACAGATTGGCCTAAAAAAATGGCAAAAAAGCCTTTTTATATTTTGTCCTTCCTTTTCGTGCGAAAAGAAGGTTCTAGACATGCGTGGAGACGTCTCACCGATTTGAAAAAAAAATATTCTTTTTTGTCAATCTTTTATTTAATTTCTCGCCTAATTAGCAATAAATTAAAAATCTGAGCCTCAACTGCGTTGAGGCATGTCTTGTACTACCCTCATTTTCAGATCTCTGCGTGCGGCAGATTTTACTAGCTAACACCAACAGACAAACGGATAGACCGGTTGATCTTTTCTGTTATAAATATAGATTAAAGATCTACACTCACAAACCTACCTACCTTGCTTCCTTCCTGTTGGTGCAGTTGATGGACTGTAAATTTACGCCAGCTAAATTAGGGAGAAGGAATATTCGCTGAATTAAAAAACAAGTTCTCCAACGTAATCTCAGAAAAATTGAATAAGCAACCATAGGCAGAAAACCCCTCTCTTACAGCAAGGTCATGCAACTTTTGTTGTGTTGCGAAAAACTTTGGAAAGAATGACTTTTATGTGCTATAACCATTAAACATAAAAATAAACTTAACTCGATATTTATATATATATAACCACTAGAAAAGTTAGAAATGTTCAGAATTTATTTAAACTAATTTAATTCAAGTGTAAATTTAACCGTTACCGGCGCGGTGTCCATAAAAAAGGACACCTAATTTTAATTCCAAAACTGACAAACGGCATCGAGATAATTTAACTAAATTTTTCCTATTATAATGTACATGAAAGTAAGCAAGTTCGTATTTTCTAATAAATTCGTTTATAAATTGCGGTGTCAGTTTATTATTTCATGAGTTTATAAACAGAATTACCCCGCGTCGGTAAGGGTTAACTGCTGATAGTCCAATTTTTCCACTTTACTCAATGCATATGACTCTCACATTTTTTAATTTTTTCGATAATTAGTCGAGATAGTAATTAAAAGTCATAATGAACATTTCAAAATGTTACGCTGCCGATAGATATTACTTATTATATAGTAATAATACATTTTATAAGGGTCTTTAAATAGCAACAATAAATTGAAAATAATTCTTTTGCTTGCTATAAAAATATTCAACAGACTAGTGCACCTCCTAATTTTGTGGGCTTATTAAGAAGTTTTTATCTTTATTTGGCTTATTATAGTCCATTTCACTATATTTAGAGTATTGTTCAGTTCATTTTTTTTCCAACTTTATATTTTGTGAAATATATAGTAAGTATCAAAAATTAAATATAACAGTCATCTATTTTTCACCAGCTGTCCTAGATTGTTTGAACTAGTCTCTTTTCCTCTTTGCGAGTCTGCATTTAACATTAATTTAACCACTTTCTTATCAAATCCTTCTTTTAAAACATTATAATTTAAAATAATATTTTCTAATATAAAATATTAAACAAATGATAATGTACTTTTTTCATAAAGTGTTTCCGTTCCGTTATTCGTAATTTCTCTAAATTAATTTACTTTATCAGAGAAAAATTATAACAATCTACCAGAAACAGATGTCGTTTAAAATTTTCGCTAGGAAGGGGAAGGTAACCACCGGTGTAAAATTTAATCAGATTTTACAAAGTATCCTTTTTTTGGTTATGGTTTTAACATGATCGCTAGTCAGTAAATTAACATCTGTCACAAAGAATTTTTCTTTTCTCTCTGCCGGAACGTATAAACACATGAGAACATTTATGATATTAAAATGAAAAGCATAAAATAATCTAATAAAGTCTCCCAATCAAATTTTAAAACACGTTTCAGGAAATGATAGAAAATATAAAAAAGAAAAATCATTCATCTTCAGAAAAAATACTGAAATAAAAGAAAATGTCTTAAACTCTCCTGCATAAACAAAATTTATTTTTCCAATATTAGATTTCTAAACCAAAGTAAAGAAAATAATTGACGGTCAAGTGAGAGTATTAGTCGCATACAGAGAGTTCCGTACAATAAATATATGAATTAGTAATTGTATTATTTAAAAAAACTTTGTAAAAAACTATGCAAAGTAGGGTTGGGTATAACAGTATATACTATAAAAAATTAAATGGATTTACCATGAAAGTTCAAAGAGATATGGAACCTAAATAATATCAAATAATGCTATTTTGTATAACTCATTTTTACTTTCTTCTATCTTTACAAGAAGAAAGTATTGGATTTGTGAAAATTTTCGAATTCCGGTTTTCGACGCATTTATACATTTTAGGGGACAGCTATAATGAAAAACATGTTTTTACAAAATGTCTGTCTGTCTGTGTGTGACAAAAATTTTGTGGGCGCTCTATCTTAAGAACTATTAAACGAAATTTAATAAAACTTTAGATGCAGTTAGTCCCTGATATAAATTGGCGCTGATTACTTTTTGGTGTAAATCGCCCAGCAGCTGACGCTGCTATCCTGCATTATTCATGATTTCCAAAATAGCTATATCTCAATGACTAAAGCACGGATTTTCAGAAAACTTCGGATTCAGTTGGTCCTTAATATAATTCGGCGCTGATAACCTTTTGGTGTAAATCGCCTTGTAGGTGATGCTATTATTCTGCATTATTCATGATTATCGCAAAAGCTCTATCTCAGGAACTAATGAACGAATTTTCACCAACCTTCAGATTCAGTTAGCCCGAATTATATATATTAGTGCTGTTTAGTTTTTGGTGTAAATCTTCCAACAGGTGGCGGTACTATGCTGCAATTTTCACGATTTCCGCAATAGAAAAGAATTTCTAGAACTAATGCATGAATTTTCATCAAAATTTAGATTCAGTTTTCCTGATAAGTTTTTGGTGTAAATTGCCCAAGAGGTGCCACTCCTATGCAGAACTTTTCACGATTTCCGCAATAGCTCTACCTCAAAAACTAACGTACGGATTTTCATTAAACTTCAAATTCAATTATAAATACACGTAAGATGTCCCTGATTAGATTTTGGTATAAATCATCTAACCGGTGGCGCTGCTGTGCTGCAATTATCAAGAAGTAATAACATGTGTGAGATAGAAGAAAGTTTTGGGACTGACACATCCGACTAGTTTAACATTATCTTGATCTGTTTATAATGGACTTAATTCGGTATTGACAATAAAAGCAGTGCATATTTAAACTTCATTTGGCATTTCATAAAACTAAATTCAGCATAGTAATAACCTTTCTTTCTACAGTGTAACTAAAACAAAACATTCGTTCAAAGTTTACATTTGGCATTGTGCTAAGTGCACTTCGAAAGGAGGTCACAAAATTGCAACGCCGCGCCGCCTTGGTCCTTGCCGCGTTTTTCAGATGGGTTTTTAATTAACTTTTAATGTCACTCGAGGCGTATTGAAAGATACATTCAATGCAAAATAGTCGCGAATCCCATAGTATTTATGGTAATTCATTCTAATTAAGGGGTCTCAGGGCTCTCAAAATTGGACAAAATGAAAAAAAAAGGACATTTTCAATATTTTATATATTAAAATACCGATGATTTTAAAACACAATTTTTATTGGGATGAAAGATATAAGTATTTTCGGTACTTGTTAGTTATCCCGTCGACCAATTTCGCCAAATTATATAAATCGCCAAGCCACCCGCCAAATTATACAAATTGGCATCATTTTTATTTTAAATAACAAAAGAACAAATAAATTAGTATAACATTAATAAAAATACAAATAAGACGTCGAAATAAAAATCACTTCATGACGTAAACACGTGTTGTCAAGTGAATGCGACATTTACGATCAACCATCATTGGCATTTAATTTTACAATTCGGCGATAGTAATTTGGTCGACGGGATAACTAACAAGTACCATATTTTCTTTTATTTCATGTATTTAAAAAAATGCAAGTGCATAATTAGCGATTTCGGTATAACAGTTTAAGCACAGGATTACAAAATAAATATTGCAATTAGAATCACATTTTTGGTGCCTACTTATACTTTAGATTGTAGTAATTAATCTGACTCTAAATAAATTTGTATTTAAAGCATTTTTATATTTTTAATTCAAAGTTGTATTTAGCTAATACAAAATTTTGAAATTTCAACAACATAATCACTTTAAAAAGTTTTTTTAACATAATAAAAAGGAAATTGTAGGTTTAGTTTATACAGAAAAACATTAAACTTATGTTTTAAAAATTTCCTGAAAAAATATTCAAAAGTTTTTCAGATATCTTGCGCGTTACGCCCAAAAAAGTCATTTGGAGAAAAATGACTTAAAAATTTCGAAAATGTCACTTCAGCTATTGAGCGGCTGTAATTCTAAAAGCCATAACTTCTGTTCTAATGAGAATGTGAACGAAACAGTTATATTAAAATGTTCAGAAAAGATAGAAGATTAACATCTAAAAAATTTAAATTTTAAATTTTATCGAAGCTTTAAGAGTCCTGAGACTCCTTGAATTAATCTGTTTTTCACAATTTCACGTTTATTGCTTTTATACTGTTACTGGCCATTGCATTACACATATATAACATTAAAAGTTGTTAAGTAGGCTTTAAAAGCCAATGGTACATAGGGTACGCCGCCTCTGTTATTATGTATGTCCAAACCGTCCATATCTTTAAGGGTTAATATCTCGGCTAATTACTGACGATTTTTTTCGAAAATCATGATCAACAACGCTTTTATACTTCTGCTACGATAGGTACAGTCGTGGAAAAAAAAGTAAACACCCCCTACTAACTCTTCAACAAATTATCGTAGACGGAAGTTACTGGTACCGAACGATTTGAAATAAAGTCTACTTTTAAAGGATGTATATAAAATTTGCTTAGGGGTCATCTACATATTAAAACGAACCCAAACCTCACTTTTTTCAAAGGCAATACCCAATTTTAAAGAGATATTTCAAATCTTCGGTTCAAACCAAGCCTAGACACCAAATTTAGAGTCATTTGAATGATAAGTTTTTGAATTATAAACATTCAAAATTTAGTGTTTCTAATGTTAAATTACATTTTCATATTTTTATTATATCTCTTGAAATTATGCTAGTAATGTGCTAATTTTTTGTGTAGCAATAAAACTAATGTGCCCAAGCATAAATACGCTGAATTTGCAATTTTTATAATTTTATGATATGAATTATGAATTATGAAATTAATATTCGAAAAACTATGAATTGCAACCTACAATTTTTTTGATGGATTTAGATTTATTAAGTCCTGCTTTATGAAAAACCAAATTTTCACATTTGTCTTCCAAATAGTTTTCAAATTATGCTTAAAAAACTGCAAAATGATGGTTTAAGGGGCCATCTATGATAGAAATGAGTAAATATTTTGAAATTCCCTCTGCTGCCTTATTATCTAACGGGCTTCGTTGACTGCTTAAGGTGCTTTGATCAAGAAGGGGGCTCTCTGGGTTAGAAATCGATTACCCAACTTCAATTTGGATACAGCCCGTAAAATATACTCGTTTTAAAATAATTAATTTCTCAGAAACTTATGGTACGAATTGCATAAAAATTAGTTTTTAGGCTAATTGAAGGGTGTACAATTCATTTATGCTGTCAGAATTGAGTATTGCTCTTGAAAAAAAAAAATGAAGTTAAGGTTCGTTTTAATATGTAGATGGCCCCCTAAGCAAATTTTATATACATCATTTAAAAGCAGACTTTATTTCCAATCGTTCGGTACCAGTAAGTTTCTTCTACGATAATTTGTTGTGGAGTTAATAGGGGTGATTACTTTTTTTTTCCACGACTGTACCTCCAGCGCTGCTCAACACTTTTGCTGAATGCCCGTAAATCGAAATTTGTGTGTAACGGATAAATGTAATTTTCTCAAAAACTATGTGACTTAGGGTAATCGCTATAATTTTCCTGCAAGGTTTAAATTAACATCTACTACCTCCAATTTTTTTTCATAATTTTAGGTTCAGTAGATTCGGAGATAGATGGGGGGGGGGGGGGACATATTTTTGCGCTACATTTTCAACGATATCTTTGAAAATGTAATACCTAAAATTAAAAGAAATGTATTTGTGAATTCAGTGTTATGAAAGCTTTCACACGATATACAAAGAAAATATGTTTTTTTTTTTGTTTTTTTTTCAAGTAACATAATTTGCCTCTCCTCATTTTTACTACATATATTTATAAATGTTTAATAATCTGAAAATATGTGGGTCAATAGTCTTTATTGTTTCCCCAATTTGAACTTTCCACATTCCATAGTTTACGAGTAAAATGGCTGTGACAGACAGACAGGCAGACACTGGAGTGATCTTATAATGGTTTCGTTTTTAGTTTTTAAGTACGGAACGCTAGAAATGATATGCAAATATGTACAAAATCCTAAATGTCTCAAAATTTAATTTTTATTTTTTATTATTTAAAAAGAACTTTTTCCCTATACATTTTTTTATGTTTTTTTTTTCAATTTATATTTCGTTCATTGTCTGCATTATTATATAAATTATTCCTTTATTATGTAATCTAGGAATTATTTAAGCACCTCATAAATAATCACTAATAAATATATATGTAATTTGCACAGAGTTGAGAAAAAGATAGAGAGGAAATGATTTTCCATGGAGCTAAAGATGCAACCCTGAAACCAGTTAAAACCGGTCACAATTCAGCCCATATATTTGAGGCCCTCTTTGAAAACCTCTCGCATTCCAATGAAATCAGCCCTTGTTCCACGAGCCTGTGTTGTTTGGGCCGAATAAGTGGCATTTAAATTGGAGCGATAACCGGTTCTATATTGCAAGCCGTTTTAGGATTTACTGCAACTCTATTATATTAGAACCCTGTGGTAATTTGTGGAGACAATTGGAAGTTTTAATTTAAATCTTATAAATCTAATAATGGTTATTTTCATTTCATATTTCAAATAAATGGACAAGTACTTGAATAAATTCTATGCTATAATTTATTACGTTAAATATGTGCGGACATAATGTAATATGATAGAAATCGCTGTGTACGTTTCAGAGGTGACACGAATTTAAATCCAGTTAATATCTATTTGATATTAATTTGTGATGTGTATTTTTTCATGGTTACTAAACATATTCGCACTATAATAATTAAGTAATTGGATTTTTTAAAAATTATTTTCACTAATCTATAGGATTTTACACAGCACTTAACCTTTATCTACTGATGGTACTTATTAGTACCATTAAAATAACTTGTTATAAAATTCATTTAATACATCGATTAGTAGTAATACAGTTTAGAATGAGTTATAGACGCATTACTTTAGCTTGTTCCAAAAGCATTGTTGGTTATATAAAACAAAAATATTTTTAAAAGAGTGATTTCTTTTGCCTTTGCATCTTTTCAGCTTTCTGGGCGTTGCGGGGGAGAGGGGAGGGATTTTCAATTCGGAAATATTTCTATATTTTTATAGTAAGAACATTTTATTTGTACATTTCCTAATTCTACAAAATACGAAGAAAAAAATTTAAAATAAAAGATTTTAGTGACGTTATAAATATCGCACAAAAACCCTATAAATTCAAATTTAATGAATCCTTCTAAATCCTTCCATCCTTCTAAAATCCTTCTAAAATGTATTAAATGATTATGTAAATATTGTAAAAAAAAATCACGAAAATTCACGAAAAAATGCTTTAGAAGATAAAATTATTCATGCATTCATAATTTTGTACATAAAGGGTTAAACACTTTTGAAACTCATTAACACAATAGTCTTTTCACATTAATGTTAAACATACAAGAATAAATGTTCGCATTCGTTTTCTAAGGTCGTTAGTAATTGTTCGTATTAAACACCCGTGCATATTGCTGAATAGTTTCGAAATTTCAGGAATTTCAGTTTATCATAATTAGGTGAGTTAGGAAGAATGACATTGTTAATGTTGTACTTGTCACAGCATGTAAAAAAATTCTCTAAATAGAACTCATATTACTAAGGACTGTATTAAAAAAATAAAATGTATGGCCTTTTGAAAATTGGTCTCATGGCTGTTTAATCTATATACACCGTATTTAGAACATTTGTTTCAATGTACATTGCTTATATGTGCATTACAGTTAAAAAATTAACTTTCTGACCGCCACGAACTGACATATCCGTTCACTAAGCTGTAAGTTTCACTGCAATTGAAGCATTATTTAAATTATTTTATTTCTACAAATATAATCCAGTTTTAAAAAAATTATGATTAATACTCTCAAGGCTTATATGCCTATTCGTAATAAAAAAATCATATCATTTTGGAAAATGCATCTTTTTTTAGCATTTTAAAATAAATTACAGAGAAAGCAACATTACAATTTTGCCCTTTTGCTTGACGGTCAATGTGTTAAAGCACGTTTAAATCGCGTTTATAAATACTATATATATCTGTGCGTGTGTGAATATTCGCTTTGGTGCAATGAGCTTCTCTTGTATAAAACTGTATAAAACATCACACTTTTTATAAAGTTGAACATATGTACTTGGATATTCACAAAATATTTTTTGAAGTGTGAGAATATTTAAAATCTTCATCTTTATTGTGTAATTTCTGTGATTTTCTGTGATTTGTGTGTAATTTTCTTAATTTAAAAGCAATGCACAACCAAAAGATATTAACCTAATCTAAAATAAATTTTGCGTTAAGTTTCTATTCACATAAAGCAATATTTTTACATTATTAGACGTTGATGTGAACAAAAATAGATTTTATCATTTAGGTGAAATTTGGTCAATTTTTATAATATTTTCCTAAATTTAACGGCGATGCGCGACCTAAAACATTTACCGGATTTCAATTTTTCTTTTTGCGTTATCCTTTAATTTCCAAAGGGTGAATTTTACGCCCTATTAGAAGTAGGTAAGACCTTTTTTTAAATTTTCATCATTAATTTCAAATATTGTCACTTTTGCTAATATTTTCAAATATTCAACACCGATGCGCGACCTAAAGAGATTAACCGATTTCAAAATTTCTTTTTGAGTTATTCTTTTAGTTACAAAAGGCAAATTTGACGCACTATTAGAAGTTGATCTAAAAAAAGTAATTCCGGCCAGTACCGGAAGGAAGAGGTAGCTTTCATATTCCTTATTTTAAAAAAGCCAACTTATATCATTCAAACACACGAAGCTCAATATAGTGGAAACTGAATATAGGAGATTCAATACTAATTTTTATCAATATAATGAATGAGAATTTCGCGAAATTAGTCAGCTTTATCCAAGCTGCTTTTATTTAAAGTAACTCATATTTGGCTGCCAAATTCGGCGATTTCTTAAAGTGCCTACCATTTTAAGACAACATGGTGGATGAGGCTAACCAATGAACTTGGTCGAGACCTTAGTAATTGCTGTTCACATGCTCACTCACATCGGAATCGGTTGATATATACGAGTGCTGTCGCATGCAAAAAAATCAGATTTTTCAAAATGTCACCCACAATAGAAATTGAAACTGCTATATCTGAGCCATTTTTTAAGGTAAATACAAACAAAAATTGCTCCTGAATCCTTATATCAAGGTCAAATACTTAAGAAAGAAACATTTTTCAATTTCTAATTTTTTTGCACCTCACTTTAAATATATATATATATTTTTATTTAATGGCCGCCATTTTGAAACAAGATGGCTGATGAATCTGGCCAGCGAACTTGGTCGAGGTATTGATGTATACTATCCACATGCCTTCTTACATCGAAATAGGCGAATACGTGTGTTATCGCGTGTGAAATACAAGATCGTTTCAAAATGTTAGCCATGCTAGAAATTTAAAGTGCTATAATTCAATTATTGTTTAAGATATAAACAAAAGAACAAATTTTCAGAAACAAAAATTGCTCCGGAATCTTTGTATCAAGGCCAAACACATAAAAAAAAAACTTTTCATTTTCCAATTTTTTAAAACCTTGTTTTAAATTTTAAATTTAATTTTTTTTAAATGGCAACCCTTTTGAAACAAGATAGCGAATGAAGCTGGCCAACGAACTCGGTCGAGACATTAGTATGTACTATGTACAGACAAAGTTACATCCAAATCGGTTCATAAAAAGTCCTTCCGGCCAGTGCCGGGAGGAAGAGGTAGCTTTCATATTCCTTATTTTTAAAAAGCCAACTTATATTATTCAAACACACGAAGCTCAATTAAGTGGAAACCGAATGTAGGAGATTCAATACTAATTTTTATCAATACTAAATCATTATGAATGAGAATTTTGCAAAATTAGTCAGCTTTATCCAAGCTGCTTTTATTTAAAGTAACTTATATTTCGCTGCCAAATTCGGCGATTTCTTAAAGTGCCTGCCATTTAAAGACAACATGGTGGATGAGGCTAACCAGTGAACTTGGTCGAGACCTTAGTAATTGCTGTGCACATGCTCACTCACATAGGAATCGGTTGATACATACGAGTGCTGTCGGAGGCAAAAAATCAGATTTTTCAAAATGTCACCCACATTAGAAATTGAAACTGCTATATCTGAGCCATTTTTTAAGATAAAGACAAACAAAAAATGCTCCTGAATCCTTATATCAAGGTCAAATACTTAAGAAAGAAACCTTTTTCAATTTCTAATTTTTTTGCACCTCACTTTAAATATATATTTTTTTAATTTAATGGCCGCCATTTTGAAACAAGATGGCTGATGAAGCTGGACAGCGAACTTGGTCGAGATATTGATGTATACTATCCACATGCCTTCTTCCATCGAAATAGGCGTATACGTGTGGTATCGCGAGACAAATACAAGATCGTTTCAAAGTGTTAGCCATGATAGAAATTCAAAGTGCTATAATTCAACCACTTTTTAAGATATAAACAAAAGAACAAATTTTCAGAAACAAAAACTGCTCCGGAATCTTAAACTTAACTCAGCCATTTTTTTAAGATATAGACGAAACAAAAATGCTCCCGAATCTTTTTATCGAGGTCAAACACATAAGAGAAAAATATTTTTTCAATTTTCAATTTTTTGGTACCACATTTCAAATTTAAATTTTTCTTAAAATTTTAAGTGGCCGCCATTTTTAAACAAAATGGCGGATGAAACTGGCCAACGAACTCGGTCGAGACATTGGTCTGTACTATGTATAAACGAAGTTACATCCAAATCGGTTCATAAATACGCCTTTTATCGCGTGACAAAATTCAGGACGTTTCAAAATGTCAGCTTCGCTAGAAATTCAAAATGCTATAACTCAGCCATTTTTTAAGATATAGACGAAACGAAAACTGCTACGGAGTCTTTGTATAAAGGTCAAATACATAAGAAAAAAATATTTTTCTATTTTCAATTTTTTGGTACCACATTTTAAATTTTAATTTTTTTTTAAATTTTTAAATGGCCGCCATTTTGAAACAAAATAGCGGATGAAGCTGGCCAACGAACTCGGTCGAGACATTGGTATGTACTATGTACACACCGAATTACATCCAAATCGGTTCATAAATACGAGAGTTACAGTGTGACATAGGTCAGATATATATATATATATATATATATATATATATATATATATATATATATATCAATATATATATATATATATATATATATATATCAATATATATATATATATATATATATATATAAATTTTGAACGGAGAGTGGTTTCGGGGTCAGGGGGTCATAATCGATGAAAATATACCAAATTTTTTTGAAATCGCTTTCCTCCGAACGGCTGCAATAGGTAGCTTTTTGTAAAGAAAGCTACCTAATACGCCTGTTATCGCATGACAAAAATCAGGTCGTTTTAAAATGTTAGCCACAATAGAAATTCAAAATGCTATTACTCAGCCATTTTTTTAGATATAGACGAAACAAGAACTGTTCCGGATTATTTGTATTAAGGTCAAACACATACGAAAAATATCTTTTTCATTTTCCAATTTTTTGGTATCTCATTTTAATTTTTTAATTTTTTTAATTTTTTTAAATGGCCGCCATTTTGAAACAAGATGGCGGATGAAGCTGGCCAACGAACTCGTTCGAGATATTTGTATGTACTATGTACACACCAAGGTACATCCAAATCGGTTCATAAATACGCTTGTTATTGCGTGACAAATATCAGGACGTTTCAAAATGTCAGCCACGCTAGAAATTCAAAATGCTATAACTCAGCCACTTCTTAAGATATAGACGAAACAAAAACTGCTCTCGACTCTTTTTATCAAGGTCAAGCACATAAGAAGAAAATATTTTTTCAATTTTCAATTTTTTGGTACCACATTTCAAATTTAAATTTTTCTTAAAAATTTAAATGGCCGCCATTTTTAAACAAGATGGCGGATGAAGCTGGCCAACGAACTCGGTAGAGACATTGGCATGTACTATGTATAAACTAAGTTACATCCAAATCAGTTCATAAATACGCCTTTTATCGCGTGACAAAATTCAGAACATTTCAAAATGTCAGTCACGCTAGAAATTCAAAATGCTGCAACTCAGCCATTTTTTAGGATATAGACGAAACAAAAACTGCTCCGGAATCTTTGTATAAAGGTCAAATACATAAGAAAAAAATATTTTTCCATTTTTAATTTTTTGGTATCACATTTAAAATTTTAAATAAAAAAAAAAATTTAAATTGCCGCCATTTTGAAACAAAACGGCGGATGAAGCTGGCCAACGAACTCGGTCGAGACATTTGTATGTACTATGTACACACCGAATTACATCGAAATCGGTTCATAATTACGAGAGTTACAGTGTGACATAGGTCATATATATATATATATATATATATGTATATATATATAAATTTTGAACGGAGGGTCGTTTCGGGGTCTGGGGGGGTCATGATCGATGAAAATATACCAAATTTTTTGAAATCTCTTTCCTCCGAAAGGCTGCAATAGGTAGCTTTTTGTAATGTAAGTTACCTAAAATTCATTGTTTTCGACCCACCCTATGTACAGTCGTGGAAAAAAAAGTAAACACCCCCTACTAACTCCTCAACAAATTATTGTAGAAGAACGTTACTGGTATCGAACGATTGGAAGTAAAGTCTACTTTTAAATGACGTATATAAAATTTCCTTAGGGAGCCATCTACATATTAAAACGAACCCAAACTTCACTTTTTTCAATGGCAATACCTAATTTTAACGAATTATTTCAAATTTTTGGTTCAAACTATGCCTAGACACCAAATTTCGAGTCATTTGAATGATAAGTTTTTGAATTATAAACATTCAAAATTTAGTGCTTCTAATGTTAAATTACTTTTTCGTATTTTTGTTTATAGCTTTTGAAATTATGATCCTAATTTTCTAATTTTTTTTAGCAATAATACTAATATACCAAACATAAATACGTTGAATTTGCAATTTTTATAATTTTCCGAGATGAATTATGAATTATCATATTAATATTAAAAAAATTAAATTATGAATTGCAACCTACAAATTTTTTGATTGATTCAGATTTATTAAGTCCTGCTTTATGGAAATCCAAATTTTTACATTTGTCTTCCAAGTAGTTTTCAAATTATGCTTAAAAAACGGCAAAATGATGGTTTAAGGGGCCGTCTATGATAGAAGTGAGTAAATATTTTGAAATTTCTTATGCTATCCGTAATCTAACAGGCTTAATTGACTGTTTAAGGTGCCTTGATCAAGAAGGGAGCTCTCTCGGTTAACAATCAAGTGCCGAACTTCAATTTGGATACAGCCCTTAAAATACGCTCGTTTTTTTTTTTTTTTTTTTTTTTTTTTTTTTTTTTTTTTTTTTTTTCCCTATGGCTGTACATTAGCCTTTCGATGAAGGATATTTACTATAGATATATAATTTAAACGCAAGTACCCGGATAATGCAAACAGAATATTGAAACAAGTTGTTTCATTAAATCAATGACAAGAATCTTACGATTATCAAAAAATATATTCATTTATCAGATATGGAAAATGCATGTTTAAACAATTAGACGTTATAATCAATAAATTCTGCATACAATGGAGTTGTGAATCTCATGAGTACAAATTACTCTTACATTTAATATTTAAATTACTTTCAACTAAAATTGAAACTACCAATTAAGTTTTCAAATTATCGCATACCTCTTATTAGCATAGCTTATGGTTTTAATTAAAATTTCCAGTTTTCTATTTTAAATCACGTATACACTGAGCAGTAATTGTAAATGTAATGTGTTTTGCTTTACAGTTTGTAATGTTATAATTTTTTAATTCACACAATAATTGAAATATAAATTTAACTAGAAATCGAAGATAAAATGCTTTGTTTCTAAAATATTATATTGTACAAGAGTTTCTTTTATTGTACACTTCCAGATATTTGTGCACGTTAATACATTTATGCAAATGTTTTATTTAATATAGAAAATTTGAATGGATTTCAATCTACTGGTTATTTTTCAATTTCAAATTTAGAAGAATTATAAGAACAAAATCAAGATTATTTTTCAAGATTTGTTTTTCGCTTCGAATAAGGTTTAATAAAATTTATTTATAATATTATGATTAATAAAATTTATGTATATCTTTTACTTAAAATATATTTTAAAAGGAAAAATAAATGTAACAAATCCTTTTAATTAATTTTCACACTCTTTTATGTTGTATAAAAGGAGGTCATTCGCATCCGCATGAAATTCCACATTTACGATTCAGTCTTAAACAGCATCTATAGAAAATTATGCATTTAATGTTACTATCGCAGAATAATACAGAAATCCAGAAAAAAGCGATGTCGTCATTCATGAAACTTGAAAAAAAAAAACGATCTAATGATTCATATGTTTGTAACATTAAAATGAATGCATAAAATTAAGTATAGTTTATAATAGCACATACTGGACAATTGTACCATAAAACATGATAAATAAAGACACAATCTTACTTAATGGAAACGACAAATAATCTCTCGCACAGGAAACCTTCATCTCTGAGCTTTTTAGCCATTTAACCATCATATTGTCCCTGAAGACGGCTGTAGAAACAGCTCGAAACGTAGAATTTAATTTTTAGCTTATTAAAAGTTCGTGTTTTGTGTACCATTAATCAAGATTGAGTCTTTATTTATTTATTTATTTGCGTAGTTTATAATAGTTGCATGTTTTATCAGAAATTATAAATTTATATTTTTTTAATATAGGACGTATTTTAATTACATTTTGTTTCAGTGGTTATGGGAAAATGACAACCAAAAGATATAATAATATAATATTTTTCACTATTATGCTAACTACTATAAATCCCCATTATTATGTTTAGAAGATTAAAAATTTGCATCCGTATTTAACAGTACATTTGCTTTATTTTACGACTGGCTTCTGTAATGGAACGTTATTTTTCAGAGAAGACATTTTAATTGCTGGCCGAAGGAACTAGCATATCGGAAGCTAATATATAATGAGTTTTTGTACTATAAAAAAGATAAATAATATTCTTCTATATTAAAATAAACTTTCGGTGCAAGTAAAAATGAAATATTTAAATTGATTAAAAGTCCATACGAAACAAACTAAACTAATATTTAAACAAAACGGAAATTATACGTCAAATGTGGCAAATACCGCGTGTTTTTACGATAAAGAGTTTTATAAATATTCAGATACTGGTGTAATATCTG
Source organism: Maratus speciosus (assembly GCA_963932465.1). Lineage (NCBI taxonomy): Eukaryota > Metazoa > Arthropoda > Arachnida > Araneae > Salticidae > Maratus > Maratus speciosus. The sequence goes on from OZ010791.1 coordinate 64,204,796, forward strand.
TTGTGCTCTTATACAAAAAAGCATGAATACAAAATTTATTACGATTATATATATATTAACTTCAGTAATACCTAAGTAATAGGACTCTATCTTAAATAGTATGTCATCACCATAACAACCTAGAATCATTACCTATCATGTGATAACATTGAATTAATTACATATGATAGGTTTTAATAGAGTGAAGAAAACTTCTATTAATATCTTTTTAAGTTTTGATTCGATTTTTACAAAATATAAAATTATGTGTGTGTGTGTGATTAAATATATTGGGAAAAACTGAGAAAGATTTTATTTGCATTTACATATACGTTCATTTATATTGTTGTTTGTATATGTTACAAGACGGTACTGGCAAAAATCATGCTTTCCTTTATTGAAAAAATATGAGTTTAGATAACACAAACTGTAAAGCAAAGTGTAAATTATTTTTTACACATTAAATAAATATGGCATAACATATTGAATCATTATAACTGTCCAAAGAAATATCGTACATATTTCAAATCAATAGGAAAACCCTCTTCCTTTCAAATAACATCAAATCCCATAAAGTTCCCTGAAGATTTTGTCTGTATTGATTTTTCTCGTCTTTCCCAATATTGTTTATCGCGAATGCGTGACATTTATTTATGTGACAAATTTTATATGCTATGCTTGACGCATTTATTGATTGTAAATGACTCAGATATTGCCATTGATTTTTCGATAGTATTTCTTATTAAAAAAAAGGTCTAATGTTACTTTAGCAATAATTCATTCTTCGTATAGGTAGTGCTTAATATATGAATTTGATGTATTTTTTGCTATCAGTATTATATAAATTTGAATTGTATTGTTATAGTTGAGAGTTAAGGCGTTGTTCTTTTAAATAAATTCGAATTTTTAATGCATTTTTAGTAATCTGAAAGATAGCATAATGTGTAGCATATTGTGTATGGCTAAATTTCTAATTTCAAAAGTATTTTTATTGGAGTGCCTAATTAAAAAAAAGGTTTGTACAAAGATTTACGTATTACGTGATTGTATAGGAATATTGTCTACTTATATTCTATATTGCACTTTAAAATGTTAAGACAGAAACTAAATTAATTAAAATCTGTTTTATATAATCATTTAGCATTCAGTTTAACACAAATCAACGTTATTTTTAACTAAGCTTTAAATTTGTGAAATGTTGTTTAAGGAAAAGTAATGCATTTTAGATTATGTGCTTGAAAATTTCTTAATGACCAAGAAAAAAATTAAACGAAAAAAATAAAATTAAAAAATAATGAACCATTAAATGTTTAATTCAGACAATATATTAAACTTGTGACAAACACACTAGCTACAGTTTTATGAGGTACACTAGTGGACGAGTGAGTTTTGAGATTTTGCGTGAGATTATGGTGTATTTCATTCTAAAATTTGTTCGTGGATGAGACATATTCGATCATTACATTAGATTTCTAAAACTGCGTATTTTTCTACAGGAATGTAATTCTCACGAATATTTTTGCAATGATTAGGTAACTCTATGTAGTAGCCATATAAAGCGCGGTAATAGGTCGAAAAGTGGATTTAGAATACATATCGCTCTAAAATTTGTAAGTTCTTCGTTAAAATCCTAACCACGTGCTTACTTGAAGCGGTGTTTCCAAATAACAATTTTGATAGATTCGTCCTCTGTCAGTTTCCGCCAATTTAGCATAAAGTTGAACTTCCTACTTTTCGTTTTCTGTCGTTGGAATTCACTGGGTTCCCAATTATAGTGATGTTATCTGCTGAAGTATTTTTTTTTTTTTGTTTCCTATAGAACAGCCATACTCAACCTGCTGCCCGCAGGTTATATTAACAGACCTTAAATTCCGTTTTTTTTTTAGTCTAAAGTTCTTTTCACAAATTTGCAATACATATTTCTACAATTAAAGAAAAGAAATTGCCATGAGCAAAAGTGGCTGATTTATTAAAAAAAAATCACCTGTTTTATTTCTTTAGAACTTGGATATTCTGAATTGTTATATTATCGCGTTTTATACTTATTACGGAGCTAATGTTTTTATATTTTGTTTTACAGTTAAAAGTTTGTCGCAGAAAAAATTGGAACCAAATCATTTTACACCTATGTTTCCAAACAATAAATTTTCGCAGTATATTTCTACATCATCTGCAATAAAAATCAACCACGAAGGTTATTGTTTGGAAATATGGTGTTAATATTTTTTAATTCTTCTTCTGCGATTAACCCTACCAATGATATTAACTTTGTTATAATGATTTATTATGCTATGTATGTTATCTTATTATTTTAATTGCTCTTTTTATACCTTTTTAAAAACGTATTGCAGTCCGCCTAACATCGTAAACATAAGTTTGCGGCCCGCGAGAAAAGACGTTTGAGGATGGCTGCTATAGAACGTAGTGTTAGGTCATTTAGAGTTGATTTAAGGGGTCTCAGGACTCTTAAAATTGGAAAAAATTAAATAAAAGACCAGTTTCAACATTTAATATTTTAAAATGTATATGATTTTAAAGCAAAATTTTTATTCAGGTGAAAGATATAAGTATGTTCTTTCATTTCATGTTTTTATAAAATAGCAAGATGCAGAATTAGCATTTGGAGGGGCTTTAAAATGTCAGACATTTGACGAGCAGAAAATTGATATAACTGTTTACTCGCAGCATTACAAAATAACTTTTGCAACTAGAATGAAAAACTTGGTGCCTACTTATGCTTAAGATTTTAAGAATTACCCTGAACCTAAATAAATTTGTATTTAAAGCATTTTTATATTTTTAATACAAAGTTGTATTTAGCTAATAGAAAGTTTTGAAAATTTTAACAGTATAATCACCTAAAAAAAATATTTTTTTGAACAATAAAAAGGAAATTTTAGGTTCCGTTTATGCAAACTAACATAAAACATAAGTTTTGAAAATTTTATGGTACAATATTCATAAATTCGGAAGTTTTTGAGATAGCCAAAAACGTCATTTGCAGAAAAAAAAAGACTATAAAGATTCCGTAACGCCGCTTAAGCTATTGACCGGGTATAATTCTAAAAGCCATAGCTTCTATTTTAATGGGAATTTCAGGGAAACAATTATATTAAAATGTTCAGAAAATTTAGGAGTTTAACATCTAAAAATATAAAATTTCGAAAATTTTAAAGCTTTAAGAGCCTTGAGACCCCTTAAGTGAGTTTAATTTAATAAGTTTTGGAAAAGAATTCCCCCCGCCCGGCCTTTCCTAAAAAAGAGCTTATATTTCCTCGTCTGCATTAAATCCCACTATTTCACTGCAAATTCCCTATTTATCGTTATAAATAAATTGTTGTGTTTTGCTGAATCTGTGTCATGGCTTCTTTTCCTGTGAAGTTTTGGAAAATGTTTTCTTCTCTCAGTCCTTTACAAAATAGATCTTATATTTCATCGTCTGTATTAAATCCCCATGCTACACTGCTAATTCTCTGTTTATTGTTATAAATAAATTTTTGTGTTTTGTTAAATCTGTATCATGGCTTCGTTTCCGGCGAACTTTGGTAAAAGATTTTCCCATCTCAGTCTTTTATAAACTAGATCTTATATTTCATCGTTTGCATTAAATCCTCATGCTGCACTGCTAATTCCATCTTTATTGGTATGAATAAATTCATGTCTTTTGGTGAAATCCATGTCATGGCTTCCTTTCCTGTGAAGTTTTGGCAATGGTTTACCTCATCTCAGTCTTTTGTAAAATAGAGCTGATATTTGATCCCCTGTTGCACTGCTAATTCTTTGTTTATTGTTATCGATGTGTTGATGCATTTTGAAAATATATCTTATATTTTATAGTCTGCTTTAATTCCACATGCTACACTGCTAATTACCTGTTTATTCATGTAAATAAATTGTTGTGTTTTTTCGGTTATCGAGTTAAAATAAAATACGCGATTGGGTTCTCTTGGTATAACATACTTATTAAAATGCCTTGCTTTAAATGTTAAAAAAATAAATGAAATATCTGATATTTTCAAATTTTCACTTTTTAAAAATAGTTTTACCTTGTTATAGAAGGAAACGACTAAAACAAGACAATAAAAAAGCAGAATCCAAAAAATATCTGTCATGATACTTTACAAGAAAATTTTTGAATTTACTTTCACTACAAATATAATCTGAAAAAAAAAGGAAAAATCATTTTTATACACAAAGATAAAATATTTGTAGAGTCAGTAGAGAGATGAAATCTCAAAAAACTGAATTTATAAGACACGAAAGAAATGTCTAACAAAGCAAGACTGATTTTTATCAGTATCATGATTTTTTTTTCACATTAGATTTAAAAAAGAAAGACGACTGAGATACAGATAAACAATTTAGTATTGAAAGGAATAATAAGAGTTAAATATATGAACAATGAGCTAAAATACTCATTTTATACATATGCTAGATCATTGCAATCTGAGATATAAAATACACATGACGTTTAAAAATATACATGGCATTTAAAAATGTGCATGGCGTTTAAAACTTTAAAAGATGTAAAAAAATAAACTTCCCCGACAGTTTCGGCCCAAACTATTTGGTCATTCTCAGGAGATTACATGAGTGAGCTTATACTTAAAAATAATTTTTAAAAAGAATGAATATAAAAGCTCATTCTTGTAATTCTTTGAGAATGACCAAGTGGTTTTGGCCGAAACAGTCAGGATTTTTTTTTTACACATCGCTTAAAAGTTTTAAATGTCATGCATACTTTTAAATGTCATGTATATTTTATTTCCCAGGAATCAATGATTTACCATCTGTATAGAAATATGAGTTGCTAGCTTATTCTTCATTCAGTTTTTAAATACTAAGAGCTATATAATTTACATCGAATTTTGTATGGAAAATAAAAATTAAATATATCCCAACAAACACAGAGCTTGTGGGCCATTGATGGCTGTGTCAGCTTTGGCCCAATGTGTGGGATGGGCCCGCAATCTTTTTTCTTAACGGGCTCGTCAAAAAAGTGTCACGCCGGCCGCAAAGAAGCCGCAATACAATTGGTCGTAAATACATGAATATGCCCACAATCATGCAACTAATTTCTTACCAAAACTGCTAGCCTCAAACGGCCACATTTATTGTTTTAATGGTCATTAAATATAAAATCTAGCCATACCCCTGACATTTGTGGTTGTCAATAATTAAATGTAGCAAAAAGTTGCCCGGAGCCGGTTCCAACCGGTTCCGAAAGTAATAGTAATTTTCTAAAAAGAACCTGAAACCGAAATCGAAAAAGTAAAGGTCCAAAATCGAAAGGTTCTGTTCGGTAACTATATCTCCACACAAATATTAACTATATTCAAACTCATGAACAATCGTATCATAAAAGCGAGGAAATTTGAATTTTATAATGTTATACTTTAGCATCTATCAGTAAAGTGCTAGTAAGATCAATCAGTAAAGTGCTACTGCATTCTATAAGAGAGCATTGGAACAATAAGAAGCAGGGTAAGAATAGTAAGTGGGACTAGAAGGAACAGTAATAACGACACGTACATCCCTAACACTGTCAGGTATTCTAACTCACATGCAAGTGTAAGGTGACTATGCAATTTGCATACATCGTCTGTAATTTTTTTAAAATAATTATCTTTGTGATAAAATATTAGGTGATGGTTAAACGCCAGAGAATAACCTAGAAACCTAAAAAAATACTTTAAATAACATAAATAACGTGAAGAAATATTAAGTTAGATTTTGAAAGAGAATGATTTGTGATCGCAGGAAATATAGCTGAATGCGAATTGAATCACCTGAGCAACTCAACCTACATGATCGGATCAAAACGAATGATAGATGGTGATGTACGGAAGAAGTAAGAAACAAAATACGAAAACGATGAGTCTGGAAAAATAAAGATATAGTTGAAAGAGAAAAGGAATAAATGGGAATGGATGAGAACATACAGATTGGGGCCCACAGCGGCTGAGTGGTTAAGGCACTACGTCGCTATTAGCTTGAGAACGTAGGTGGGCTTCGGGTTCGACTCCAGCTGGCTCCGTTGCGCAATCTTTGTTGAGCTCCCGGTTGTAAGACTCTGCCGTTTTAAATTATTTGTGGCTATCCGGTCCTTGTATATGGACGACGACTTATAAGCGGACACCTAATGTCAAGCACTAGAGCCAGATGTAAATAAATAAATAAATAAAAACCTACATACGGAGTGAGACAGTTAAACAGAAATAGAAAGCTGCTCACCGGGTCCACAGAACAGGCCAAATCAGCAACAACAACAACAACAACATACATATTGATTAATGAAAGCGATAAAATTGGATTCTTATCTTACATTATTGGTAATAGTAGACCTGACGGCCTAATTCGACACTGTTAAGCGTCATATCGTCCATTTTTCTAAAATCGGTATAAAATTAAATAAACGAACCTCAGTGCTAAGTATTATAAATTAGATAATTAATATCTCAGTGTTTACTTTCTTAATTAAATATCCCTATTTGGTAAATGGAATAGTTCCATTCGTTTATTATATGTTTAGTATGCAAATTAAAATCGCTTTCCATTTACCCCCGTAGTGATGATTCTAGGAAATATTATGTACGAGTTAAATATCTTTGTCGGTTTGGATAATTTTCGTAATTAAGAGATGAAATGCTAATGAAGGTGAGTCTAACAAATCTGAGGATGAAATTTAATAGACGTTTCTCTAATTATTGAGATACGGTATATGTAGTAGAAGATAATAATTAAATCCTTTGAAATTTATTTCATTTATTTGGGTAAATTTAACAATGGAATTTCATTATAAACGTGTTATATTTTCACTATATCGCTTAATAAAGCACCTAAAGTCAAAGAACGTACATTTTTCACTAAACTATATATAAAATGAAGGAATTTAAAATTTAATTTGCTATACTTAAACATCTATCTGCAAAGTGCTATAGATACTAGGGTTAGCAGTAGGAACGAGATAACAAATCTTACTAAATAATCTGGGAAGTACATTTTATAAATGTACTAAATTCTGTGGTATAATAATTAAATCTATAATAAATGGTTTGGTTTATTTGTAGGTATTTAGAAAAAAAATTCCAATGAATGCTTTTTTATTAAAAAAATTGCTTTCTGTAGTTCAATGAGATACATTATTACGGTACATTTATATTCAATGATGTACATGACTACGGTACATTAATACGTCATATTTCAGAATAAATATGGTGCTGCTTAATATTCATATTCTATCTGTAAATGGGTTTAGAATTTCAGATAATTTAAGGATTCGGGCCGACAGTATCAATGTTGGAAATACGGTTAAATAAGAATCCAGTGAAATCGACTTTTTTTCAACTTTTTTCATTCTCCGCAAATCGCACCGCAGTTCTTCTGTTGCAAACCTCTTTTAAAAAATACTTCAAACGATGATTTCTGGAGAAACACCTAGTATTTGTATGTAAGACACAAAGAAGACTCTTTAAGGAGGGGGAGTAAGGTTAATTCGGTGAAATTTTTACTTTCAAGTGCTACCCAAAATGAAAAAAAAAAAACCGATTAAAAAACTCGACAGCGTTACCTCGAGAAATATCTCAACTAATAAACGCATTTTGATTTTTTTTGTTTCAGATACTCCAGTGACGAGTTATAACGTACACCGCAAAACAACTTTTTTTCGAGGCGCCTGCAGAGATTTTCTCATAACGGCTTATTTACCAATATTTTGCAATAAAAATTTAGGAAAATATCGTTCAGATGATGTATTATTATATGAAAATTAAGTAAATTTAACCAGCATTACCTATATCGTCTAAACAATTATTTGAAACTATGCTTTTCTTTCACCGAATTAACCTTATCACCACCCCTCTTTGAGGCTCTCCTCAAATACAAAAGACTACTTTCTAGTACATTTCTGAATTAACTTTTGTTTAGAAACGGATTAAATTGGCAGCTGTTCTTATCAGAAACTATGTGATCGAGTGGCGCTTTCAATTTTTTGGTAAAGGCAAAAGATCTTTCAGAAAACACAGCGAAAGTTGGCGTTTTGAACCGCATTGCCAACACATTAGGAAGAAAGGAGAAAACTTTCGCGCCACGAGGCAATAATCGTTTATAACTCGATAAGTAATTTAAATATAAAAAATTGGAAAATGCTGTTGAGTTCCTAATCACTTCAATAGTCTGGTGGGGCCAATTTTATGGCGTTACGTTTAAAAAAGTCTGTGGATATGTGCCAAAGAGTTTCGCGCTGTTGAGCAGGGAATTTGAGAACTGCCTTGAATACGCCTAATTGAATGACTATTCTTCAGGAGGTTTGTTCGATATGGTGAACTGTAGACGTTTAATTTTCTTTTTACTTGATTTTATTCACACGTAAAAACTGCACAAGACACTTACACAAACATAAATTTCACAAATTTGAATAGATTGTAAATCATAATTAATATCCATCGCGTAGTTTGGATGGAGTGGTTTGACATACGTGCTGATGCTTTGACGATCAACAGCTTAATTACTTTTTTTACAGACTGCTCGCTAAGGGGAGCTCGTTATACTTCCGGAACGGAACATGCCGCCCGGGGATGAACTATGACATATTTCAGCATTTAATAAACATAATACAATAGATAACTAATTAACACTACAAATGATAATAAAATACAAAATACTTAATATACAAAACAAACAATCAGGAAAATTACTTTAAAATAATATATATAAGAAATGCAATGATGCATAAACATTAATTAAGAGTCCTGAATGGGCAACCGGCACACCTTTGAAATGCCTCTTAAAAATATACCACATGCAGTTTAGACTTTGACTGCACGAACCCTATTATCCCTGCCTGGAATTATCTCCATAATTCGGACAAGAACCTACTTACATGGTGGGAGATTTTCTTCTTTTAATAACACCAGAGATCGTAACTTTATTTTTTCTTTTGTAAATTGCTGTTTACCACGCTGCTGCAAGTGATTTAGGTAGTCAATAGACCAACGTTTCCAAATGCATTGAACATATTTGGTAATTAATTGCCAATGGGTTAATCTATTGTCAGAAATATTCATAACATTAGGCTCTGAAATACTGTTAATGTGTCTGCCAATTAAAAAATGCCCTGGCGTAAGCACTTCAAACTCATTTATGTCATCAGAAAGCGGAAATAAAGGTCGGGAATTTAGGATCCCCTCAATTTGGACTACTAATGTTTCAAAATCCTCTAGAGTGATTTTATTATTATCTACGGCCCTAAGCAAATGATGTTTGTAGGACTTAACGCCAGCTTCCCATAGACCGCCAAAATTAGGAGATCACGGTGGGATAAATTTCCAAGTTATGAATTCTTCGGCAAAGAAATTTGATAATTCCTCGTTGGGAGTGGCCAATAATTTCCTAAAGTTATTTAATTCTGTTGACGCACCTTTAAAATTAGTGGCATTGTCAGAAGTTAGCGTATTTACTTTGCCTCTCCTGGCACAAAATCTTTTAAGCGCAGCGATGAATGCAGCAGCGTATAACTCGCTTACTATCTCTAGATGAGTAGCCTTGGTAGCCATGCATATAAATATGGCCACATAACTTTTGAAATAAGTGCCCTTTCTCTGATTTTTGTATTTAATGTGGAAGGGGCCACAAAAATCGACACCTGAATTGAGAAACTTATGGTTAGGTGTTACGCGTTGCGATGGGAGGTCTCCCAGTAACTGATATAGTGCTTTGGGGTTATGCCTGAAACATGTGACACAAGTGTGCACTGTTTTTCGGGCAATGGTTTTAGTCTTTATAGGCCAATATTTCATCAGTACTTGATGAACTAATCCCTGAGCACCTATGTGAAAGTACTTTTTATGAAAGTACTCAAAAATTAATTTAGTGAGCTTATGATCACTGGGCAGAATTAATTGGTGCTTAGCATTAAAAGGCAAGTCAGAATTGATTAATCTGCCCCCTACACGAAGTAATCCACAGTTGTCTATTAAAGGATCTAATCCCTTTAACTTACTGGAACAAGGAACAGATTGTCCCTTTCTGAGTGCTGCTAATTCAGGAGCGAACTTACCTTCCTGGGCCTTTTTGACCAAAACATTGGGTACTATTTTGTAACTCAATTCCAGTAAGCTGCTTCCGTTTTATATTTCTATGACGGCTGTTATTGATGAACCTAAAAATAAAACTACATATTCGTATTAGTTTAAGAAAATTATTAGAAGAATTATATAATACAGTAGAAAAGTCGTTAGAGTCCTTATTAATAGTTAATAAGTTAAAATCAGTTTTGAGTTCATGGTCACAGTCAATGTCTTTGAGGGTAGGAAATTGGCTGGGAACTATAATTTCCCTTTGAAGAAATTCTGGTCCAAACCACCACAAATCATTATTTATCAGATCCTTGGCTGCTGCACCTCTGGAGATGATATCTACTTGATTGGACTTTGAGGATACATGGTTCCAATGATAATTCTCAGAATGAATCTGGATCGTGGTGACTCTATTGGCAACGAAAGTTTTAAGTTTGTGGGGTGGTGTGTTAAGCCAAAATAGAACAATCGATGAGTCTGTCCATAGCCACAGCTTTTTAAAGCATAGCTGTAGGATGGGAATTATTTTTTGAACCAGTTTTACCAAAAGTAGAGCTGCACACAACTCTAGTCGCGAGCTGGGCATTATTTTTAGGGGGCCACACGGGGCATGCTGCACAGAAGATTAGACTTGAACTGTCCAGTTGTGGAGAGAGATCTTATGTAGATGGCTGCTCCATAGGCCTTTCCAGAAGCGTCTGAAAATCCGTGTAAATCTAGACCTGCAATGTTGTCAGACAAAAGATATCGGGGAATTGTAAGATGATTTATTTCTGTCAATTTAATCAGAAAACTTTGCCATTCCCGAAGAGAACTGGCAGGCAGATGTTGATTAAAATTTATCTTTAATTCCCATAAATGTTGCATGAAAATTTTTGCTTTGGTTGGAATAGGGCTAATTACGCCTAAAGGATCGTAACTTTTAGCAATTTGTGCCAAAACTTCTCTTTTAGTATAAGAATCTTTGGGTTCGATATTAATTTTTAGTAAAATGATCTGATTGAGGTTTCCAAAGCATCCCTAAAGTTTTTACAGAATTTTCTGCGAGTGTTCGTCAAATGCATATCCTGATATGGCTGCGTCTTGTAATAATTCAGGATGATTAGAGACCCTCTTGTGTAGCACCATCCCTCCTCTTTTTAAGATCAGAATTAGTTAAGATTGCAAGTCCTGTGCGTCTTGTAAGGAACCTGCACCAGATAAACTATCACCAAGATACATGTCGTTATGAATCACTTCTGCAGCTTTTGGAAAATCTTTTCTTTCTTCATCAGAAAGAGCTTTCAACGTTCGCGTGGCAAGAAAGGTAGCACTAACAGTGCCATATGTAACCGTGTTGAGTTCATACATTTTTATCGGGGCGTCCTTAGTGGACTTCCAGAGAATTTTTTGCAAATTTCTCTGTTGTTGGTCAGTCAGTGCCTGTCTGTACATTTTCTTAATGTCTGCACAGAATGCATATTTGTGGGTACGGAATCTAGTTATAATCGAAAATAAATCTTGCTGAACCGTTCCCCTAATTAATAAAATAGAATTAAGTAAATAACCACTAGATGTATTTGAACTTGCATTGAAGACAACTCTCAAGGGAGGGGATATTTTTTCCGGTTTATACACAGCATGATGTGGAATGTAATAAGACAGCTTATTTTCGTTTTCACTTTTAATTTGTGTCATATGCCCCAAAGTTTCATATTCTTCCATAAAAGGTGCATATAAGTTAGCCATTGTTTTATTTTTATCTAATTTAGCCCATAAACTATTTAATCGCCTAGCTGCAATTTCTCTAGAACTTCCTAACACTGATTCTGTATTTTCTTTCAATGGTAGCTGTACTGTAAATCTACCGGTGTGATCGCGTTTATAGGTGCTTCTAAAATGTTCCTCACAAAATATTTCTTTCTCCCCTTTGACAGTTTCTTTATTTTCCCCAGGTAAAGATTCTATTTCAAAAAATTTCTGTAAAGTATTGTCTAAGCTATTTTCAGTTAACCGGCAACAATATGACTTATTTTCAACTTGTGGAAGTGAACATGGGATTATATACTCAAATACTGTATTATGTAACATACAATTAGCATTTGCTAAACGAATTTGCTCACTCTTTAAAATGTCAAAAAATACCTCGCTACCAATCAATGCATCAATCTGACCAGATATGTGAAAATTATTGTCCGCTAATTCTATGTAGATAGGAATGCATAAATTTGAAATGTCTAATCTTTCAACCGGAATATTGTTTGTTATTTTTAGTAGAACTGCAAACTCTAATGTTTTAGAAAATGTTCCTTTTTCATTTGATATTTTTGCATTGATAATTTGCTTTATTTCCTGTGATGACTCGCTAATGCCACAAACAATACCCTTGAATGGTTTTGGTTTTAGATTTAATTTCTTGCGTGCCCTCTTGCTTAAAACGTTGATCGAAGACCCGTTATCTATAATTGTTCTTAATCTAATTTTATTTCCAAAAACATCAGTTAATGATATTATAGCTGTGTTTAATATTGCGCAATTTTTTTTATCTTCTAGCAATAAATTAGAACCAATTAATGGCGTTTCTTTATTCTCAGGTTCAGAATTGCTTATTTGTTTATTTTTAACAAACTTTTTATTTTTATTTATTACCGCCGTTTCTGAAATATCATTTACTTCATGTAGTAAGGAATTATGTAACAATTTGCATGTTCTGCAAGTAAATTTAGAATTGCATTGATCTTGATGTAATCGTAAACGATTTGAACATAATTTATTTTTATTTAACCCGGGAGAACTCGCTAGTGAGAATGCTCAATTGATTTTCTTTTATTTTACTTTCATATAATATCAAGTTTTTTCGGTTGGCTTAGTACTTTTATTCACAAAATAGGTAAAATAATTGTAAAACATTTTGAAATTTTAATTAAAATGAAAAATGATTTAAATAAGAGTCTTAAAATAGTACGACTGTGAGAGAAAATATCATGCAGCGAGTTCTTCGGGTTAAAATCATTTTCCTTTCGCGAACATTCATGTTTAAAAATGCAGTACATTTGAATAAAGGGTGAAGAGAATTGCATAACACACATGGCTTTAATTTATTTTTATTTTTATCGCTGATAAAAAATGATTTGGATTTATTTACTGCGTAATTATTCTTAGCTTTCGAAAGCTTCGATTGAGACTGAATGGCGACAGTCGATACATTTAATGATTCTAAAATCATATATCTTTTTTCCAAAAAAGAAATTAAGAAATCAAAAGTCGGAACATTTGAGTTTTCAAGAGATAATTCAAACTGCCTTTGAGTTTCGTTATCGAATATTTTGAGAATTTTATTTATAAACACACTTTCTGATAAATTATTGTGCGTATATCCCATAGCTTTGAGTGAGCGGATGTTTTTGTTAATGCAATCAATAAAATTCTTTAGGGTATTCGTGCTGTATTCTTTCATAATTTAAAATTGCAGAAATATGTGAATCGATTAACAATCTTTTATTTTCGTATCTGTTTATCAGGGCTTGAAATAATGAATTGAAATCATCATCAGGTGATTCTAAATGTTTAGCTTCGTTTTTTAAAAAAGCTTTTAAATAAAATAGCTTCTGACTATTATCTAATTGAGCATTGTTAACAATCAAGTTAGTGAATTGTGTTTTAAAATTAGCAAAATCACAGTAATCACCTCCGAATGAAGGCAATGGAATTTCTGGGAGGTGCACCTTTGTTTTGTTTTCATTTGAATGATCATTAATGTTTACAATATTACATTTATTTTCGAAAGATGCTAATAAAACTTTTAAGCTTACCTCCACTTGTTCGAGCCTCTCAATAGCAGTGCCAATATCTTCCTCTATTTCTTGCACTTGTTAAGAAGATAATTCTTGGATGTCAAAATATTTCTCCCTTATTTCCTCCAATTTATTTTGAAGACCTTCTGTCTTTTTTAATTTTACTTCTAATGTACTCACATTCGTTGTTTTTACATCAGTAGTATCTGTTAGAAACTGCTCTAATCTTGTGATAGCAGCCTTTACGGTGCCTTTTAATCAATTAAACTTATCCATAATAGCTCTCATGCTCTCTAGGACCAGAAAGTAATTCTATTTAATAACACAACCAAGAAATTACTGTAAAAATATCGATTAATATGAAGATTAAATAAGCTAAAATACCGGATGTCCCAAAAATGACTGATGGAATTTAAAATTCCATAACTTACAAACGGTGACAGATATTAAAAAAATTCTTGCAGGAGTGTTATGTAAGATGTCAGGAGATTTCTGCTGCGATTCTCAGTTTTAGTTACAAATAGCATCGATAGGTGGCTCTGCAAGCAATAACCGCTAAATACAGGCTCCATTTTTCAGCTTCTCTGTTCTTCCATGCGAAAAGAGGAGATTAAAATGTATTGAATGGATCCCGAAGTATTAAAAATTGGGTCTGAACTGAGCGCCTATTGCTCTCAGTGCCACCTATTGTTTGAAATTCGAACTAAAATCAAGAATCACAGTACAAAAACTGCTGACATCATACATAACCCCCCTGAAGGATTTTTTTAAATATCTGTCACCGTCTGGAAGTTATTGAATTTTAAAATTCGCCAGTCATTTTTGGGACACCCGGTATATCGCACATTAAAGAACCTTTCAGTAGGAACTTTAACAGACATTAACGATGTTATTGAAATAAAAAATAACAAATTTCATTTTATGCTTGCTTTAGTTTTACAAATGGTTTGCAGGATTTTTAGCAAGACAATTTAGTTTTCCAAAAGTGCATAATTTTTTAACTCCCATCAAAATAAAATTTTATAAGTAATTCTTGTCACACTTAGGTTTTTTAACCCTTAAATGCCTGGTGTTACTTTTCGGCAACATACCCAATTTAGGCTCTAAAATACTATTAGAATAATATTGAATCTATAATGACTAATATTGCCAACAAAATACATTCTGAAAATATTATTAAATCGATTTTCAATATGTAGATGGTAGCACGTGTGCTGTTTATGCATAAAGATAGATTTATTATTTCAATTGTTGCTACTTGTTATTTTTGTTTTGTTTGGAAGCTTGCGAAATACCATATTTTAACCTGCAGTGAGCAAGTAAAATTTATTTATTATTATAGTTCCTAAAATTCTTGTGTGTTTAATAATATAGAATTTTATAAAGGGAAATTATTTTTTTAATTAAACACTAGTATTGCTGATTAGTAACAAACGTTTTTTAGCCGTACACTATACTTAAAAAAAAATATGAATTTTTTAAGTATTTTTCCCATGAGTTATTTAAATAATGAAAGCCGAAAAACATTATTACAATGATTTTTGAGAAATCAGGCGTTTAAGGGTTAAGATAAATTAATACATTCAGTATTAGATGATATAACTTAAACAGAAATCAAGGATGGCTAAAGGTTTTAACGACTTGTGGAAATTAAAAACAGTTTTCATTCTTATTATACATTATTATAATATTTCTGTGTACGACCCGACTGCCGTTGACAAAGATGGATGTAAATGTTTTAATAAATTTTCGTTGATTTAAAGAAATATGTTAAAATTGAATACACGCATAAATTAATACAACATTAAGTAGTAACACAATACTTTTAATGATCAATGCAGGTTTATTATTATCGGTTTCGTTGCGTATTTTAAAAGAATATATTTTAAACATACTATGCATGGCTTGCCGAAATGCGTCGATCAGATATGTATAACACAGAACTGTTAGATTGGCTAATCTAGCTGCAAAATGAAATATTAATTTTAACTATGTTTATAATAACACTTTTTATTAATTTTAAAAGTCTCGTTATACAGGGTGTCCGGTCTCAACGGTTTCCAATGGCTAATTCCTAAACCGTTGGTCATAGACATATAGTTCCAATTACAAAAATGTTTTAAATCAGGTAAAGAAATATTTTAAAAGCGATTTGGGTAAAAAAAAAACATTTCTTAAAAAATTACGAAATTTAAATTTTTATACGGTCCCCCTGTCCTATAAGTTATATTTAGTAAAATTTTCCTTTTACACTGACAAGTAATACAAAAAATGTCCCGTTATTCTACGATTAAAATTGACCGAGTAATAGCTGTATAAAATTGGAATATATTTTTTGCTGCAAATTTGGTGTCATTCACAAATTTGGTCGAAATATAATTTCGTCAGATATATTAAAAAATAGTTGAGAGTAAAATTAACATTGCAATATAAATTTGAAATCTTTAATCATTCTAACACATTAATGCAAAATATGCACTTTGTAATAAACATTTAAGAAGAAAGAAAAAACAGAATTTTTGTTAAATAAAATTAACAGCCTCAATTCCTTACAAAATGATACGTATTTTATAAATATTATTAGATTACAATAGCCTGCAAAAGTTGGGTTATGTCATGTTTTTTAGCTTTTGATAATTGATTCTTATGTATTCTGTACCGCTGAATTCGAAATTGACTTTGATTTTTAACCATCACATCAGGATTTTTCGCAAATTTCAAATTTCAAAGTTAAAAAGTTCAAAATTAAAACTGAATCTCTTCCCTCATCTCATCGGATCACTCAGCTGTTTAGCTGTACGAATCCCAGGATAAGCAAAAATATTAAAATAAAAGAGAGAGAAAAAGTTTTACATATGTTTTATAGTATGAGATTTTCGCTATATTTTAACTTACACATTTACGATTTGCAAAAGAATTCTAACGTGATGGTTAAAAATGAAGGTCATTTTCAGATTCAGTGCTAAAAAGTACGTAAAAATAAATTATCAAAAGTTAAAAAACACTGCCATCTCCACTACTTTATAGTATCCGATTTCTGTTATTCTTTAAATTTGACAATTTATGATTTGCGAAATATCCAACATGATGGTTAAAAATTAAGGTAATTTTCGGATTCAGTGCTAAAAAATATATAAAAGTTATAAAACCCAACAATCGCAGTCTTGTATTATCTAAGCTAAAACTTTTTCTTAAACATCTAGGCGGTTCTATATCCGAAATGTTTTGTGTTATCCTGTAAAATAAGTATAAATGGTAACCACCGAAAATCATAATAATATTAGATTGTTATCGGATTTGCGCCAGTATGTAAAATGTAATCTCGATCGGATGTTTGAAAGTGAGTTAAAAATCGTGTACAGATTTTGAACTGCAAAAACACACATACGGTCGTTGAAGTAACATAAAAACTTAATTTTTGTTAAAAGAAATCATAAAATAAACAGTCTCAAATCCTCATAAAATGAAACTTATGTTATTTTAGCCAATCTGAAACTTAATAAATGTTAACTTAATAGTAATTCTTGTACGATTTTTTTCAAACGCAGATACACATGAAATAAGACCTTCGAATACTTTAAGCACTTGATATGTGACCCCTCAAAGCCAAGCCGAACTCGTTTGTTTCCAGAGCAGAAAAGTGGCATAAGTCATGCATTTTTAATGTTTCATAACTCGCTCAAGTTTAGAGTTATATGAATGGGACTTTTTTTGTCTTACTTGTTAGTGTAATAGGAATATTTTACTAAATATTACTTATAGGACCGAGAGACCGTATAAAAATTTAAATTTTGTAATTTTTTAAGAAATGATTTTATTGACCCAAATTGCTTTTAAAATATTTCTTTACCTGATTTAAAACATTTTTGTCATTGGAACTATATGTCTATGACTAACGGTTTGGGAATTAGCCATTGGACACCGTTGAGACCGGACACCCTGTATAAATATTAAACTTTATATAACGAACTTTTAATATCTTACTTTTTTAGTTCGTGATTTCAAAATACATATAAATACGAGCATAACGTCGTTTTCACAGGCAAAAACTTTTCATACTGTAGATCCATGTATAATTTAACGTGTTAGAGGTTATTAATATATTTTTCGTAACCATTTTTGCCATCAAAAACTTTGCATGTGATTGACAAATTTTGCATAATTAATTTTTACATATCACGGTTATTTAGTGGACATTCTTATTTCAGAAATAAAAAAGTTTACGATATGTTATTTACTCGCATTTGTAGAAAAATATTTCAGTTTTATCAATGCAATTCTCCCTTACATTAAATATGATATATTATTCACATTCTGAATCATTTCGTTTTCTTCCATGTTAAGAGCCTTACGAATTGACTAAGCAACGGTTTAAGCAATGGAAAAGTGCGTCATGAACATACACTTTCCTTCAGAAAATTAAAGAAATTATAAAAGCGTGGAAATAACGTAATTTTTCACTGAGTTTCATTTGTCCAGTATAAGTTTAAGTCTTTCAGTCTCAAATAATTCAATAAAAAAGAAATGAAAAATTATTGAAAAACATTTATACTCAACTGTCTTTAAATGTAACCGTTTTGTGAAAGCAAATATGTCTTTTCTTTTAAAGCATTGCCCTGACAGAAACATATTATATTTCTGTGATTAGATCCTGAATTTATACTGCAGGGGTAGGAAAGATAGTTAAGCGTACTTCGGCTGAAGGTACAAGCATAGTTTTCCTATTAAAAAAATGTATATTTTCAGTCGAATTGTTTTTAAATTTTGTGTATTTTTCATATATGAAACAATTTTTTCCATTGATTATAACGCCACTAATGTAATCTCATTCTTGTGGTATGAAAGATCTCTAAAATTAACGTAACTTAAAAAAACAAAAAACAAAAAAACAAACAAAAAAAAAAACATGAGATCTTATTGCAGTTTCATATTTTAAAATGATTTCACTTCAGTTATAAACTCCTCAAGACCCTTATTGTTTTAAATACTATCTATAGAAATTAAAATATTATATGTATTATTAATGTTGTTAACATCCGTTTTTTCTCAACGAACATGTAGCATACAACGATGAATAACGTGTCCGCATCCGACATTCCATACTGAATTTTTAGCACGGAAGCTAGGTTGAAAAGGGAAAAAAAAAGATAATTGAAAAAGTGAAAACCGGACAAATTTAAAAGAGAAATTGATAAAATTAAAGACATCGAAAAGCGGAAAACATTTTTTCTAATGTGAACATCCTTTGAAAAATAATCATAAAAATAGATTACGAAATTCAATAATGAAGATGCAGAAATAAAAATTTTACTAAGCTAATTATAAAAAATCGTTCATATGTTTTTTTCGTATTAAGATATTGAAAATCTCTCATAGATCATATTTATTAACATATAACTGATGATACCTTTTCACTGTCAAAATCGATACAAACATTTTTGTTACGCTAACAAATAAGTTCCTGGAAAATAACTACATATATAATGAACATAACTCTATTATCTCACCTACAGAAATGCAGTGGCTGCCAGTTAATCTAATCATGTTTTTGAAACATGATTCAATTACATATCCAACTTAATTAAAAGGTAGATTTATTCAAATAGAATTGCTGTATTGACCAATATTGTTTGTATTGACTATATAATGACCAAACGTAACAATATTTTGGCCAATAATAGGATTAATGGTATGCAGAACTGCCCCAACATCAGGACGTTTACGTTCATTTTCAGTTTTACACGAATATTGGCAAGAACTATATAGAGTTTTCGTTACTAATACATCCGTTTTAAATCAAAGACTTTTGACACATTGACGCTCTTTAATAGTTCCATTTAATTACATTTTTTTCCAGTGAAAAATTATTCATTAGCCGTTATTGACGTATTCAGTTGAAGGTAGTTTTTGTGAATGCTAAACTAAATGAACAGTGTGACCCAAATATTTTACAAGTTGAGTAATGTGTTTAAATATACAATTAAGATTAACGTTTTTTCTTCAATGATTTGATTTATTGAAATGGCTGATCCTTTTAGTTATTCATTTAAACACAACTTACTGAAATTTAGTTAGAAAAATCATTATAGATTATTTAAAACGATCATATGTTTATGCGTTTTATACAATTTCGTACTACATACACATACCCATTTCACTTATGTGTACGTATTAATAATCTATTATTTCTTAAACTTTTAAAATATATAAAACATCCGATAAATATTGCCATATTATAATATTAAATACTAAACTAGTTTTATTTTATTTTCTTATTTCTGCAATCTTAATATTTGTTTTTTATTACAAAATATTCATTCCCACTTATAGAACGTTAACATAAATTTTGCTTTTGTTGTGAGTTAATTTTCTTGTGAATTGTAAGAATATTAAGAATTTATCACGCTTTGAATGCATGTCTAACTTCTTCTTTTAATTTATTTCAAAAGGAATAATTAAATTACAAATTGAAGAAATAGTAAGATACTGTAATTAATCCAATTAATTGAAAAAAAATTAGTAAATGAAGCAAGAATTTTAGCATGCATAAATAACTAAATTGTACGTATTTTGCTTCTCTTCTGTTATAAATCATATCTTCGATACCTAAATTTGGATTTATTCCGTATAATTTGTTATAGGATGTGCTCTAAAAAATAGGTTTCATCAAGAAACAAACACACATGCTACATTAAAATAAAAGAAAACGCATTGTGTCCCGTTTTTTCTGCTTATATATTTAATAATTAATTTATATATTAAATAATTATATATTTATATATTCTTTTATATATTTAATAATTAAAATATATTAAATAATTATATATTTATATATTCTTTTATATATTTAATAATTAATTTTTACCATGCAAAAATATCACAAAACTGCATTTTATTGTAATAATTTGCTGTTGCAACCAAAAAAAAAATTTCAAAAGGTGAAATAATTTATCTAAAAATTCAGCTTTTTTCGTTTCACTCCAAATCTGTTTTTGTTTTCTTTTATTCCTTGCTCCTTAGTATCAAATCAATATTTTTTATATTGCAAACCTAAATTTTACAAATATTACATTCTTCGAAAATATTATTTGTTATAATATTGAGGAAATATTGTTTATACATTATACACTGCTAATATTTGCAATGGAAAGCATTATTAAATGATGAAAGGTTTTACATTACAAATAATTTGTAAAGGAACTTCAGTCTTATAGAAATGTTCCATAATTTTTTATATATTCTTAGATTGGAAATAAAGAAATTTGTGAAAATTTATGTCTGGCCCCTATTAGCAAATACAGACATTATTGACTCAATAACCCTTTGCTGCTAAGTTCGAATCTTCAAATGCTGTTTTCGAAGCCGCCCGTTTTAGTTTTTTGAAGGATAAGTTTCTATGATAACGATCAAGATGTATTCGGAAACAAATACAAACCTATTTAACAATTTAATCAAATGAAAGCAAAACTTTTCCAACAGGAAGCGGATCTGCAAAGATCTCATGTTCAACGTATTATTATTATTATTATTATTATTATTTAACTTATCTAGAAATTCAGAGGAATCATGTGTGAATAACATGAAAGATAAAACAAAGAATATTGTTTCAACGTAGTGAAGAAAGATATATTCTGAAGTTTGTAGTTTTGAAGTTTATATTTTACAGTTTTACACAGTTTATATTTTGTACATGCGATATTCTGAAGAATATTGATAATTTTGCTCTAGTTTATCTTGAAAAATATATAACAAATCCTCCCAAACAGGTATTATTTAAGCTGTAGATAGTAGTAAAATTTTATATTACGATACATATATTGGTATCTCATCGTAACTATTGGTTTATTCTCTAGGAAAACTTTATAAATATTTCAAAGAAAAATCGATTGCAAAAATTGATTTGACTACTGGAAAAGGAAAATAAACTTCCTATATAGATTCAATGCAAACATTTTCCGTTTATTTACTCTTTTCCATTCAATATTTAATGAAGTTCAATTTTATCATATATTGTAGATTTAAAAAATTGATCTATTTATGACACTTCTAGTGGTAATTTGTTTAGAAAAAAATTGAAATCATACAGGAAGATAATACTAGGTTATATGACTTAGATAACTGTTTAAAAATTTAAACCTTGAAGTTTTTTTAATAAATTGAGAACTATTATTGAAAATAAATTGTTGCTTTTGGAACTACAATTTAAGTTTAATATTTTTTAAAAGTGAGAAAAATTTCTTCATTTTCATTATTCTGCTATTATTCTGTTCATTATGCACAAAATAAGATAAAAATAGTTGAATTAGGATTTCAGAAACAACTTCTCATTTTTTATAAGTTTAAAACTCAAATTCAATTAAAGTGTCTTAATTCCATTGAGTTCATTTTTTAGTTAACAGTTTTACCATATTTATTTTTAATTCAATTTTAATTCGTAATTTTAACATTTATAATATATCTTATATATAACTTCATTTTTTTGTAAATTGGAATATACAGCTCCAAGTCGAAAAATTAGAATAATTCATTTCATTTGTATTTGGAATTGCATTTAGCGTT
The DNA here is from genome assembly GCA_963932465.1 of Maratus speciosus. Classification (NCBI taxonomy): domain Eukaryota; kingdom Metazoa; phylum Arthropoda; class Arachnida; order Araneae; family Salticidae; genus Maratus; species Maratus speciosus. The sequence continues at coordinate 64,227,183 of OZ010791.1, forward strand.
ATTTCAGTGCAGTACAATTGAAAAAGAACAACGGTTGATGTTTTAATAAATTTGCTTGTTTTTAAAGAAAATTAAAACTGTAATAGATTAAATTTTGAGTGAATATTGTATATTTGTAAAATTATTTTCTTTATGCAAATTATTAGAATACTAAAATAGATGGTTCAAAAAAGAGAATACTTCTGAATTTTCCCGATTGGTTCAGAAGGTTGCATAAATTAAGCATAAAGTTAGCTTCTGCGGACCTTCCTCTTCAGTTATAAAAACGCTTTGGATCATCATTGTTTTCCTTTTTTGTGAAACATTAGTCGTTCGCCGGACAAAACAGAGATTACAAAGTATCTTATTATTGATTTGCATAAAGAAGATCGTAATCAGCAATATATCGCCAGTTACTTAAAATTTTCTCAACCAAATGCTAGTAGTGCAATAAAGCAGTATTTTAACTACGGTTTTTTGAAAACAAGTTTTTTAATGGAGGCCGAAAGCTAAAAGCTACTTCGAGAGATGATAGAAAGCTAAAGTGTATTGCTAAAAATAATATTTGCATAAAAAGTTGACAGAACACGGTGTTGATGAGAGTAAACCTACAACACTCCATAATTTTGGATTTCAATCTCGTGTACCAAAGATAGTGCCCCTCATGGCTATTAAACAGAAAAGGGAGAGAGTGAAGTGGTGCAAAAAAGGCTTTTATGGGGATAATTGCAAAAAGATATTGTTTAGCGATAAGAGTGTGTTTTGTGTAACATAGGATGATCAAGGAATTCGTGTATAGCGAATGAAGCAAGAAAAATATGACAAGGACTGCATGAAACGATCAGTGGTATTTGCAGCTAGTGTAATGGTATGGGCTTGTATGACTGCAGGTGGTCCTGGGAGGCTATTTTTAGTTAACGAAAGGATTAATTCTGAGATATATCAAGAAATCCTTGAAGAGTTCATTATACTATCGTCGGAAGATATGTGTGGTGAAGATTTTATTTCCAGACATGAATCCGTACCTTCTCACAGGTCAGTGTCCACCAAGAACTGGCTTAGCCAACACCAAATTAACGTACTCTCCTGTCCGACTAATTCGCCGGCTTTAAATCCAATAGAAAATTTGAGGGGAATAATAAAGAAAAGAGTGCAAAATATTGCGGCAAAAAAAAAAAAAAAAATCAGCTTCTTTTCACCATAAAGTAGAGATGGTCATTAGGGTGGGCCGAAAAAAACTTTTTTTTTCTTTTTGATTCGCTATACCGCGGAAACCTTGTGTCTAAGGTAGCTTAGTAAAATGCAATAACAAAATAAATAAATTTTTACGTTTGGCGGTAGCGCATCGGCTTAAAATTTGAGAGAAATCATGATTTTGATAATTTTTCTAATAAATGAAAATAAATCAAATAACTTATATAACATGCAGCTATAGACATATTTTAGTAGAAAAGAGTATAGGAATAATAAATAAATGAAAAAATAAATACATTTCGAAACACAGTGGCAGCGGATTATGGTAAAAAAAAAAGACTTTTTTTTTTAAATAACAAATTTTCATTGAAATAAAAAATACTTTTCTGATTGTACTATTACCTGATCTCATTACCTTTATCAGATTGTACCAGAGTGTAATTTCACTTTGTAATAAAATATAGTCCTTTACTATCTTTTGGAAGTTTGAAATAAGATTTGCTTGAAAAAATAGGCACTGAAGATCTCGAGAAAAGTGTCGTTCTTATAAAAACATCTCTGGACCCGAAGACTATTTATGATGCCTCGGTTACCAGCTTCACGCACCGTTCTACTGTTTGGTATTGACATGGGAATTGGTCAAATTTCCACTGGGCCGCTGTTTTACCTGATTCGACCTTAGACCAAATCTGTTCATTGGTGGCTCTTCTCAGAAAAAGGTGGTGCTGAAAGTGTAGTAGAGTTCCAGTCAATCATTTCGATGTAGTCTGTAGCTAGAAAAATGATTTTGGATGTTTGAAAACACCTGATTGACTTTCTTTTAGAAACTAAGTTTCTAGCCTTTATAATTATTCTGAAACATAACTCTCGTATATGATCCCTTTTATCTATTATCAAACTCAAAAGCAAATTTTTTCGATTGGAAAAAAATGCGTTTCTCTGAATTACTGGTTCAATGACCTTCAGCAAGTTTTCAGAGAGGAATTTTGACAATTTTATAACTTTCAATACATGTTCCTGCCCATTTGTGAAGTGTTTACGTTTTTTTATATACTTAACCATACAGGTACATAAGGCTTTAGGAAAAAAGAAACTATAATCTTGTGTTCGTCTGTTGGATTTTCAATACTTAAATACAACTGGAGAATTCTGTTCTCGTCGTTACCCACCTTGAGTGGAAAGTGTGCCAGGCTCAGAACATATAAATCTTAAGGACAGCTGCCTGCTTTTATAGTACAAATAATGTCCAGTAGGTATTGCTGATATTTGCTTAGATTTTGCCGGTCAGTTCTGGAAATTCACACTCAACACTGTTAAATTTACCACTGGGAGCTTCTCACATTTCCTGAGCTGCGTGCCAATCGGACTAGAGATTTTGGCCCAGTGGTTTCACCATTTTGAAACACCAAGTTTGAAACAAATGCAGGTATGGCAACTCATTGAAATGCAAGAGGCATACACCACCACCTCTCCCCACTGTAGTGGTTTATTAACTTCTTCTTCAATGTGAATAACACCGGTTTTCCTCACCGTATTAGTAACAGTGCCATCACATCCAATCACATTTTCTTTTGTTTCCTTTACGTCCACACTTCCAATTTTACCAATACCATGCATTCTTTGAAAGTACAAAAATTTTAGTTCAATGATGGGTATATTTTTTGCTTTTTCACAGTTACAAATAATAGAGACAGGACACTCACAAACCTCGGGGACCATTTTACAATTGCGTTTTAATGTCATTTTCACTTACACGCAAAGACATCAAACAGTAACAAAGATTTTTTTTAAATCTTCAACTCTCTTTTTCAACTTTTACTTTCCCTTACCATGCTTAAAGGGCTCCATAAGATTACGATAACTGTCCTGATATGCATTTGTTAACTGAACAATTCTGTAAGCCGTTATTGTCAGTATTGAAGCTTTATCAAACACAGATTTAACTTTTGGCGTCACAATAATAGAAACGTGAGAAAAATTAACTGACCTGTTGTTTGATTTCAAGGCTAAATTGTAATTTTCATGGAAGGAACACTTGAGAAAGTCTTCATAAGTTGGACGTTTATTCACCGGCAACACTTTTGGGTGGCAGTTAAAGTCACTGCGAGTAATTGCTTTGGAAACAGCCATAACACAGCGATTGAATCACTTATTAAGCGGTCATTAATTAAATCAGTCTTTAAGAAGTGCGATTGAAACGCACAAGAAGAACACAATGCTAATCATTGACGGCAAAATTCTAGTGATCAACTCACAGGAACCGTTGTGTCATAAAGCACACGCATGCGTATCGCACAGTGCATTGTGAAGCGTCAGTACAAGTAGTATTGACGGGCTCCAAGCAGAGCTCGTCGCGCTGGACTGCTACCAGTGTAGAAGGACTCATAATACAGCTTGAATGCGTCAATTTAAGGCCATTTTAATTGCTTTGCGCTACCCTAAATGAAGTAATTTTGTTTCTTTTTTTATTATAATGTGCTTTTTAATCTTTCTTTTAAAGGCTTTTCACCACAGCAGTTTTTTATCTTTTCCGTTTATAGCTTTAAAATATCGAAAGAAAACTACTTTTTTTTCAATAAATTTAAAATATTCAAGTGCGATGCGCTACAGCCAAACGTAAAAAATTATTTAATTTGTTTTTGCATTTTACTAAGCTAACCTAAAGCCAAGTTTTCTGAGGTATAGCGAATCAAAAAACAAAACACAAAAAGTTTTTTCGGCCTACCCTAATGGTTATGTCTGGCCAGAAAACATTATCAACCATTTGCAGCTAACTTGGCAAAGCGAGTTCATGCTGTTGTAAAATGTAATGATTATGCTACAAAATATTAAATAATAACTATTTTTCCTTTTAAAAAAACACGTATAATTTACAATGCATTATTCTAATATTTTGAATCAGGTTAATGGTTATTCTAATATTTTGATTTTTTCAAAGTAGGAATAATTATTTTCATTTTTGTATTATTTCTTTTAACTAGGGGGCTCTGCCCCCTACGAGCTACGCTCGTCAAACCCCGTTCAGACACCGCAGACTCTAACAGCACGATAATTTGATCGGCTTTAAAAAGATTTCGGAAGATTGAATTATAATTTGAATCTGAGAAATATAATCTGACGTAATTTTCACCAAACTTTTATTTTTCTTTTTAATATTCACGTAAAAATACTTTTGCTAGAAATGAAATATTATGATTATCTTAAAATATTAAATAAATGTCTCGAGCAATGTTTAAATTTAAACTGTTTAGCAATATTATTTTTTGTTCATTTTATATAATAAATGTAATGTGACGTAAATGTGACATAAATTCTCCTATTTAAGACTTCTAACGCATGTTTATGAATTTATTATTTTACAATATTCTGCCTCTTTTAAAACTCACGTTTAATTATAATTTTTATGACGTAATTTTCAATGAGTTCCTGCTTTTTATATTTTCTGTTTATAATAGTCACGTGTAAAATAAATTTTTAATTTGAAGTAAACATTATTGTTTGCGCTGTTCATACAACTGGCAACAGTTTAAATTAATAACATTTTCTAAAATTTGTAAAAAATATCTCTCAAAATGCTGAAAATTTGAATTTAAAATTGAAATAACACCTCAAAAAATGAGTCAAATAAGAAAAATAAATACAATCTGCACACCGGGAACTTATAACGTATAAAATGATCTAAAGATGATTAAATTCTCATGTATAGTTTTTGCTCCAATAAAACTTTTTTAATGGAACGATTTTGTCTAACGTTAGCATTAAATATCTCTTAAAATAATCCTTAGATTTGAAAACTGTCTGCATCAGCGTATTTATCAAAAATTTCTCTATAATACCACCGATTTTCATATTTTTGTATGCAACAGTTGTTTTAATATAAACGATGAAAGGCCATGCTTAAGCATTCAAGTTGGATGTGGATCTACCCGAAATATCTACGCAGATTGTCATTGGTCCATTTCCAAATCAAAACTTTTTTTTATATATAGAAGGATTTTTATGCTAAAAGATTCTATAAACTATGTAGATTGTTACAATATTAAGTTTTATCCTGTATTACTTTTTCTATGAGCGATACTTAAAAAAACCTTTTTTCACAATTTCTTTTTTTCTAATATTCTAATTTTTTGACTTGGATGTTTATATTAGAAATTACGTATTGTGAAAGGTTTCAAAGAGTATGTTTTGTAAATCTCAATAAAGTTACTAAAATATAATAAAAAGAAATATAGGGTGTCTATAAATTATTCCAGGTGTTTCCTTACATCATAAAATTTTACTGAAGATCGTGACGAAATGTATTATATGCAGTCTCGCGTAATTTTGACTTTCAAGTACCTAAATAATGATTTTTATTTTTGTACATATTGGTTTTTTTTTTCATAAATTATACTGAAAAGCATCCCATTGCATGACTGTATATCAATATTAACGAGATAAATAACTTTTGGACGATATTGGGAGTCCAAATATATCACAAAATTCCTTATCATCCCGTGTCCCTGATGCTTATTTTTAAGTTTGGAGCTGTCTGTATAAAATTGTTTCAATAAAAGTAATTGAATGGAATTTTTCCAAAACTGGGACTATTGTTTTATATAAATATCTAGTTAAAAATTAACCTGCACACATTTTTATGGTTATTATTTTTTAGTTTTTAGTATTTTTTATGGTTATTATTTTTTAACTCTGTACCTGCATTTTGGATTCCTTGCCGACTCTCTTGCTAAATTTATACAGAAAATTACTTCAGATGCAGCCACAGAATTTTTTCCAACTTTTTTTTCTCATGCAGAAATATGCTAGAGAAAGAATGGCTAAAATTCTTTGACAGGAAATTTATTGCAGAATTTAAATAAGCATTTAAATATCAGTTTCATTGTGGCTTTATTGGTAGTCTTAACGTACCTAAGGTTTATTCCTTCACTTTTTGAGGTAAATTAAAAATTTATTTAATTTCATCCAATGTAAATAACTGTTGCTAAAAATCAATGAACATCATGGCTATCGCTTAGTCTTAATAGGATTTGCCTAAAAATAGGCGGTTATTTTCCTTTCCTTTTTTTCCTTTGCGTCCCTTTTTCTCTTTCCATCCTTTTTTTTTCCCTTACCGGGTCTTCTTTAACATCCCTTTAAGACAATATTATACCAAAATGTTGTACTAAAAATACTACATTGTTATTATTTCTTATTTGAATGTGCTGTGGGTACTGTGCAAATTCATTATAAGTAAAAATTTTGAAGAAAATAGAAAGTTAGAGAGATAAAGCGTTAAGGAAAATTAAACTAGCAAGTTTAATTTGAACCTCAGTTAAATTTTAAAAAATCGTCGCTACTAACCATTTTTTTAATTATTAAGGCATTTGTCAATGAGTTTAAAATGCTATTTTATTAAGTTTAATTTCACCAGACTTTTATTCCTGAAAGTGAAAATTTTGTGAGAATGCCTCATATTCGTAAAATACACACTTAAACAAGGCCCGAATTAGGCAAAAGAGGGTCCCGGAGAAAGCATCTCTCTAGGGGCCCACCTCTATCTATAGAAATTGTTTGTGAAAGTGTGTAAGTGACTAGTACTAAATTTCGCACATGATGTATGTATGTATAAATTTCGTGCTGGTATCACTATCATCTGTATACCGGGCATCACAAAAAGATGGTCACAACTTAAGAAAAACTACTTATAGGATATTAGTAAAAAATAATATATTGGTTGACGCATTTCTTTGCAAACTTTTACTTTGCATATCTACCTACGTTATACGATATCTGAAAAAAAAAATGTCCCAAATAGGTCCAATTGCTGTCACATTACGAGAGAAACATTACTAAAGAATTTCTTGGGAAATCATAAGAATACTAAGTTGTTATAATAAAATTTTAATAATTAGTATTCCAATGATATAGTTTGTTGTTTGCATGGCTGAATGGAGTACGGGAAGCAGAGAGGGGAAGGGCACTTCCTTCCAAAATGTTTGAAAATATATGAATTCTGATCACTTTAGTGTAATTTTAACCACTTGGCACCTTTTAATGAGAATCTCCATTACTCCCATGTGTTGCCTCCTAAACAAGGAATAAAAACAGAAATAACCCAGAATAACACAAATAAAATTATATATGTGTAAATTTGCAACTCAAAACGTTACTAATCAAATAAGTATTATAATAAAATAATAGTTAACATTAATTTTTTTATCAAATTTAAGGAAATCTTACTAATTAATAATATATAATATCTATCTATTTAACTTTGTGCTAAAAGTTCATTAATAACTTTTTCGGAAATTTGAAAATTTTAAATTTTAATTATTATTTGATGGTAATTACTATTTAAATAAGACTATATGAGTTATATCTTTAAGCATATAGAACTTATTTTGTGTTATTTACATCTCTATTAGGTTTGTATTTTACGAATATGTAATATTAGAAGTTAAGCAAAATATATGAGGTCAGGAAACCTCGTCAATAAATTATGGACATCCTGTATTTTTAAAATCGATCCATGTACAGTAGCAACTTCATACCAGTGTTCCGTTATATATGTGTCAAATCACGTTTTAGTCACATTCTGTCAAACAATTCAGAATTATAACGTAATATACTTAAACTGTTAATATACATTCCTATGTGACTTAATGTAAAAATGTAGAACATCTTTTATTTCAATTTAATCAGTATATTTCAAATTTTTATACACATGAAAAAGATTGTAGGCTTTGAAACAAATCAAATTTTACAAAATATCAAATAAATAAATAACCCCCCCCCCCCCAAGAAAATCAGTGTTTGGTTAAAATTTTCTCTCGATAAATTATCATTATTTAACTTAAATCAGTCCGAATGCTATTTTGATAGAATAAGTGTTTTAACTAATTTTAATTGAAAAAGAAATGAGAAAAATGCTGATTTAAATCAAATTGATCAGCGTTTAATTTGCGTTATTTTAAGCGTTCAATATGCGACTAAAATTTCATTTGTAATGCTTTCAATTTCTTCAGCAAAAATAAAAAAAATAAAAAGAATTCTTTTATTTTACTAAAATTTAGTAATAAATAATAATAGCATTAATAATAAAAATAATATGAGACAAATACTAGTCTTTATATAAAAAAAGGTGATATTTCGTCAAACATTGAATTTATCTGACGTAAAACAGCAAATTTGGTACATTTAAAATTTTATTTTATGTTCTTTCAATTGCATTTGTCTGCAAGAAATACTGGATCAATCAAATGTTTTTTTTTTCTTTCTTTCTTTTTCTTTCTTTTTTTTTCTTTTCTTTTTTTTTTTTTTATACATGAATTTGAAATATATAAACCAGTCTAAAATTTTAAAAGACATTTGTCTGCTTTTCTGACAGAAAGGATTCTCAAAATTTAGAGATTTGTGAAATATTTCAGGTTTTATTTAAAAATTTAGGTGGTGATTTTTTTAACATTAGATTTTTTCATCATTTATTTTCACTTATTGTTCATTTTCCTAAACTAGGCCAATATCACCACGAAATAAAATTTTAAAAACTTTCATCAAAAATTCTGAAAAAAAATATGACAACTATTATAGGCATGTTAAATATGTAAATAATGTCACCACAGATCATTATGCTGTTTTTATAAAATAAATAAATAAATGTAGATAGAGTTGATAATACTTACTTCAAATGCCATTCTTACCATTTACAATAAAAAACTATTGCATGGCCAGTAAATCACTTTATTCTTTTTCAATTAAAAAATCATAAAAATAACTACAAATGTGAACCGCATCATAAAACACAGGGTTATTTCTATACGCTGCCTTCTGCTTCTTTTTGCTTCTCTTTTTTGTAGACATCTTATTCAGTTTTTTTTCTTACTTTTCATACTTTCCTTGCGTGATGAAATAAAGAAAAGTATAAAAACAATGTACAATTATTTCCAAATCTCAATAAATAATTATTACTTTTATTTAATCGATATAACATGGATATTATAACATGCAGCCATTTCATATATCTTATGACATGGAGTTGATGCCCCCGAATTGAAAATACCAACTTCATGCCTTCCTAATCCCCCATAATTTTATTCTAATGAGCACATGACTTAAAAATTTCTTATAGGTACATCTAACAAATATACTAAAATTGATATTTTATTTTTAATTGTATTATTGAAATAGTTGTAGTGGTCAAGGATTTGATGTTATAAAAATATAACCTGGCTTTTTTAATTAGTGAAATATGCTTTGTGAAAATACAGCAATAGCTATCCATCCAGTTGTTGAAACAATAGCAATATTTTACCCTTCTTTTTCAACTAAACAGCAAACAAAAGCTACACTTTTGTCACTTATACGTTTTTATGTTAATTAAGATACAGACATGGAGTTGATAGAGTACTTTGATGTTCAGGCATAGATTTTACATTTAAAAAACTGACACAAAAATATTTCTCTCTTCATAAAAAGCTCACTGTCTCTCCTAGGCAAAGTAAAAAGAAAAAATATTTAAATTAATGTTAAGGACTGAAACAAATGTTTTTATTTATGACCGTGAGTACGGCTACAGTCCATGGAATGATATTTACCTATTTCGAAATTAAATAAAAAAATAATGAGTAATTAAAATCATGATTTTAGGCATGGAAGGAATACCTCTTATAATTCTTCTACTATTGCACGCAGAACTATTACAAAAAAGTTAGAAAAATGTACATTATTGCATGCAATGAACTCTAGTTACAATAATTGCTCTTGCAATTTAAGTTATATTGGGTAAACAATGAGAGATTTAAAATTCAGATTACGCGAGCATCAGAGGTATATTGCAAATCAAGAAATCTCTAAATCTTCGATTGCTTCTCACTGTTGGTCTTCCAGTCATTTTTTCGACTTCTCCATGGCCAGAATTATTTCTTCCCCTGCCTCTTCTTCTCACTTGGATTTTCATGAAGCATATTTTATTTCTAAAAATTCTGATAATCTTGTTAATGATCTCTCATCATCTCCTTTCCTCTTTCCAGCGTGGAAAATTCTTTTCCCTCTTCTCTTGTTTCTTTTCTTTTTATTTTGTTTAAAAAAAATATTTTGGTTTTTTTCTTGTTTTATTCTTTTCTATTTATTTATTTATTATTATTATTATTTATATTTATATTTTTTAATTTACTTCTTTTATTTTATTTTAATTTTGTTTATTTCTTTTATTTCAATTTTTCCCTATTAATTTCTCTCCTATCATTTTGGCAACACTTTTGTCTTCTGCTTGTGCTCCTTTCAGATTGCGCCATCTGTCGCATTCTTTGCAAGCTCTACTTTCTACCTTTCAGTTCATTTTTGACTTTGTCCCCTTACGGACACGTGTTTACTGTTGCTTGATGAGGAGCTGTTAATATTTTCAGCTCGAAACGCGTCATATGTACTGTTTTTATTTTATCGTGATTTTTTACAAAGATTTATTATTTTAATTATTTAATATCGCCAGTTTTCGGTGTTGTTTCGCTGTTGACAAAAGTTGTTGCTGATTATGTTTTCGTGCCAATCGCCCAATAGGTGGCTCTGCCATGATAGATTTTTCTGGATTTTTACAATAGCTCTATCACAATCATTAATGTACGGAATTTCATCAAAAATCAGATTCAGTTAGACGTCCACATTAGTTGATGTTGATTAGGTTTTCGTATCCGTCGCACAATAGGTGGTGGTGCTATGCTGGGTATTGCATGATTTACACGATTTCAGCTATAGTCATATCTCAAGAACTAATGCACTGAATTTCATATCTTTACAATCCTCATGATGGGCAAAAATTTCCATTTAATTTTGGCACTGTGCTAGCGAATTTAGAACTATTAGCATGTATGAGATAGAAGAAAGTTTCGAGGTTGGCACATACAATTAGTTATTATTCAAAATAAAATTCATTTCAAATACAGTTAAGATTCATATTTTAACTTTTTATACATTTTATTTTCCTGTTAGTAACTATAGAATTTTAAGTAGTTCTCCGAGAATGTTTTTTACACGGATGCAAAAAAATTGCACTAGAATTTTTTTTTTTTTTTTTTTTTTTTTTTTTTTTTTTTTACGATGGAATATACTTTTGTGAATAAAAGTAATTTTTAGAAATATATTACATTAATATTGTAAAGAAATAGAATATATATATATAAAGAGAGAGAGAGTGGTATAATTTAATAATAAAACATATATGAAGAGAGAGAGAGAGTGGTATAATTTAATAATAAAACATATATGAAGAAATTTTGTTCACGAATCTAAAAAATAGTAATAATAATTACATAAATTAACAGCGATCCTGTAATTCGAATATTTAACTTGTATGGTGAAAGGAAAGAATAAAAATTTGTTAATTATTATTGTTATTTTCTTTTCATTAAAAATGGTACAAAATTCTTACTTTTTCACATGATCGAAAGCAAACACTGTACAGAAAATGAAAAGAAAATCTCCGAAGTTACTTTGTTTAGAAATAAAAGTATTTTTAATTACATAGACATTCTTTGTTCTAAATACTACTTTAAATAAATAAACTATTCATTATCCGAATAAATAAATATAGAAGACACGTCCAAATTATCAAAATCCTAAATTACGTAAATATATCAAAATTAATTACGTTTAGTGTAAATGCGAATTTTTGCAGACAGCAGGCAGTTTTAATTAAAATAGCAAGTGCTTTTCTACAAAAGTATTTACAAACAAACTACAGTGATTGTGTCTTATATTTACGCTCGGTTAATGAAGATAATAGAATTTTTGGAAACTGAATTTAAAATTTCTAAATAAATTGAATAATAAATTGAACGGAAGAGGTTACAATAGTTTGTCGTGCTCAGGGGACTCGTACCTTCATTTCTACAGTTGTTATTGATTAATATTGTTTAATTATTTGAGCACAATATATTCATTTCTTGCTTATCGCAGTTTTCTGAAGCGTAATTTTTAAGTACGGATTGTACATAATCAACAGATCGCTAAAATGCAGATAATACATCTATTTAAGAATAACTTAGTATAAAAAGAATCCTCTCTTGCGGCTTTTACATATGTAAGTACGCATTGTAAATTTTGGATTAAAAGTTAGTTGTTTTCTATGCTTTTTTTTTTTTTAGTAGATAAACAAGAATTTTTAAGACTTAAGACTGTAAGTGGCTTTACCGATATTAAAAGAAAAATGCGGTAAAAGGTATCTGAATTTACCCGCTACATAAAATTGAAATGAAGCATGTGAAAATTTGATTAGAAATTAGATATAACTGAATAATCAATTCAACTAAATGGTTACATTAATGCTTTTTACTTAAATGATTTTTACCCTCTTTTGTACATATAGTACTTATCAATTACTGTTGGAACATTTAAGAATATTCTGAGTTTTTCTATGTGCACGAATCAATATTTTACTCATAGTTATTTCCTTATGATGTAAAGCAAAAGCAAACACGATACACAAAATGAAAAGAAAAATTTGTAAGTTTCTTTGTTTAAAAATAAAAATTGTTTACTTAGTTAGAAATTCATTGTTCTAAATACTTTAAATAAATAATACCCAATTCATTGTCTGAATAAATAAATATGGAAGACACGTCCAAATTTACGAATTTCTAAATTACGTAAATATATCAAAAGTAATTGCATTTAGTGTAAATGCGAATTTATGCAGACAGCAGACAATTTTAATTAAAATAGCAAGTGCTTTTCTACAAAAGTATTTACCAGCAAACTAAAGTGATTGGGTACTTAAATTTACTCTCTGTTAATGAAGGAAAGGGAATTTTTGCAAACTTAATTTAAAATTTCTAATTAAATTGAATGATAAATTGAACGGAATAAGTTACATTAGTTTGCTGCGCTCAGGGCACTCGTACCTTCATTTCTACAGATGTTATTGATTAATATTGCTTTTTATTTGAGCACAATATATTCATTTCTTGCTTATCACAGTTTTCTAGTGCGTAATTTTTAAGTAACATCCTACAAAGTGTGCATACTCAGTAAATCGCTAATATGCAGATAATACAACTATTTAATAATAAATTTAAAAAACAGATCCTTTTCTTGGGGCTAATTCATATGTTCATAAAGTAAATGTCGGATTAAAAATGATCAAAAACTAAATCAAGATAAAGATAAACCCAGTATAAGAATTTTAGCTGGCCGCTTTTGACAATCTTTTAATTTTATCTATCTGTAAGACCTGGTTTTATTAGTATCGTGCGATATTTTTTTATTCAACCCCTATTTTTTATTTTATTTTATTTTATTTTATTTGCTATAAGAGTTGGTCCTATAATACACTTGTCAATATAAACGTTACAGATAATATTACGAAGCTTTATAATGAATTTAAACGGATTTTATATCATGTGAATTGAAGAAGTTATGATTTTTTTTCTTCAACCCCCCCCCCCCTCTTTATTTATTTATTTATTTATTTATTTTAGCGTAAGAACTGGTCCTATCAAAAACTTGTTAATACAAAAGCTGTAGATAATATTAAGATAGTCTATAATAAACTTAATTGGATTTGATATTTTATGAATTCACGAAGATAAGAATTTCTGCTTCTTAAAACCCTGTTTTTTTCGCCTTTTGAGCCCATATTTAATTATATAAAAAATCTGTCATGCATAAATTTTTGGCTATTTTCCTAAAAGTAACAGTAACTTTAAACTTATTTGATATGGATTATAATCAAGAAGTTATGGTTTTTTTCTGTTTTCACAAAACACCTCCCTATTTTCATCCCCTGAGTCCGATTTTGCACATTAACGAACTTGTCCGACATTTTCTGACTTTTGATTTTATGTATCACGTGAAGCACGGACAAATGGTAAGATATATATTAAATGCTAAAGAAATATTTAAATTTTCCAAAATAGTTGTCCTAGTAATTTATAAATCATACTGCACTATTTATTTTTCAGTAAACATTTAAACATATGCATACACGCATAATTAGATAAATTTTTGAAATAAAAGCTATCCTTACAACTAGAAAAGTATCATAAATAAGTAGTTTTTTGCACACAGAAAACTAACTACAATAAGAGGGTTTTTTAAAGGGGTTTGGAAGTGGAGGGGGAGGAAGGCAGTTAAAAAAATACAGAAAAAATACTGAAAAATACTAAAATCAAATCGATGATCAAATGATAAGTTTTAAGGTAGTAAATATTACTTTTTCAAAATAAAAGATGTTATTAGAATCTGAATACTGTAACAGAAATACTACTGGCAATTCAGACGCCAATACTATTTCCGTAATTTAACGGAAGTTTTCCCCCGTAAATGCCAAAAAAACAGAAATTTTTCTGTAATTTACCGGGAAAAAGTTCCGTTAAAATGCGGAAAAAGTAATGGCGTCTCGATTACCAGTAGTATTACCGTATTTTAGTCCGTGTTTTTTCTTACAGTGAAGGGTTCCTTGAATAATTGTTTTTTTTCCTGGACATGTGGATGCCAGTTCGAAATTGAAAAAAAATCTGTAAACATGCAAACGAATATTAATTCGGCGACAATGAACATGGAAACGACCTTCAGATAGCAAATATTTTGCAAAAGTTAATATTAAAACATATATATTTTAAATATTTTACATTACAATCAGCAAATAACACTAATTAAGTGCGTAATTTAAATTTCATTCATTTACTTGTGTTGTATTTTCGTTTGGAAAACAGTGATGGCAGTTTTAAAAAAGAGGTATACTACAAATATGAAACAAAGAAAATTCTGTTTTCAAGTTTTTCCGCTCCAGCCGCTTGAAAAAATATGTATTCTTTGGACATGTGCAGAAACGTTTTAAACACATGCGAACTATCGAAGATTCAAGGTTTTGTATTATGGGTTTTTTTTATATTAACATCTCGGCTAATAATGATAAAACGAAATATCTGGATCACAGGTGCTTTCGGAACCGTCGCCTTCAATCGTTTTTCAAATCTGTAGACATCTAGACTTTATTGATTTTTCTATCTATTGCCAACAAACAAACAAACAAACAAACACACACACACACAGAGAGAGAGACGTACAAACACTCAAATTTCTTTCTTTTATTAATACAGCTATGTACATTAAATTATCTATTTTCATATTTTTCTTTTAAATTTGTAACTTTTGCAGTATAAATTATAGATGTATTCATTCATATATAACACTCTTTTTTAAAAACATACCTACTATGCACAAAAGCCCATACACGTCTTAAACAAAAGTCTTGCGTTCATGCATAAGTTTAATTGCTGAAATTTTTAAAAACGTAGCATTGGAAAAGGTTTCGTGAAAAGTCTGTAGCCTCAATGTCATAATGATCAATAGCAAGTTTTCCATTTTGAAACTTTTCTTGAACAAACTTGTAAGGAACATCAATGTGCTTAGTTCGTTTTTGGAACTCTGGATTCTCAACCGTACCACACTTTCATTACCAACTGAAAAAACAGGCGCACAAACAGAAAAACACAAGTCTCGAAAGATTCCGTATAATCAAACATATTGTTTGGAAGCTTGGTTAGCTACAACAAATTCAGATTTGGTAGTAGAAAGTGAGACGCACGTTCGACGCTTACTAGCTCTGCGAATGGTGCCCCCTCAGAACTTGATGACTGAAGCGGATGTATTTTTCAAGTGTTCTCCAGTATAATTAGAATCGCTGAATGCTTCAAATTGGCTTCTTGAGCTTGATTTTTAAAAAATGCCTCATTTAGACCTTCCTTTAAAATACTTTAAAACTCTCATTACCAAGCTTCTGTACATTGTTAGGCAATTTTCTAGAGCTTGGGACAACACATTAATTGCCTAAGTTATTTCCATGGAAGAAAGAGATAGATGGAGATGCAGTATGCCGTAAAAACGGTTTGTAATATGAAGTCAGTTATCGCTCAAATTTAAATGTTCGCATAGGCTGAGCCGCTCACAAACTCTCTGGAGCCGCAAGTATTTGGACTTAATTTTGACCGGTTTTAACAGGTTTCAGGGTTGCATTTTCGACATCACGCCCAGCCACTACACTTCATCTCCATCCATCTCTTTCTTCTGTGGGTAATGTCAGTCAGTGTAACTATCTAAGAACATCAAGTTTCCTATTCCCCTTTTGGATTGCGTATATTCATTTTGTTTGTCAGGAGGTTCCTGCGTTCTCAATGCTTTCTGAATTGGAGAGCAGGCAGAGTTACAAGTAGACATATTCAAGCAGTCCAAGATGTTCTTAGTGTAATTTTCTTGACGGATGAGAATATACCCGTCATCTAAATATTTGAGCTGTCTACCGAAGAAATAATTTGCATGTTCAAACCTTACACTAAACTTCTTAAATAGTTTTTCGAGAAGTGTTACCAACAAGCGCTTATCTCCGGCAACCAAAATTCGGCCATCTATATACAGAGCTAAGGATAGAGATTTAATCTTGTTCACAAATAGACAAGGATCACTATGAATTCGGTGTAAGATCACAGTTTAGAAGAAAAGTCTTGGATCCACGATTTCAACAGCTTTTCAACCTGTTTTCAACCATTTTCACCGACAGCTTGTTTCGATCCATATATACTTTTAATCTATCTAAAAACATCTCAAGTACCATCTTCAAATTCTGCTGCTTGCCTCATACATGTTTCTTTATCGGGTTCACCATATAAGAAATAATTTATGACATCAAACTGGCTTAACTTCAGACATTTAATAGCAGCTAAATTAATTACATCACTTATAGTGTCCCAGTGAACTACAGGACTGGATAAATTATGAAAGTCAATTCAAGTCTTCTACATAAAACATTTTGCAACCAATTTTCCTTTAAAGCGTTCTATCTTGCCCACAGAATTTCGTTTAATTTTGTAAAATGTAATTAAATTTTCATTTAATTAAATTTTCAATAGATTTTCTATTTATAGGACGTTCCAGCAATTCCGTAGTATCAATTTCTGTGAATGGATCCAATACTTCTTTTAATTATTTTTGACAACTGTCTGTGTCAGCAGAAGCAAAACCCTCTTGGCATGTGACTGGTTGATCATCTCCAGCTAATTTTTCAAAGCCTTCAAATATTCATAACCTCTGCGTTTGAGACGTATATTGTATATATATATAGTTTTTGGGTGCGATCGTAATTATATAAATAAGTAGCACCTATAGTCGTCGTTCGGTCCGTCTGTCTGTCTGTCCGTCCGCATATAACAGAGCAAAAACTACGAAACCGAATGGTCTGAAATTTTAAATATATAACTGTTGCAAAATTTTGTCGAGTGATTTCGAATTTCATTAAAATCGGATGTATAGTTTAAATACAGGGACGGTGAAAATTTTTCCGTTACATTAAGTCCAATGGGAAAAAAATATTTCAAGTGCATTTTAATGATTTTACAGCCTTTCAAGCAGAATTATATTCATATGCACTTATAAAGTGCACTTGAAATGTGCATTGAATACAATTAGCGTTCCAAAAAACATTTATAAAACTAGCTATAGTACGAACGCACCTCATTTGCCCCGTTTGACATGCAATTTCCAACTTGTGTTTCCTTTTATCACTTCCAGTATTGTTTAAACTAGGAGTCTGAGAAGATTCTCCAATGTTTCTACCCTAGTTGTCTTAAACACAATTTTCCGCTGAGAGCATATGATTCTGTTTTACTAATGTTTTCTCTGTAGTATCTTCCTTCTTAAAGAAATCTATCATTAGGGTCACTTCATTTTGGCCAGGTAACTATATCCTATATCCATATCTATCCTCACAATATCTTACTAAATATCCCTTAACTGAGTTTTTGTAAAAATTCCATCTTTTCTGCTTTGGAATGCGTACGAAATATTCTGTACAAAAAACCTTCATGTGTTCAAATGCTGTTACTTTTTAAAACCATATTTCATAGAGTGATTTACCTTCTTCTGTATTGTGATCTGTTAAATTTACATACACAGCTGTGTTATTTGTGTAACCCAACAGACTTTCAGTTAATATCTTAGCAAGCAACATGGATTTTGAGCTTCAACGTGAATTATATTCCCCATTCAAATACACCATTTTGTTCTGGTGTATGGATAATTTGTGAAATATTTCTTTTGAGTAAAATGTATATATATTTAAATGATTGCCTGAAAGACAGGCAAAGGCATGTTCTTATGATTATATTTTTCTAAACTAATAACATTTTTACGAGGGTGGTTCAATAATTATTGTCCCGAGTGTGTATAAATTATTTGCACAGCAGTGGTTGATGTGGAATATTGAAGCCTAATGCCTTAGATGTCTATATGCTCAATTTCAGAACCATAGCTGCTATATTATTTATATTGTTTTTCATTTTAGGTGTGAGATGTGGCACCTAGATTGAAAGGGGTTGGGTTGGGGCGGAAAGGCTGGTTTGGAGCTTATGTGGCTAGACCTGCGATAGATTTGTGATAGTGGTTGAGACGTGGCTACATTACTATAATCCCAAATCTATGGTCACAAATCTATCACAGGTCTGGCCCTATAAGTTCCAAATCAGCCTTCTACCACTCACCCCCCTTTCAAGTAACGATTCTCAAAGCACGCGATTCTGCAGCTACGATTCTGAAATTTTGCATATAGGAATATAAGACATAAGGCTTCAATATTCCACATCAACCATCACAGTACAAATATTTTATACACTACCGGGACAATAATTATTGAACCACCCTCGTATAATTTGTATCTTAAAACAGTTCAGAGCTTTACGGCTGTTCTCAAATCCAAAGGTGCAACATTCTGACACATTTTTCTTCATTTTCTTGGAAAAGTATAAAATTGCTTTGTGTTCTTACTAGACACTGTGTTTTCGAAATATTTTTTTTCCTATTTTTTGTTAAAGACAGGAGATTTTTAAGAAAATACTGTCAAAGTGGGCCTTTTCTACAAGATTTTCGGAAGATACAGCGTGAGAAATGAGAAAGAAATTTTCGTTCTGTGAAAAAAACACTTATAACTCACTTACTAACTTGCTATATAAAAAATGGAAAACGCAGTTCAATTCCAATTCACTTCAATATTCAAATCTGCCAATTTTGTGCCTTTACGTTTAAAAATGAGTCAGAAAATGAGTCAGTTTCGCGTTTCTTGAATAGGGTATTTGGTTGTAGATAATAGCATTAAAGATACTTCGTTCCTTAAAAACTGCAAAATTAAACAAAAAACAGTATTTTGAAACTTTTATGATTCCATCGACCATATTCTTCAATGAACATATCAGCTAAACTTCAGAATCCTATTCTTATTAGAACGCCAACTACAGCTGTAATTTAAATTTATATATAGGGTAGAGCTGGGCACATTTACGCATGGGGCACGTTTACGCAGTACACTTTTCCCGAAACGAGTTAAAACTGGCGCACCACCAGTCATGACAGATTGATGTTGCTCCCTAGCAGGTATTCTCACACGTTTTTGAGTTCAGTCGATCTTCGGTTTTGCATGCGAAAAGGCAAATCTGTTTTCTGTTAAGGTGAGTAAATTTTATGCATATATTCATACAATTTTCGATTGTACACTAATGAAAATAGCACAAAATTGACATCACAGCGCTCCTTTCGGGCGGAATATTCATAAAATAACGTAGGATTTGCTGGCCATAACAAAAAAAATATATAGGAAATTTGGTTCAATTCTATGCATATATTCATACACTTTTCGATTGTACATTAATGAAAAAAGCACAAAATTGACATCAAAACACCCCTTTCTGGTGGAATATTCACAAACTTACGTGGAATTTGCTGGCCATAACCAAAAAAAAAAAATATCGGAAATTTGGTTCCATTCTATGCAATTCACACACTTTTCGATTGTACATTAATGAAAATAGCACAAAATTGGCATCACAGTGCACCGTTCCAGCGGAATGTTCACAAACTCACGTGGGATTTTCTGGCCATAACCAAAAAAATATATAGGAAATTTGGTTGAATTCTATGCTTAACATGTTACACTTTTCGTTTATACAAGGCGGAAATACGAAAAATGGACACACAGACTTTTTGTATAAAGCTGTTTCTCGAGATCTCTCGCACCGAAAACGAATAAATTCCTCGAAACCCAGAAGTCGAAAAAAAATTTCGATTACAATTCTTTCTTCCTTAGTAAGCCGAAAAGAAAAAAAGTAATAAGAAAAAAATGAAAAGAAAATTTAATGGCACTATCAAATTAAAAAAAAAATAAATGCTATTTCAATAACTAAGCATTGTTTAATGTCTGATATACAAGATTTAAAAATAAAAATATGTACTATAATTCATCAGACATACAGGTACAAAATTACAGAAATACAATTAAAATATAATACAATTAAAAATGCAACTGTTCCTCATCACTGCAATAACACTGAAATGACCAGAAAACTACATATCATGTTACAGTTAATAATTACTAACAGTTAAAAGCAAAGAAAGTTTAAAGAACCATATCAAAGCAATGCTGCAGCAGTTGCAATAACGTTAAAATTAGAGTTTTTCTTGAAGGTTGGTTCACTCGTAAGCAATTTTCGACGATTAACCCTTTATTTACTGACGTTAGTTAAAAGTACCATTAAAATAACATGTTATAAAATTCATTTAATACATCGATTTGTAGTAATACAGTTTAGAATGAGTTATAGATGCATTACTCTATCTTTTTTCAAAAGCGTTATTGGTTACACAAAACAAAAATATTTTTAAAAAGATGATTTATTTTGCCTTTGCGTCTTTTCGACTTTCTTGGCGGTTTTTTTTTGAGGGGGGGGGGATTTTTCAATTCGAAAATATTTCTATATTTCTATTTTAAGAACATCATATTTGTACATTTCCTAATTCTACAAAATACTAAGAAATCCTTCTATATATATATATAAAAAGTTTTGATTTGGAAATGGACCAATGAACATCTGCGTAGATATTCCGGGTAGATCCACATCCAATTTGAATGCTTAAGCATGGCCTTTCATCGTTAATATTAAAAAAACTGTTGCATACAAAAATATAAAAATCGGTGGTATTATAGAGAAATGTTTGATAAACACGCTGATGCAGACAGTTTTCAAATCGAAGAATTATTTTAAGTGATATTTAATGCTAAAGTTGGACAAAATCGTTCCCTTAAAAAAGTTTTATTGGAGCAAAAACTATACACGAGAATTTAATCATTTTTAGATCATTTTATACGTTATAAGTTCCCGGTGTGCAGATTGTATTTATTTTTCTTATTTGACTCATTTTTTGAGGTTTTATTTCAATTTTAAATTCAAATTTTCAGCATTTCGAGAGATATTTTTTACAAATTTTAGAAAATGTTATTAATTTAAACTGTTGCCAGTTGCATAAACAGCGCAAACAATAATGTTTACTTCAAATTAAAAATTTATTTACACGTGACTATTACAAACAGAAAAAAAACTTTAAAATTAGAATTAAATGATTACATGTTAAAAGCAGGAAAATTACGTCATAAGAACCATAGGCACAGATGTCATATACCAATTTGACGCAATTTTTTCCGACGCCAATTTGGCGAAAACATCAATAGCATAAACAACAACATCCAGGTTACCATATCAAGCAAAATAACGACACTTTAGCACCAGTTAAGTAACCGTTGCGTATATGAAATTGGCGTCATAAAAAAATTGCGCCAATGACATCTGTGCCAAACCATATTTACACTTGAATTTAAAAAGAGAAACGAAATCTTAAAAAAAAAAAAAAATCATTATTATGCGTTAAAACTTGTAATTTGAAGAAATTACGTCATATTTAAAATGGCAAAAAAAAAAAAAAAAAAAAAAAAAAAAATAGCAAAACCATTTAAATTGAAAAATATATTTTCGCGAGATATTTTGAGATAATCTTTTCAACTATAATCGTGAATTCGAAGACAGCGCAAACAATATTTCCTTCTATTTTCACGTGAATATTAATAAGAGAAATAAAACTTTTGTGTAAATTACGTCAGATTTGAAACGATACATTTAAAATGAATTATTTAAAAGAACTATCTTATAGCACTGTTAAAAAATACCGGGAGACAATGACACTGTTTACTTAATTCATTTTACATTAGCTTATTTCAAATGTTTAACGTTACTTCTTAGTTATCCCGTCGACCACATTACTGTCGCCAAATTGTAAGATTAAATGCCAATAATGGTTGCCATTAATTAATTAATTGCAAGATTAAATGCCACTAATGGTCAATAAAACCATTAATTCGACGTTTTATTTGTATTTTTATTAATGTTTTACTAATTTATTTGTTCTTTCGTTATTTAAAATAAAAATTATGTCAATGTGTATAATTTGGCGAAATTGGTCGACGGGATAACTAAGAAGTACCAGTTTAACTAATTTTTTTAATTAAATACGAAAAAAGCCATTGTATCTCTTAACAGCAGCAGATTTGGCCTTAAAAATCCCCAATCCAAGGAAAACGAATGGAAACCCGTTTACAGAGAGATCGCTACTGTGTTTTTTTTTTTTTTTTAATTTTAATTCAATATTTTTAAAGCCGATCAAATTAGCGTGCTTTTTGGATTTTGGTGTGCCTGAACGGGGGTTGGCGAGCGTAGCTCGTAGGGGGCAGAGCCCCCTAATATATTTAAAATAAAAGATTTGAACCGTGTTATAAATATTGCGCAAAATCCCTATAAATCCAAATTTAATTAATCTTTCTTAATCCTCAATTCCTTCTAAAATCCTTCTAAAATTTATTAAATGGGCCTGTAAATCTTCTAATGTAGATTCGGAAATTCACGAAAAATGCTTTAGAAGATAAAATTTCCATGAATTCACAGTATATAAATGGTTAACAAATCATGTGCAGTTCCACCTCAATACACTTTTATGTGGTTCTTTATACTTTCTTTGCTTTTAACTGTTAGTAATTATTAACTGTAAGCATGATATGTAGTTTTCTGGTCGTTTGAATGTTATTGCACTGATGAGGGGCAAACACTTTGCCCGAAAGCTTTGAATTTTTAATTGCATATGTATTTATGTATTTTTTACTTGTACGTCTGGTGAATTATAGTATATTTTTTAATTTATAAATGCTATCTCGTTTATTTATAATTGTTCAAAAATGACTAACAACAGCCCTTTAAATTCATTCTTCTCACAGTATACGTCTATTAAGAAATGGATTTTTGAAATAAAATATAGTGTTTCTTGATGACCTCATTTCAATGTTATACAGGTGGCCAGAAAATTTAGTAATGCTGACGAATCGTACATATTAGATATAACAATAACATTCTTTCAAACAATTCAATAAGCAAATGAATTAATATTAGTGCTCAACTTAGGAAAATATAGTA
The DNA here is from genome assembly GCA_963932465.1 of Maratus speciosus. Taxonomy (NCBI): domain Eukaryota; kingdom Metazoa; phylum Arthropoda; class Arachnida; order Araneae; family Salticidae; genus Maratus; species Maratus speciosus. The sequence continues at coordinate 64,250,660 of OZ010791.1, forward strand.
AAATATAAATTAACCATTGAAAATGTCATTTAAACTGAATTAAAATGTTTTTGAGGTTCTCATTGCGTATTACAAAAGTTGTATTTAAAAATGTCCGAGTTAGTTTTCCAATGCTGACTCTAAATTTATATAAATGTAAAAAAAAAAAAAAAAAAAAAAAAAAAAAAAAAAAAAAAAAAAGACTACATTAAACAACAGCATATTCTCGATAATTCGGAATACAGCAGCATTTGAGAAAGAGCTTTAAAAATTATTATTCAGATAAACCGTTGCATTTCCAGCGGTGCCAAAATATATTATTCTTAACTTGGAAAACTGATTTCTACATTTTTTGTTGTCGTTACATTTGCATAATCACGTGACTCGTGTAAGCAGAGACTCTAATATATGCATTTTTATGCGAAAAACATTGTCTGTTGCTTTTAAAATCACAATATTTATTTATTTATTTATTATTTTGAAAATTTAATATAATTTGTTTACGAAAGAAAGTGTATTTTTCAAAAAAACTTTTCCTTATTTTTTTAAGATATTTGTCATTAAAGATTTATATTCTATATAAGAATATAGTAAAACCTATGTTATAACCTATTAGTCTCATGGAAATTTATGGGGCATTCTCACAATCATTTTACTTTCGAGAATAAAAATCTGGAGAAATTAAACTTGTAAATAACTTTTTAATCTGATAGACGAATGCCTTAATGATTCAAAATAAAGAAAAAATGGTCAGCAGCGAATTTTTTTTTTTTCTATTTAACTGAGGTTTATGTTAAACATGCGAGTTTAATTTTCCTTACCATTTTACTATTATAACTTTCTATTTTCTTCTAAATTTTTACTTGTAATGAATTTACATTGTACCCGCAGGACATTCAAATAAGAAATAATAACAATGTAGTAATTTTAGTATAAAATTGTGGTATAACATTGTGTTAAAGAAGGGACGGTAAGGTAAAAAAAAGGGCACGGTATAGGAAAAATGGGACGAAATGAAAAAAAAAAAAAGGACGGTAAGGAAAATTACCCCCAATTTGGGGCAAATCATGTTAAGATTAAGTGGTAACCACAATGTTCATTGATTTTTAGAAACCGTTATTTACATTGGATTAAAAAAAAAAATACCTCGAAAAGTGCAGGAATAAACCTTAGGGACCGTAAGACTACCAATAAAGCCACGATGCTTGAAATTGATATTTAAATGCTGATTTAAATTCTGCAGTAAATTTCCTGTCAAAGAATTTTAGACATTCTTTCTCTAGAATACTTCTGCAAAAGAAAAATCTTGAAAAAAATTCTGTGGTCGCATCTGAAGTGATTTTCTGTATAATTTTAGAAGAGTGACAGTAAGGAATCTAAAACACAGGGACATAGTTTAAAAAATAATAACAACCCTAAAACTGCGTGCAGGTTAATTTTTTGCTACATATTTATATAAAACAATATTTCCAGTTTCGGAAAAAAATTACATCGAATTATTTTTTATTGAAACAATTTTATACAGACAGATCCAAACTTAAAAATCAGCATCAGGGACACGGGAGGGTATAGGAGTTTTCCTGGTATTTGGACCCCCGATTATCATCCAAAACTCATTTATCTCGTTAACATTGTTATGCAATCATGCAATTGGATGTTCCCCACTTCCCCAGTATATGAAATAAAATAAAACACAAGAACATGTATAAAATAAAAATTATTATTCAGGGACATAAAAGTCAAAAGATTGTGAGAATACCCCATATTCAATCCACATAATATTTTTTAACTATAACACGTTCAAGCAGCTATCATATAGCGAGTCATATCCGTCTATGGAAATTTTAGTCAGAAATATTTTTACACCGAAATTTCTTCTCTGAAAATTTCAGCAAAGTATTAATTATGTAAAAACAATTTAGCATTTTTTTCCTCCGAGAACAGGAAAAAAGAAGTTAGAATTTCGCAGGCGAAAAAGTTGTAAATTCAGTATTTTTATGAAAAAGCTATATCTCAAAAAACTTGAAGCATAAGTGATATGACAAAAAAGTATTTCTTCAGACTTATCCAAATTCTTCTTTTTCTCTTTATTACCGAAAATCCTCAATAATAATAAACAATAGATTAAAATATTTGCATATATATATACACCGCGTCCCAAAAGAATATTATCCCAATCAATAAAATTTGCATTAACATAAAATGTAATAAGGTACAATTAAAATTTGTGAAATAGGTAATAAAGAAAAGCAGTTTTGCTGATATACATTAACTAATTATGATCAAAAGTTTGAAATTATAAAATATACATTAAATTATATAAAAATGTTCTGTCCCAAAATTATAGACAATTGTAATTTTGTTTCGTTTTACATTTTTAAAAGTAACTAAAAACTTACTTTTAATATTTAATTGTATTGCCACGACATTTTATGACATCAAATACACGTTGTTCCATAGAATTAATTAAGCATTGCATTACAGAAGGAGATATTTCATACCACGCTTTGTCAATTGCAATTTTCATTTACACATTTATATTGCTTTCCATTTTCATATATCTTACGAGATAAGATCCCCCACATGTTTACGATGGGATTCAAATTCTAAGTGCTGACCAGTCTAATAGAGTGATATTGTTTTACCTAATCCATGTTTCCGATGAGTCTTTCCTGAAAAGCACCCAAGCTTTAAATAAAATGTAGTATGATACTACAGTTATCAAATCTATTCCGTTGATTATTTTTTATAACGCTGAAATAAGTAAGAACAGGACACAATGTTTTCTCTTCTACCAACATTCGTAGTGATCTCATATCACCGTCTTCTAATTCACTAGACTCTGGATAAAAGTCATCACTAGATAAATTAGAACTGTCGTCTTCTGACTAACTAAGAGATTTTGAAATCACTGCCCTCGGACTGGTATACATCATAAAAGCCATTCTCATATGCAACTATAACTAACGAAAACCGACATTACAGAAAGTATGAACAAAAATAGTATGATTAAAACATAAAATAGTAGGACTATAGCTTCACAATCTCTTTGCAATTTTTATAAAAATATATATAAAAAAATGCAAAATATAACATTCTCTCGCACAAAATTCACAATCTCTTAGGAATTTTTACAGAAATATATAAAAAAAAAGAATCGAAAAATAAGGTTACATGGGGCAACTGGGCCATGATTTTACAATGTGTCTCTGAAGATTCTGGAATTCAGCTTCAAAAGGATATTGTATATGTGTTCAGTTAGGTTACCTCTATCAGACAGAAATGTTCAAAATTATATTTTAACATCTAATATATATATATATATATATATATATATATATATATATATATATATATATATATATATATATCATCTTTCTTTCCTCATTGGTCCAGTAGCCCCATAAAAATGGGGCAAGTGGACCAGGACGGTCTATGTTCCACACGCGTTTTTTTTTTTTTTTTTTTTAATAATGGATGTCGGATCCTGTTTGGAAAAGTGTAAACAACAACAACAAAAAATTAAACCTGGCACATCATGTACATTATATACTATAAATGGCCAAAAGTGACCGGTCACTTGCGATTTTAGACGTTTGGTTAAATATCAAGAAAAATACATTAGGAATTAACCTGAAACTGCAGGTGTGTAAACAAAATAGTATAGATCATATATTTCCGCTAATGTTTTTTCCCGAAACCGCATAAGGGACCGTCAACAAATTAAAAAAGAACGAATATCTTTTGGATAACCCTGTAAAAACTAATGTATCAAAACCGTTTAAACTCTAGATTATTAATAAGTGGCTTATTGTAATATACTGTGTTCATTTTTATAAGGATAGCATGTATACTCGTAGAGAAATTAAGGTTTTTATAAAAACAGTCCCAAATTTCGCCAAGTTTTTTGCTTATGATTTGCAGAGTTCTTAATATAAAAAAAAGTTCTTTACAGAACATATGACAAACAACATTGTACACAATACTCTGCATGATAATTAAAAAATAGTAAAAATGAGCAGGTTTACTGTACAGGAAGCAAAAAGATGAGGTGTTCTATCCAAATATAGACGTACATGCAATATTATGTACGCTGTATGGCACTATTCAACAGATATTCGATAGAACGCCTCATCTTTTTGTTTCTTTTTGGGAACAGCTGATTTCGAGCTTATTCTATCGACCATACTTTTCAGAATTTTCAAACTATGATTTTGAGACTTTCACAAAAGTTGCTCTATATACTTAGCTAATACATTATGCACATTATAGTTTGATTGCATTTCGCATTCACAGTGAAATTTTTTTTAGTAAACCTGCTCATTTTTCATCCAATTTTTATTATTTTTAAATTCTGATTGCAGAGTGTTATGTATACAATGTTGTTTGTGATATTTTCCGAAAAGAACTTTTTTTTATATTAAGAACTCTGCAAATTGTAAGCAAAGAACTTGGCGAAATTTGGGAATGTTTTCATAAAAGCCTTAATTTTGCTACGAGTATACATACTATCCTCATAAAAATGACACAGTATATTACAATAACCCACTTATTAATAATCTCGAGTTTGAACGCTTTTGCTACATTATTTTTTTCAGGGTTATCCAAAAGATATTCGTTATTTTTTAATTTGTTGACGGTCTCCTATATGATTTGGGGAAAAAAATCTCTGCAGAAATATGACCTATTCTATAATGTTTACACACTTGCAGTTTCAGGTTAATTCCTCATGTATTTTTCTTGATATTTAACCAAACGTCTAAAATCGCAAGTGACCGGTCACTTTTGGCCATATAGTGTATATCAACTAAAGGGCGTTGTAAGGGAAACCGTTAATGTCAATGTGCCTAAAAAAGTACTAAAAGTGAAAATATTAGATTTATTTATACAAAAAAACCCCATAAAAATTAAGTAAGTACCTATGTATTTTAGTATACGTAATAAGTATGAAAGTTACATGGGTATTTTAAGGAAAAAATAAGTAGATAAATCTATGAACAAATGACTACGCAAGTACTTAAATAACTCATTCTCTTTTTTATTCAGTTACCTTTGATGCATGTCCCAGTTACCCCATTCTTGAAAAAGTTATGGGGTTATTGGAACACCGACCTTACATTTGGAACATGAAGTAAATATGTATACATACCTAATAATATTAACGTACTTATGTGTCTGATCTTTAAATAAAAACATCATTTAATAAAAGTACTTACCGCATTTTAATAAAAAGCAGGATAAGTTAAACCAAATGGACGTTGTTTAAAAAAAAAAACCCAACTAAATTTTCGGCACCCTATCACAGCAAAAGCAAAGTTATGATTCAGTTGACACACGTTGTTTTAAGAAGTAGAGATGGGTGCGCAATGTTGACAAAAGCTAAACTTAAAAAACATCAACGATATTTTATAAAAATATCCTATGGCCCAGTTATCTTGTGGGTCCAGTTAACCCAGCTTATCTTATAACAAAACACTTAAGGAGCGGCGAATTCAATTTCAACGATGCAAATTTTATCTTCGTCGCACGATATGCGACTAGGTAAAAGAAGACCGCACGGGCAGGAAAAAAAAAAAAAAAAAAAAAAAAAAGAGCGATTGACATGTGACGCTGACCAAGAAGAGCTTAATGTTGGTGTTCATGTAACTCATTTTCAATAATATAGATCGTTTATTTTATTTCAATAAAAGAAAGTACAGAATTTATATTTTTTATTCGAATGATTTATAATTATTCTTAATTAAAATTCGTCATCCAATAATATAAAAACAAATACAAATTTCATATTGAAAGCATTTAGGTTAAAAGCCTTGCATATATACGTCGATTAAATAAATTGAAATTATGTATAGTTTTTATTGCTTTTTCTTTTATAGACAATGATCACGAAAACATATAAATACTAAGAAAAGTAGATGATTATTTTCTAAAACAACAAAGAAAGTAAAGAAAATATAGACAATATTTTTGTAAGAAATATTACAAAAAAAATTGTTATTTATGATTTTATAGTTAAACAATGTATGAAAACATAAAATGAAATTCACCTAATTAAGCAAATTTTATATAGACTATCCCTAATCAAACTCAGTTTTCTCGAAATGTAGTATCGAACTTCGATTTACCGTTTATAGAAATAACAATACAATGGTATTCGTAAAGATTCTACAGTTATTCTTGTTCAATTTGAAAAAAACATATTGTAGCTAATATATGTATACTTTTTTTTCTTCTTTTTATTTTCTTTGAAAAAGGCATATTTTTTGCTATTTAATAGTGATTTCTCATTCAGAATTTTTAATAAAATAATTGAAAAATATGTGTGTCTATATTTGACTTCATTTCATTAAAATACATTTACTTGAGGAATATAAGTACAGTGAAACCTCTCTGTGCGACCACCTCCCTGAACAATCTTTTGTTTTTTCATGGAACGAAATTTATTCCCATAGGCTCAATACTAATTTTACCTCCATTCAGAGACCATCCTAGTTGAACACCCTCCTGGAGCGACCAATTTCTTTGAACAAAAAATGAAACAAATTGCATTTTTTCCTGATCGCTTGAAGAAGGTTTTATTAGAAAAATAATTCCGGAGAGCGCATTATTCATCAAACTTCTAAAGTAAATTTGGATTTTTTTTATTCTGGTAACTTCTAATTTTTTAAACGCCTTTGTGTCCTTTTATTTAATGAATTTAACTCTGATGACAAATAAAAAATGACGGTCAATAAACTCCACTGCCCTATTCTGTCAGGAAACTCGCAAAGAAATAGATAAATTAATGAAATCACCATTATGTGTTCCGTCCAAGAAAAAAAATTGCATTTATTTACTGAATTTCGAAAAGACTTTGAAATAAACGTTATAAAAGGTAAAACCGTAAAATCAAAGCAAAGTCAATGTATTTATTCGTTTTTTAAACTCTGCATTAGTTAACTTATGTAATTAGCTTTTGTTCTGATACTTAATTTTTTATATTTTTTCTTAATGTGAAAAATAAATTTAAGTAACATGAATTGTTACATTTTTTCAACAATTAAAATCTAGATTTAAGCATGACCTCCATTAAAAGACCACCTCTCGGAGCGACCAATTTTTATTGGAACTGAACTTGGTAACTTTAGGGAGGTTTTTCTGTACTTTCGAGATAGCAGACGTTATAGGATAAACGTAGTTTATACGAAAAGGTACATTAATTTACCGTATCATGTATGGGGGACTCTACAGAATTTAAAATCATTTTTCATGAGTTTGAATGCATTAGTTAGCTAAAAGTAATTTTTAAAATGGGATGTCTTAATTTTACTTATTTCATTCCGTTTTATTAATAAAACGCTACACTGTAAAACAAATACGACCAGTTTTCCTGTAGGAATCGGAAAATTAGTTGCCCTTATCGTACCGGAAAAATTTCCGACCCAGTTAGGAATAAAATCCGTAAAATCGGAATAAAATTCGTAAAATACCGTTTTATTGACTATTTCCTTTTTTTACGTATTTAATTCCGAGCTGGGTCGGAAAAATTTCCGGTACGATAAGGGCAACTATTTTTCCGATTCCTACAGGAAAATTGGTCGGATTTTTTTTTTTTTTTTTTACAGTGTACTATAACTAAATATTGGAAAAAAATTGTTTCATTTAAAATAAGGAAACAATATTAAGTGCATTTCAATTATGACATTCGGACAATAATTTTAATAAAACATCGGGACTTATTTGGTCCGTATAATGTTTTTCTTTTAACAATATTATTATACTATGTTTAAAATGTGTTTCAAGTAAATTGCATTGACCTTTACACTGTAAAAAAAATCCGACCAGTTTTCCTGCAGAAATTGGAAAAATAGTTGCCCTTATCATACCGGAAAATTTTCCGACCCAGCTTGGAATACAATCCGTAAAAAAAAAAAAATAAAATAGTCAATAAAACGGTATTTTACGGATTTTATTCCGATTTTACGGATTTTATTCCGAGCTGGGTCGGAAATTTTTCCTGTATGATATAATTTATTTTCATTAAATAAGGCAAATATTATTTTACAAAAATTCTGCTAAAATTTCTAGTTCCTGAAAGTCCTTGAAGAATACACTGTAAAAAATAATACGACCAGTTTTCGTGTAGGAATCGGAAAAATAGATGCCCTTGTCGTACCGGAAAACTTTCCGACCCAGCTCGGAATAAAATCCGTAAAATACCGTTTTATTAATTATCTCCTTTTTTTTTACGGATTTTATTCCGAGCTGGGTCGGAAAATTTTTCGGTATGATAAGGGCAACTATTTTTCCGATTCCTACAGGAAAACTGGTCGTATTTTTTACGAATTCTGTTAAAGCTTTAAGTTGTTTACTTTCTTTTAACATAGAAAATTAAATTTGCAATTTTTAAACAATAAGAAAAATTAGAAATAATATATGGTTAAGGAACCTTAGTATTGTTTAAGGATAATATTTATACTACTTTTTTATTACAGTTTATGTCCTTAATTATAAGGCCTCTTAATAAAATGCAGAAATGAACAATTTTGTAAAACTTTGTAAAGCTTATGGTCTAGCACTGCCAAGAAACTATCTAACATTGGAAATGTCGAATTGCCTCGGAGATAAGAAAGCATAAGTGATGCAGAAAAAATTTTGTATATTTAAGATATCTTCTAGCTAAGTGGTTCTTCATGTTCGATAACTACACCAGCGCAGTTGGCAGGGAGTAAGTTGGAAATGAAAAGAATGAGGATATTTTTAAGGATACATTGAAATCTTTCTTCTAGTGTTTTTGTTGACAGCTATTGTGAAGTATAATCTCCAAACAAGGACATTAAAATAATCAAGCTAAGTAAATTGTTTTTCATGTGTCAAATGTGATTTATAAAAACTAATTATCAAAAGTGTTTATGATCTGAAGGAAGGAAGTGAAAGTGAAAAGTGATTGCACAATCGTAAACAGATATTTTATTATAAACATTTCGCGATACTCAAGAACTATAGACATTGATAGACTCTTATTTTAAATTACTATAAATATAAATATTGATACAAATAATTTTGTTATTCTGATTTATGTCACTAATTTCCTATTTTTTATTGCTGATAATATTTTATACATGTTTTTCTCTATTTTTTACTTGTATCCCAGACTCTTCAACGGAGAGATGTATCTTATAGATTTTATGAAATATTGATTTTCCTTTCTATTTAAAAAGTTTCCGGACAAATTTAAGTTTTACAAGTCACACAAAAAAACATGTATATTTTAAATGACATGAACATCACACGAACAGTGCATGTGGATAAATCAGAAATATAGGAGAAGATCAAGGCATAATTACCCTTACCGACGTGTGTTACCAGATGATATACGGATACACATAAATACAAGGTAAGCCCAATTTATCTTACCTATGTTTTGTTTTATATTGAGAAATAGATAATTTATTTTTTGAGGATAAAACCGAACATCACGCAATTACTGATAGCAAAGTTTAAATATTACTATCAGTTTTATGATAAGGTTGTTTAAAAACTCTTTGACATTTTCATTTCTTTTTCTGCCAGAACGATTACTTTAGCCATTTTTTTTTGTACATATAGTCTTTGACAAACCGAATTAAAGCGTTATTTGCCAGAATAATTAATCCAGAGAATTTTAGCGAGAAAATGTACCCATGACTTACTTTAAAAAAGTCTCTCTGTAATGGAGACTGCTTTTCTCCCTGATAAATGTAATCTTGAGGAAAATTCATTATAAGATTAATACACGATAGTAGTTATTGAATTTTTTTAAAGTAGAAAATATGTAATAGATGCAGGTTCCAATAATAACACTGTAGAACAGTGGTTTTGCCCAAGAACTAAAATTAGTTGATTCTAGATCAGTTTTTGGCGCTGATTCCGAATATGCTTTCCATTTATCTCTAGTTGGTTCAGGTTTTGAGAAATTTGCATATTTAAATTTATGCAAATTTAAGCATTTTTGTGCTATTTTATGCAAATTTTAGATACAATATATGTCACATCTAATTACGTTTTCTAGATAACGACTACTTGACTATTTGCTTCAGATAAATGTCACGATTTGCATATTTTTAACATTTATTTATCAGTTATTAAGCCTAATTTGCATATTTTTCAATGGTGTAATGCCCAGTGGCAGAAAGTTTTGTAGCTGTCTGCGGCAAGCATTTAAAATTTCATAATCTGCCTGCAAATTTTCCATGTTTTTTTAATGAATAAACAATACGTTAAACTAGGAAGTTTTTATCGTTTTATTTAAAATTTGATAAGCATGATGCATTCTCATTCATTTTGCTTATAACTTTTCATCATCTAACTTCTTGTAGGATTTCTAAAATGGGAAGGATAAGCTCAATCATACATAGAAAATAAAGATGCTTTTAAAAACCTTCGGAAGCTTCAGAGCTGATTTATTCTTTCTTAGATTTGCGAATGTTCCGCTTTTTTAAGTATGTTTTCCAAATTTTTAGCCCAGGGTAATTCCCAATTTATATTTTGCCAAGGGTGGCATCCTTTAAAATGTGTGCTCAAGTTTTTTTTTTCACCATTTCACAATCACACACATCACCAGGGGTGATTCTGTGTCAAAAAAAAGAAAAAAAAATTCTGAAATTCACAGCAAATTTTCTGAAAAGTTATAGCAGAGGAAGGGGGGGGGGAAGCGGGTGGGGAATCCACTCCTGGCACTAACTATGTGTTTTTTAGGGCACATTTGACGACATTCTAGTATTTACGCGATCTTGTAACGAAATTTGGTGTTATTTCGCGATCGTTTGACAAAATTTGCGATTTTTCGGACGTTATTTTTTATGTCAGAATTTTCAGATTGATGATCAATTAATTTTCGGCATTGAATGCCTTAAATTTTCGGAAAAATCGGAACAGAATCACCCCTACACACCACATTCAAACTCCAGGCATGTTACAGGCTCAGAAAAAAAAAGTTGACCTTTTATGGTCAACCCTTTGGTGAAAGTTTTTTTTTTTTTTTTTTTTTTGCAATTCTTTGACGAAATTCGCGGTTTTCTTTGCAGATTTCTGATGAAATTTGTGTTTTTTCCACGATCCTTTGACGAATTTTACATCTTTTTCGCGATCCCTTGACGAAATTCGCGTTTATTTCAGCGGCCTTTTGAGGAAATTAGAATTTTTTCGTAATTCTTTGACAAAATTCGCGTCTTTTCTACGGTACTTTTCATGAAATTCGCTTTTTTTTCCACGGCCTATTGATGAAATTTGCGTTTTTTCGTGATCCTTTGACAAAATTCGCATTTTTTCACAATCCTATGACGAAATTCGAGTTTGTTCCACGCTGCTTTGACAAAATTCGCTCTTTTCCGCGATCCTTTGACGAAATGCGCGTTTTTTTTTACGATCCTTTTATGTAGTAATTCGCATTTTTCCGCGATATTTTGGACAAAATTCGCGTTTTATCTGCGACCCTTTCATGAAATGTGCGTTTTGTACGCGATAATTTGATGAAATTTGCGTTTTTTTACGATCATTTGACGTAATTTGCATTTTCCCGCGATCTTTTGACGAAATTTGCTTTTTGCCCATGATCCTTTAAAAAATTCACGTTTTTTTCGCCATCCTTTGACGAAGGTCGCATTTTATTTTCGCGATTCTTTGACGAAAATCGCATTTATTGCGTGATCTTTTGCCGAAATTGGCGTTTTTTCCGCGGGAAAAAATTTCCGAAAGTCGCAGACAATTTTTTTAATTGATTTCATTAGTACAGACAATTTTTGTCTGCAAGAGGTTTTCTTTGTCCGTGACTATGTCGCCGTGTCGCGGTGTTTCTGCCACTGGGGTATAATGTTTATATCTCTATCAACTTTAAAATAGTTGTCACAGAATTGACGTAATGTTTTTCTAGACTAGATTTTTATGCTGATTTCAAATCTGCAGTCTGTTTTCTTATGTCATGTGTAATTTTTGAGTAAGGTGAATTTCTACTTTTGGACGGCATTAACACAGGTTTGATATAAGATGCTTTTTATGGGTGTGTAATTCATTGACAAGAAGGTGAACAGGGTCAGATTCACATCAGAGACATAAACAAAAATTTACATAATCGAAAAAAAATAAGTAGTAGAATCTATCCCAACTAGTTGAAGTTTATCATACAAAGTATCATAAAAAGCTATTTCTGTTGTTTTTTTTTTTCTTTTTTTTTACCAAAAAATAAAATTTCATTTTTTTCAAAAACTACACGTGATAGAAAAAAAAAAAAGATACAAGTTTTGAAATCAGCTCCAAAAACTAGTTTAGAAACATATTAGCGTACTCGTGCAGCAGAAATATTTGAACGTCAGGAAACATTATTAGAAAAACATGAAAAATATGCAAATTAGATACAATATTTCACAGTCACATGTCAGTACAATATCAGAAACAGAGTTTTTGTGAAATAAATTGGGTAGTAATCATAACATAAAACAAAAAACCCTGTCTGATGTTTAACCTTAAAGTACATAAAACGTTATATCTTAAATTTGCAAATAATTATATAAAATTTACTAAACTTGTATAAATTGAAATATGCAAATACCTATCAAACTTGACGTGCTGGAGTAAATCTAAAACTAGACTCGGAATCAGCACAAAAAACCGCATAAAAAAACAACTAATATCTGTTTTAGGACAGAGCAAAAGTTCAAATTTGTTCACCAGTGTAATAAGTCAAGTGTGTCTAAGTAACTTAGATTTATTAATGATGGAAATATTTACAGAATCTAACATAGCCATGCAACTAAGTCGATAAGAAGCAGGGAAGTGCCCATGATTTATAGAGAAATTTGTAAAAGATAATCTGCCTAAAAAAAAAAAAAAAAAAAAAAAAAAAAAAAATTACATGAGTTTTGATGTTTTGGCATAAATTAGGCCAAAACCGCCAACATTTAAAAAAATATATAAAAACAGACACCATTTGGTGTGGCTAAGAAAAGAACCAATAACATTATTATAATGATATTGAACGCATTATTTCATCATCAAATAATAAAATGAAATTAAATAAATATAGAAAAACTATATTTTCAAAGAACGACAGATTCACCTTAATAATATAAATGAAAAATATGAATATCAAATTCACAATATATCTTTACTTAATAGGTGCTAAAAATACAAATGTTAAAAACATTTTAAAAACAATGCAGATGTCGAGAACATTGAGTCACATGATGTTTAAAATCCGAGTGCTTTCGACTGAACCATCAGTCGTCATCAGGGAAAAGAGCACTGCCGAATGAAAGACAAACAGCTGGTTAAATATCGAAGGGCGAAACCAAACGAACCACAAAATAGGAGGGTGGGAAGGATGGAAAAAACAGAGAGGAGCAGCCAATCAGAAAAAGAGAGAGGGGAAAATGAAATGATTAAATATTAAATGAAAAATCATTTTATTTTTCATTTAAGAAAATGAATATAACAATATTTCAATAATTCATTACATCATTTAGCATGATAACAGGAAATAGGTTTTCGTTCTGTAATCAAACAAGTTAAATTATCCTTTTTGATTAATAATCTGTTTCTTTAGGGGAAATTAGTTTATAAAGCATGCAATAAGTTTAAATTTCCCTTTTTATAATATTTTCATTAAGTAAATAGAAAATAGATTTGTTGCCCAACCAGTTATCGAAAATATATTATAAGTTAAAATATAATTACATCATCATTTATTATTTATAGTGATAATTTTGAATGGCACATATAAATTCACCGATTGATTATGAAATATTGCTTTCGACAAGTAATGGATAAAAGTGGCATGCGTTATTTAAAAAAGATGTAATTAATATTATACTATATGATATAATATTTCACTGGAAAAAAAATCTTTATCAAATAACTTATTAGCGCGGTATGTCATGTAATGACTTATTATATTTGTTGTAATGCGACATTAGTGAAAATGTGCGAATCGGAAGAAATCAGAAAAAATATGGGTTTTTGTCTGGTTCAAGCATTTCCAAAATGGAAAAGAAAACTGTTGAGGATGTATCAACATCGAATAAGTTCGAAAGCAGCTTTCTGTCGATCAGTAACTTACACTGAGATATGATAGATGATAAAAAGTCTACATTTTGTAGGTTACTGAAAATTCAATAAAGTTTGGCATTGACGCTTCGAGTGTTTCCAAATGGAGCCTCCTCTGATAATTGCCAGAAGCTTTACAAAAGTGTGTTGTACATAATAACTTTAAAAGCAAGAAACAAATTATGTTTTTAAGCTTTCTCTTTCTTTATTCAATAACAGCATTAAAAAAAATTGCTGTACCTTGTATTCCGTTATATTATTGTCAAAAATGCAAGAGGTAAAGCCGATATAGCTGGAACACTAGAGTTTCATTTCAAATAGTTTCGACATAAAGTCAATAATTCTTTATTAGTAGTATTTCATTTTGAGAAATTTTCAATGTAAATTCCATGCATAGTCATTATTTGCACTTTATCGGAATGCTTTCAGATGAATTCAAAACCGATATAGTAATGATCCCCTATTAAACAATAGCCTTCCGTTACGAGTCTTGCCAGTTATTTCATTAGTCTCAATTTATTAAGAATGATGGGTACATACACTTTTGAAATTGTTTTACAAGTAGATTGATTTGAATCGTTTTACTCTCCGATGTCATTTTGTTTAAAAGTTCATTATTTCTTTTGTTAATCTAAATAACGCTATCTGCATATGAATGAGCAATAATTCGTGTCGTCTAATTGAGAACGTATGATAGGAGAACTAGAAATTTTGAAACAAATGTAACGAAAGATTTAAAATACAATAATTTCCAAGTTTCAAAACGGAAAACAAATTATAAACATTCAATTTATAAAATTATTGTACATAAGACAACGATCATTTGCACTTATAACAGGAAAGGGACTTCTGGTAATTTTTTTAGAGCTATACATGGCTTGATGAAGCAGCATGATGAAACGCAACTGTGTAATCCTAATTTACAATCACGTAAAAGTTCCTTGCGAGCATCAGTCGAAATGTCATCATCATTGTAAAATGTGTTTATTGTAATTGCAGGTTTTTAATCAACCCACTAGTCCATGATTACAAAATGCAGGCATGTTGTACAGAAGTATTCCAATCTTACTTTTCTAGCATTTCCGCAGATCTACCACTACTACTTTCAAAATTTCTCGTTTCTCTGTGAATATCTGTATGTTTTTAAAGCTGAAGGTACGAATGCCAGGAAGTGATAGAACAAAACTATACAAGCATAAAGTATCATTCGATGTATTCACAGAATACAAGCATCGATGGCTCGAAATCTACACTTTTCCAGGCAGGAAATAAAGGTAAACAGAAATAACAGAGTTTTAATAACAGAAAACGTATGAAGTCAAAAAATTGTTTTATTCAGCTTTGAACTGCAGTATATGTTTATGTGTATATGATATCGGTTACCAGAGCATGATTCTCCTGATCTTTGTCGGTAAATAATTTAAAGGAACCGGCTCCCTTTTACTTCCTTTGGATACATGATTTGGTTATGAAATATAGATACCTAATGTTATTTCTTAATTTTACAAACTCTTATAATTTTCATCACTATTAATACTTTGACAAAAATAGTATGCTTAAACTAACATTGATTTACTCAATATTGTCAACCAGACAGATTTCTCTTCATATTCATAAAGCGCCCTGTGGCACGTAACCGCTTGAATTCAATATCTGCTATTTCAAAATGAGTTGTCGCTATCTAATGTTAAATAAATAATTAAATTTCGTATTATGAGCTTCAAAACTACCTTTAGATGATGATATGAATTATAAACCAAATCTTCTTATCGTAACATTTATATTAATATTTTGTATCTGTAACACCATTACAAAAAACGATTTAAAAATAAATAAGTTTTAAAATTGAAAAATGTTAATTCTCTAATTAAAATTATAGCAATAAAACCATTAAAAACTACATATAAAATGATATATTTACAAAAATATGCTTTATCTTTCATTTTTGTCTTTTGATAATTTAACAACAAAGAAAGTTCCTATTTTATTTTCCATGAAAGAAAAATGTTTAATCTTTATTTATTTCGAAAGAGCTCATATGAATGTCGAAAATAAATGATGAATTTATTTCTTAGAAAAGCTGACTTTACAAAATTTGAAGCTTTTCATATCCTTTAAATAATCTCATTTGCAGAACTGTCTGATTATTTTCATGATTCAATTTCGTTAATAATTGATAAAGAATCGGAATTAAGTCCGAAGATTCAGCTGTAACATAAGTCAAGCAAAGCATTCATTAACATGTATATCTCAAGCCGAATTCCAGAAAGAAATGATAGCAGATATTACAAGCGATAAATTATCTTTTGTAGTTTTGCTTCGCTAAAGGAAAAAGAGGATTATTAACATATGTTCAGTGAACATACATTTTTCGCAATTATGATTTATGAGAACCCATTTACTGAATAATCACTTCAACTAAAATCACTTTATTTATTGCTATGACTGTTATTTAATAAAACTCTTATTGATATTTCTTGAAATAATAATCTAAAACATTTATCCATCCTAAATCAACATTTCAATTCCTGTTGCAATAGTAATATATGCAAGACAAACAATCTCATATATTCCTGACTATTGTGAAATATGCTCCTTTAGCAATTATCAATTACCATGAATCATCTGAAATGGTGTTATACTCATAAACATTTCCTTATTGAAATAACTTTGTTTATCATATCAAGATACTTTATTTAGACATTTTCTCAGTTGTTTAAAAATAATTATTATGATTTATATTTGGTGGTCAAGGACACTTCCTGGTTTCAGTGATTCTACGTTTGAAGAAGGAGTTGAAGTGCAACCTTCAGATTAAACGCACGCAGCATTTAACTCTTTAGCTGCGATACAATTTAATCAACGCAACCGGGCATCCACAAAGACTGGCTCTTGTTAAAATTAACAAACCGCATGTCTGTACCCTCAGGAAGATGTCAATCTAAATTTGTTTCAATATAGTGTTATTTACATCTCGTGTCATTTTACTAATTCCATAAACACACACAGTTCATCGAACATTAAAAGTTGGAGGCACCGGCGAGATATTGGATACTTTTTTCAAGCTTGGATTAAGTGTATACCCATCAACTCTCACTTCAGTTTTTTAAATAGTGTTTTCACCAGTCATATGTGGAATTGCAACAGACGACGGAGCACCTCGCATCACATTTATTACAGATAAGTATATTTTATCTTATTATTATTATCGGTTTGGCTTTTGTTTTTTACGCTATTCACCTCATTATTTGAATAATGAGTACCGACTTGGAAGCCGCCAAAAAGGTTGCTGAAGAACTGGAAAAGGCAGCTATAAATTTACGCGGCAGAGCTAAATCTGCTCTAACAAGGATAAACAACTTCATTAACTCTGAGCAAACGTTTCAAAAAATGACTTGTACAATAAATTAGAAAAAATAGAGACATTTTACTCCAATTTTGATAAATATGATGCTCAATTACCAACTGAAGCATCTGAAATTGAGGAATTTGAAAAAAAAAATATTATGAAACCAAAGCCAATGCAAACGGATCTTGAAAAAGTTACCGTAAATGTGCATGCACCTCAAATGATAAATGATCAGATTCCAGTTGTTAGTTCTACTATTTCTAACAATTTTAAATTGCCTAAGCTCAATATAGAGCAATTTAATGGTGATTTTAAGAACTGGCTGTCATTTAAAGATTTATATTTATCATTAGTTCATAACAACGACAGCATAACTAATATACATAAGTTTCAGTATTTAAGAGGGTTACTAGGGGAAGAGCCAGCCTCTATTATAAAACATATTCCTATTTCTGAAAACAGTTATTCAGAAGTGTGTGAAAAATTGCTGTCGAGATATGATAAGAAAAAACAAATTGTTTCCACTTTAGTTAAAACATTCTTGGACATCCCCCCCATTACTCAAGTGAATGCATTTAGCTTACGCTATTTATCAGATGTATCAGATGAAGTAATTAGAGGCCTTAAATCAATCGATGAAAAGGCATCTGGCCGTGACTTATGGCTAATTCATATTTTATTACAAAATGTTGATTCTAAAACAAGGGAGGAATGGGCAAAATTGACCTCAAGCGAAGACTTTCCGTCTTTTGATCAATTTATTCAGTTTAAAAATGATAGATGTTCACCTTTAGAATTGTATAAAAGTGAAAATGAAGGTTCGCATAAACAAGAGAAACAGTATAACGTCAATAGATCTTTTTCCAGTGTCATTAGCAAATGTTTACTATGTAAATTTAATCACTCACTTTACAAGTGTGTTAAATTTAAAGAATTAAGCATCAGGGATAGGAGAAAGTTTGTTAAGAAAAACAAGTTATGCAGTAATTGCTTGTCTGACAAGCACACTACCTGGCAATGCAATTCCTCTTACTCTTGTCGTAATTGCAAGCTGAAACATCATACTAGTTTATGCGAAAATAAGCTGCAAAATTACGCAATATCAACTTCTCGTTCATATGAAAAACAGAGCCGCAAAAACAAACCTGATTCAGAGGCCGGTTCGATTCCGGATGAGAATAAAAAGGAAATTTCTCCTTCCATAAATGCAGTTCAAACATCTTTCGCCTTTTTGCCCACTGCTAGTGTATATATTAATGATTGCATAGGTCAAAAGCACACTTTAAGAATCATGTGTAATAGTGGATCAGAGTCTACATTTGTTTCTGAATCCTGCATGAAAATGTTAGGAATTAAAAGGAAAAATGCTAGGTTCCCCGTAAAAGGTCTGTCTAACTCAAAGATCGCAGTAACTAAGGGTTACGTAATGTTTGATCTTACATCAATTTATAATGCTGACACCAAGTTGTCTGGTAATGCATTTATTTTAGATGATTTAACTGCTCCGTTACCTGCGGAAAAAATACATGACAAGCATTTTTCGCATTTAAAGAATATAAACTTAGCGGATCCACATTTCGAGGCACCAAGTAAAATAGACATTATTCTAGGATCTGATTATTTCATATCTATTTTGCTTCCTGGTCAAGTAACAGATACGCAGAGCAATTTAATTGCTCAAAATTCAATTTTTGGCATTCTCGTATCAGGGAAAACGCCACATTCTAGTACATCTCCAAATTCGATACATAATTTACATATTTATGAAATTAATATTGATAAACAGTTAAAGCGTTTCTGGGAAGTAGAATAAGTATTTAATAAGAATACTCAAATGTTGTCACCTGAAGAGCAATTTGTTGAATCACATTTTCAGGAAAATTATTCAATTAATTCCGAGGGTCGTTTTGTGGTTAAGTTACCTTTTATTCAATCTAAATGAGAATTAGGTAATTCTAAACCTGCCGCAATTTCTCGCTTGCTTGCTATGGAAAATAAATTTAGAGAAAAACCAGAATTTGAAAAGCAGTACAAAGAGTTTATGTATGACTATGAAGAATTAGATCACATGGAATTAGTTGCACAAAATGACATTAATAATTATGAAAACAAACACTACTTTTTTCCTCATCATGCGGTTATTAAATCTTCTAGTATCACTAGTAAATTAAGGGTAGTTTTTGACGCTTCATGCAAAACTTCAAGTGGTGTTTCCATGAATTCTATTTTGGGTGTAGGCCCTAAGTTACAACGGGACATATTCGAAATCTTACTTAATTTTCGATTTCCGAAAATAGTCTTTTCTGCGGATATAGAGAAAATGTACCGCCAGATTTTGGTTGCCGAAGAGGATCAAATTTATCAGCAAATAGTTTGGAGGTCTAATCCTAATGAGGAAATAAAAAATTACAAACTAAAAACTGTCACATATGGTTTAGCGCCAGCATCTTTTCTGGCAACTAGATGTATAAAACAAATCGCTCAGGATTATACAAAAAATCCTTGCATTTCGCGCATGTTAGAAGTGAATATGTACATGGATGACTTATTATCCGGTACGAATACTGTTAGGGAAGCAATAGAAACTTGCAGAGCATTTACAGATTGTTTAGACGCGCATGGTTTCCACTTGAGGAAGTGGAATTCGAATTCACAGGCATTTCTTAATGAATTTATAGATTCTTCTAGCACTGAATCAAATTTTGAAATCATTCCTAGTGACAACGGAAGCTCGAAAGTTCTAGGCTTAAGCAGGAACTCTTCATCAGATAGTTTTATTTTCCTAACGGCATTAACACTCACTCCACCTCTTACAAAGAGACACATTTTAGCCGAGTCTGCACGGATTTTCGACCCGCTAGGTCTAATTTCGCCTTGTACTGTAACTTTAAAGGTCAGAAATTATCAGAAACTTTGGCTTACAAAAGGGGACTGGGACTCTGTTATACCGCAACATCTTGCAGACGAATTGCTACAATTTCATATTTCCTTTAACGGACTAAATCAATTGTCTGTTCCTAGATGTGTCACGATTTCATCCGGTAACACATTTGAATTACATGGTTTTTCTGATGCCTCAACATTGGCATATGCTGCCGTAATTTATTGCCGACAAAGTTATAAGGGGAAAATAAACTCTTTTCTCTTAGTTTCTAAAACTAAAATTGCTCCAATCAAACAGATTTCAGTGCCGAAATTAGAGTTTTGCTGTGCGCACCTACTAGCTAAGCTGTTCCGTTCCGTCATGGTATCATTAAAAAGTTACAAGTTCGATATTTTCGCCTGGACGGACTCAAAAGTCGTCCTTTCTTGGCTATCAGCACATCCGCGTAAATGGAAGACTTTTGTCGCGAATAGGGCAGCTCAAATTACCGAAATTCTACCTACAAAGCACTGGAGATATGTACCATCCAAAGAGAACCCCGCAGATATCGCTTCACGTGGTATTGATCCAAAATGTCTTCCAGGTTGTGATTTGTGGTGGAAGGGGCCAAGTTGGCTGACTTTGGACCCATCCAATTGGCCCAAAGACGACTCAAATGTTCAGGAATTTGATGATCAAATCAAAGCCGAACAAAGGTCTGATCCAATTTTTTCCTTTCACACCCACACATCAAATGATCTATTTGATAATTTGTTTCAAAGGCACTCTTTGCTTGCAAAAATTATTCGCATTTTGGCATATTGCCAAAGATTTATCAAAAAATGCAAGAAGTCTAACAAAACAGAAATTTTTTCACCACATCTTACTTACAAAGAAACAAAAGCAGCCGAAGAGAATATTGTTCATTGGATTCAGAATTCTTACTTTCAGGAAGAATTTAAATGTATCCAAGAACAAAAAGCTTTGCCAAAGAAAAGTACGTTACAATCCCTCCACCCGTTTATTGATGATAAGGGTCTGTAACGGGTGGGAGGACGCTTACAACATTCACAATTATCCTTTAATCACAAACATCCTTTAATCTTGCCCTCACCGCATAAAATGACTGAGTTATTAATACAGCAACAACACATTGCCCATTTACATGCTGGGCCTTCACTGCTATCCCACATCATAAGACAATCTTATTGGATAGTTGGTGGAAAAAAGATCATTAACAAATGCATCAATAGATGTTTAAAATGCTACAGATATAAAAGGTCCATTGCAACCCCTCAACTAATGGGGAATTTGCCACAGCATCGAGTAACCCTGGAACGTCCATTTTTCTCCAGCGGTGTTGATTACGCAGGCCCTATATCTATTAAATTTAGTAAGGGTCGGGGTGCAAAAACAACTAAGGGCTATATAGCTTTGTTTATTTGTTTGGCTACAAAAGCGGTGCATATTGAAGCTGTGAGTGATATGACAGCTGAGGCATTTATCGCCGCCCTTCGACGTTTTAGTGCGAGGCGAGGCGAGGCGAGGCGCCCCACGGCATCTTTATAGCGACAATGGCACCAATTTTGTCGGTGCATCCAGAAAGCTGGATAAAATCTATGAACTATGGCGTTCATTTACAGATAATGAAATAATGTCCCACTATCAAGCTGAAAACTCTCTAGAATGGCATTTCATCCCTCCTTCTGCCCCTAATTTTGGCGGGATTTGGGAAGCTGCCATAAAAGCGGCAAAGTATCATATCAAGCGAGTCATAGAAGAGACATTGCTCACTTTCGAGGAGCTAGCCACGTTACTCGTCCAGATAGAAGCCTTGCTCAACTCGCGGCCGCTTATACATTTAAACGATAATGATGCTGATTCAATAAATGTTCTCACTCCCTCACATTTTCTTACAGGGAATGTCTTCCATTCCATACCTGATGAATCAGCAACCACTACAACCAATCTAAAGAAACGATGGAAGCTGATCCAGAACATGAAATCTGGCTTTGCAAAGCGTTGGACCAGAGAATACTTAGCCTCGCTGCAACCAAGGTCAAAGTGGAAAATTGCCACGCCTAACATCGAGGTGGGTCAGATAGTGTTTCTCATGGACGCAAATCAACCGCCTGGAACTTGGCCGTTGGACCGTATTACAGA
Source organism: Maratus speciosus (assembly GCA_963932465.1). NCBI lineage: Eukaryota > Metazoa > Arthropoda > Arachnida > Araneae > Salticidae > Maratus > Maratus speciosus. Next base: position 64,273,072 of record OZ010791.1, read on the forward strand.
GGTCCACCCAGGCAGTGATGGAATCGTCAGGGTGGTTACTGTGCAACGCGGGTCTTCATTCTTCAATCGCCCGGTGCACAAACTAGCATTACTCCCTCAGTATCAGGACTAAGGCCCTGATAGGGGGGAGGGGAGCATGTTCAGTGAACATACATTTTTTGCAATTATGATTTATGAGAACCCATTTACTGAATAATCACTTCAACTAAAATCCCTTTAGAGTTATTTATTGCTGTGACTGTTATTTAAGAAAACTCTTATTGATATTTCTTGAAATAATAATCTAAACCATTTACCCATCCTAAATCAACATTTCATTTCCTGTTGCAATAGAAATATATGCAAGACAAACAATTTCATAAATTCATCACTATTGTGAAATATGCTCCTTTAGCAATTAGCAATTACCATGAATCATCTGAAATGGTGTTAAACTCATAAACATTTCCTTATTGAAATAACTTTGTTTATCATATCAAGATACTTTATTTAGACATTTTCTCAGTTGTTTAAAAATAATTATTATGATTTATATTTGGTGGTCAAGGACACTTCCTGGTTTCAGTGATTCTACGTTTGAAGAAGGAGTTGAAGTGCAACCTTCAGATTAAACGCACGCAGCATTTAACTCTTTAGCTGCGATACATTTTAATCAACGCAACCGGGCATCCACAAAGCCTGGCTCTTGTTAAAATTAACAAACCGCATTTCTGTACCCTCAGGAAGATGTCAATCTAAATTTGTTTCAATATAGTGTTATTTACATCTCGTGTCATTTTACTAATTCCATAAAAACACACAGTTCATCGAACAACATAAATTCTATTGATATTTTAATGCACTGAGTTCAAATAATGCTTTACATAATGCACTCATACAAAAAAAAAATCATTTTAAAATAATTGTCACAAAAATTTGTAATTTCTTTATATTCTTTGTAATAAAAAAGAATTATCATCATGCTGAATAAAAGTAACTTTGATATATATTTATAGAGAGTTTAATTAGACTAATAAATATATTAATAATTAAATTATTAAAGCATTTTTTTTTATATTTTCTCTATAAACAACATCACCAGGTAAAAATATGATACATACACTATATTGCCATTAATGACCGGCAACTTTCAATTTTAGACATTTTGTCGAATATTTAGAAATATACTTGGCAGATTCTTCTGGAATTTCAGGATTAAAAAGAACAGGTATGACCTCATATTTAGCAATGTCGATTTGTTAAGGGGGGCAATTAAGTGTCGAACAAAAAATCAAAGAAAAAAAAAATAATACTTGGGAACATCCTGTAAAATAAAATGCACGAAATGATCTACCGCTACCGAATATAAGTAAACAGACATTATGCAATATGTGTATTCTTTTGTGTAAGAATAGCACGTATATTAATAGAGATATAGCTATTTATTTAAAAACATTAAAAAATTCTTGCATGTTTTTGCTTATAACATGCAGGGTTTTCAACCAAGTTTAACGCCGGTTTCAGAAAAATTTACAAAATATGGTAGAAACAATGTGGTGCAATTGGAATATAAATATATTATATATTTTAGGAAATGTGAGCAGTTGTATGAAATAATTTTTTTCTGCGCATGCGCGAACGATAACAAGGATCATTTTACATAATTTAATAGTCAACTCTATGGAGCAACTTATTAAAAAAAATCTAGTCAAATATCGTAAAAATTCAGAAAGATATCGGCGTTAAAGTGAGCAAATTTTTAGTTGTTCTCTAAAAGCAGCTGAATGATAAGGGGTTTTACACAAATTGTCATTTTTTATTAACAAACTTTCAGAAAAAAGTCAGCATTTAGTGAGTATCAACGAGTAGATTTGGAAAAAATGCTCCGATTTTGATACTTCTTTTGATCATGGTATAGGCTCGTTCTGGTGGTTATCCAAGAAGAACTAAAGCATCAATAAGAAATAAAAATTTAAAAAAAATTGAAAATTAAAAATGACAATTTATGGAAAATCCCTTATCATTCAGCTGCTTTTAGAGAACAACTAAAAATTTGTTCACTCTAACGCCGATATCTTTCTGAATTTTTACGATATTTGACTAGATTTTTTTAATACGTTGCTCCATAGATTTGACTATTAAATTATGTAAAATGATCTTTGTTATCGTTTGCGCATGCGCAGACAAAAATTATTTCATACAACTGTTCATATTTCCAAAAATATTTAATATATTTATATTCTAATTGCACTATATTGTTTCTACTATATTTTGTCACTTTTTCTGAAACCGGTGTTAAATTTGGTTGAAAACACTGCATGTTATAAGCAAAAAACATCCAAGAATTTTTTAATTTTTTTAAATAAATCGCCATATCTCTAGTAATATACGTGCTATTCTTACACAAAAGAATATACATATTTCACAATGTCTGTTTATTTATATTCCGTAGCGATAGATCATTTCATGCATTTTATTTTACAGGGTGATCCCAAGTATTGTTTTGCTGACCCCCTAATTGCCCGCCTAATCAAATCGACATTCCTAAACATGAAGTCATACCTGTTCTTTTCAATCCTGAAATTCCAGAAGAATCTATCAAGTACATTTCTAAATATTTGACAAAATGTCTAAAATTGAAAGTTGCCGGTCATTAATGGCAATATAGTGTATATTCTTTGTACAGTTGAAGTAATAATTTTAAACATTTTAGGAGGCCTCAATACATTGCAGTGGGCTCTAGCCTAACTTAACATATGATGAAATGGATGAAATGTTCCATTGGAGTCACAGAAATTTTGGGAATGATGTCAACTTTATCTTTGAAAGATGCTCTCAGGAATGTTGTTTCTACGACGTCGCTCATTAATTTTTTTACCGTGTGCCTTTAAAAAGCATTGGCTCGTTGATATTTCGCAACACGATAATTGGCAAGCAGATTTCAATTGCAGTACGTGCGGTGGCATCCATACATATCGAGTAAATTCAAACATTCTGTTGGATAATTGACCGCTTTATCTGCTTCCACAGCAGTGTCGACGGGCTTGTATGTGACTGCTCGGGTCTTTGAGTGCTAGATTGAATATTATTTTTAGGATGGTAGACATCTTTGTTCTTGACTGCAAGAATAGCTCGTTCACTCATCCAATCGTAATTGTTGTAATTGGTTAGAAGGAAGTAAAATACTTTTAAACCAATTTTTCTTTTGACGTCACTAAATTGCAGAATTTATAATGCAAGGAAATTCGTCCTGAGGTCAGATCAACCGGCGCCTTTCCGTTCAAATTTTCTGCAATTGATGTGCAAATATCTCAGATGATGGATCGCTTTGGAGCTGAACCCTCATATTTGCAGTTAATTTTAACGTCTTTACGTTCGCCACAAAGTAGAGTATTTCAGGCAAACATTTATTTCTTAAACTGGTGTTAAACAAGTAACATAGGTAATGTTTCTTGAAATCTTCTGGAACCAATATTAATGTATTTCCAAATGGCCTGATGTTTCCACGCAAATATTAAATCACCGATCAAGATCCATGAGCGATTTTTTGTGCGCCATTGTGAATTTATCCCAAACAATAAGTTTGCATTTCTGCAATACTTTTCCCATGTCAGATGCTTTGGAAAAGTTGCACATGATAGTTTCAATGAATTGCAAGCTCAATGGCAATTTCAAAGAGTAATGAGCAGTTCTTCCATCTCGTAGCAATGTCGCAGTTATTCTGAACGACGCAACAGCTAAGGCATACCATTTTGGGATCCAATTGCTGCCAGATTAAATCTAATTTGAACGTTTTGCCAGTTCCCCCTTGTGCATCTAAGAAGATTTCTCCAATGCCATTATTGAAAGTTTGCATTATTTGATCGTAAATTCCTTTTTGAGAACACGTTAGCTTAGGAATATTTGACTGCACATACAAATGTATTTGATCGATTTAATGGGGTTACAATATTCCATACTTCTGTGCTCTTTGTATTTTTTTTATATTAAAGACGAATATGGAATCTATCTTCGTTATCTGGTTATCTACTTCACTGGTTATCTACTAGTCATCGTTTTGCATTTATATGGTTGTTAATTTATCGGCATCTTCTTCTGATCTTGTACTACATAAAAAATATCCATCGATTCCTGTTATCTGTGTTGATACTAATGCTCGAGGATATCGCTTACAGCCTTTTCCGTCTATTATGCATCAGTGTACCTCAAGGTCCATGTATATTTTTTTCGTCTAAACTTCATACAAATCCGTCGGCAAGCGACGCCGGCTTTGGATATTTGAGTGTATATTACATGGTCGATTTCTTTTGAAGCGATTTTCTTATCGAGCCAGATTACTATATATGTGTGGAACAATCTTCTCTTTTTCTATCCCACATGTGAATGTAATGAATAGGTCTCGACCCTTAATAACGAACATCCGTAGATGGATCTTGAGCGTACTAATGTATATGACGTGGACTGCCTGTATATGGAGATGGAGAAATAGTCTTCCAACGTTAGTTGAATTATCGTCATTTACAACTGCATCTCGCAAATGAGCGTATTGTTCAGAGCGAAACTTGGACTGATTCAAACGGATAAATATCAAAGTTCTTACAGTTTTTTTGCATATATATCTGCAATGTAGTAGTGAAACATTTCACAGGGGACTTTAAAATGTGATTGTCTTCATTTTGTCGAATCATTAATCGATATGAATAATAGTTCATTGCCCTGCATTTCTTATTTGTTTCTTCGTCATTGACTGGATTTATAATCTTAACGATGAAGCGATATCCATCGGCTCTATCCTATCAAATGATTGGATTTTACAGGGTATAGTAGCATCGACGTGTTCTGCAGCTTTTATCAATTGATAGTTTCTCCGGGCTAGTTTTACATTTTCGGTTTTGGTTTCAGATTTAGAAAAAAAAACTTTTACTTTTGGAACCGGATGGAACCGATTCTGAAATGGAAACTGTCCTATCCATTTTAATACAGTGATATGTAAAGAGATTAGATAAAAATTAATTGCATAAGATATATTCATTTAGGTGATATGAAAAAAAAAAACCTTCAACGAATTTTCTGAAAAAATAGAACAAAAACAGAAGGATTAAAAGCTTCACAAAATAAAACTTGACGGGGAGGACTTATAAATCGCATTTAAAGAAAGAAAAAGAAAAATTCACATATATGAGGGGGCGGGGTGGCTTACTGTTGGTACTTCATGGTAGTGTTCTAAATTGTTTTATAATCTGTGACTGATACAGAATTGTTCGTCCTTGTTTGTCCTAAGTAATTGTTGTCAAAAACGTCTACAAGAGTATAATTTATCCTATAATTAACAGGATTTGCCATTTTGGAGATCTTATGCGGTATCGCTTTGTATAAGTATCAAATTATTTTAACGAAAATGCTTAAGTATTAGGTGCAAAGAAATTAGAAACTGTAAACGTAACCATAAACAATGATTAAAGGAAAAATGAACGAAGTAATTTTTCTAGGTAGCGTAAAGTTATAAAATCGCTAGATATTTACAATAATATGTATATATTTTTTAAAAAGAGCCTGTGCTTTTATAATATAATTTACTTCTTAATCAAAACAGAAACAATATAAAAAAATAATTTTTATAAAAATATTAATGAAATTAACCTATTTTTTCGAAAAAAAACAACATGAATACATAAAATCATTTTAAATTATCCGATGTTATTTCAACAAGCAAAAACTAATTAAGTTGTTATACATATGCTTAGGCACCGCGATAAAATATAATTTTAGCAAACATAATTGAAACTATACATTATCTTTTGTGCGATTGAAATCGTAATTTAATGAATAAAAAACAAGTAATAACAAGAGTAAACAAGTTAAAAATTGTAAGTCAATCATGGCGAACGAGGTGCGTTCGTGTTCATACTATAACTAGTTTTATAAATATTCAAATTTTAGTGCAATCAAATTTTAGTGTACTCTTTTGCAAAAAAGCACGAATGCAAAATTTATTACGATTATGTATATTAAATTCAATAATACGGAAATAATAGGACTCTATCTCTAATAGGGCAAGGTAAGGTAAGCACCCACCCTGGGAACCCGCTTTTGGCTTATAGTTAGGTTTGAACCTTGAGCCCATGGCAGGGAAATGTTCTACTAGCTACGGAAACACAACCCAAAAAATATTCATTAATATTATATATAAGCATGCATAGATTTAAGATTTAAAAGTTGTGACATTGAGTATTTATCTTTTTACACTTTTAGATCACAATAATCTACATATGCACAACACTTTGATGCTATTTTCAGGATTCAAGAAGCTAACAATGATATAATCTTATACATTATAATTGTATTTATCTTATATTATACAATTATCCAATACAATTATCTTATACAATTATCTTATACAAATATCTTATACAATTATCTTATTATAATTGTAATTATCTTATATTGTTAATGATATCTGTGTACAAGTACAAAAATACTTCTTTCAATGAATCATATTCAATTACATATTTGCAACACTATATTGCTATTTTCAAGATTCAGGATGCAACAACAATATTTTTGAGACTTTATACTGTAATTAAAATAATGATTAATATAATTAAAACAGTACACTACAATTAGAATGAAATGTGAATTGTGACTACCATCACTCACATATCAGTAACAATTTGATACCATTTATAATGTACAAGATGCAAACAGTAATGAATTCAGTAATAGATGTTACATTATTATATAAATTTAAGGATTTATAGATGATAGATACTTACATATTTACAACACAATAATGCTATATTCAAGGTATATGATGCGAAAAATAATTAAGATTTTGTACAAAAATGAAAAAGTGAAAAATGAGAAAAATAAAAGTTACTATGTACGCTATTTACAAAAGAACTGGCATCTGAAAATGACTAAGTCGAAGTTACTTACTAAGATTTTAGATTAATTACATTTTATATGAAATATCACCACATTGGCTCAAATACCTCGGACCACAGGAAAATTTTAAGTTTGGAAATAAGTTGAAAAATCAGTATGAATTAAGCTAGAAATTTATAATTAATGAATGAGTAGAAACTATTGAGAATGTTATAGTTTTGATATAGCTTTTTGAACTGTACAGGATCATTTAAAAACCATGGCGACCTAGAATTATTACCTATTATGGGATATCATTAACTAGTTACGTAAGATAGAATTTACTAAAACAATCGCCATGGCAACCAAGATTCATTACCTATCATGGGATATCATTGAATTAAATACGTATGATATAATTTGATAGAATGAAGAAAACCTTTATTAATATCTCTTTAAATTTTCATTCGTTTTTCATACAATTTGAATTGACCCGACAAAATTCTGAAACTATTATGTATATTAAATTTCAAACCATTCGGTAGTGCATTTTTTTGCGCTGTTATATGCGGACAGACGTACATACAGGCGGACGAATCAGACGACGACTATAGGTGCTACGCATTTGCATAATTGCGAAAGCACTTAAAAGGAATATATATGAGAAAAGCATGAAATTAGTTTAGTTTGATAGTTTTTTATGTTAGGAATAATCAGCACAGGTAGGAAAATATGTTTCAAAATAGTCTATTCCTTTATAATATAAGGGAAAGCTAGCTGATATCTCAATAATTATTAGCAAACATCCAAACAAACAAAACTTCTTTCTATGGATCCATCAACTTTCGAAATCGGAATTCTTTCAAATGTTCGATAAAAATGGAACGAAATCTCTATAAAATTTGTACTGGATTCAATACTAAGCTTTGTTTTTCTCCGTAATTCATCCGAGAATCACTTGAAAGTGAAGAACTGTCTTTGAAAGTATTTGGAAAACGGAAAACAGGATATATTCTTTGAGTTAAAAAAAATAGCTTTTCTTTTTATAATTCTCTTTGTAATCATGATGTAAATCTACTTCATACATGCTTTATAACGAGTTGTTTTATTTAAATATTGTCTTAAGACTGTTCTCAAAACCAAAAAGACAACTTTATGACATGAGGTTTAATTCATTTATGTTCGGAAATGCATGAATGTAGCAGGTGTAGTTGTTCAGAAACTACGTAATCGAACTGTGTTTTCCGTTGTTTTGAAAATGCAATAGATCTTTCAGAAAATACTGTCAAAGTGGGCGTTTTGAACCGAATTTCCGCACGAAAGAAGAATGACTACGAAAGGAAGGGTGAAAAACGTCTTTGTCAAGTGATCAAATCGCTTATAACTCAATACGTAACTTTTTTATAAAAACATTCTATTCCAAATCGCCTCAACAATCAGGTCTCCCATTTTTATAACTTTCCGTTAAAAAATTAATTTGTGAAGGGTCAAAACGTTTTACGGTTGTTGAGCTGAGCAGTTGAGAACAGCCTTAAGAACAAGGTGTACAAATTACATAGGAAGATAATGAATAGTAACTCTAAAGAAAAGTAATAATAATAAAAAATTAACGAATAACTATGGAAAAACGCAAGAATTTCTTTTACGAAAAGTTTTTGTTTATTAAAAGTGCTATAATTGTATATATACGCATTTAAATTATTGCTTATAAACGAAAAAATTACAGTATGCAAAAATTTATGTAATTGTAAATTTTTGTATGGTATTTCGTGTAGCTAAATAGATGCCACAGATACATAAATATTGTTTAAGCGTTCCATTTAACATTATTAGCTAACGTCAGAATAAAAGAAGCAGTGTGTTATTTTAATGAATGGAAATAAAACTTTTAAACCGCATTATTTGAAATTATATTGAAAATAATACAGTTACTTTAAAGATAAAAAAAAATAATTACGGGGAAAAAGTAAACAAAAATGAATGAAAAGTGAAAAAAAATTCTTTAATCGTAATCCGGTAGGCAGTATCGGTGTTTGGTATGAATTTTAGCGTCGATGATTTTAATTTATACGATAAATGAGATGGTGTAGATAGCGAAACTGTCAGTCCGCTGGTGTAACAGTGGAGGTATTGTCATAGCATCATCTTACAGCCTGTTGGAATTAAAATAAATAACATCCCGATTACTGGTGTTACTCATATTAGAGAGCATCATCAATAATAGGTATGTAATTCATTTAATATTGCAGTTTGTTGAAAACTAACCTCCTCAGATACACTGTTAAAAATTTTGCAGCATTCTGGCAGGTCATTCGGCCGTTTTTTTTGAAAAAAAACGGTTTCATAACCATAATTTAACTGTATTCTGACCATAAAACGGCCAATAATATGGTCAGAATAGTGTTAAATTACGGTTGTGTAACCGTTTTCGGAAAAAAACGGTCAAATGACCTGCCAGAATGCTGCAAATTTTTAACAGTGTACAGTATAACCTCAAAAACTAATTAAAAAAGAACATATCCTAATTATCGAACTTAAGAGGCTACTTCAGTCAAGCGAAAAGACCCGTTCGCTAATGCTAATCCTATGGAAGAAATTTATAAAGATATCTCGTTTGCATTTTAATTTAATTGCATTTTAAATGATTTTTTTTTTCATTGGATAGCTGAGATCAATCTGTACAAAGGCAGTTTTTTACTTTTTCGATTTTGCTTCCAGATTATTTTCAAGAAGATGCTTTCACATTTGAAACCGGTTGCGAAATTGAAAGTTTCCACATTAAAAATATCAGTAAACAAAGTCGAAAAAGTAAAAAATGGCTTTTGGTGCAGATCGACCTGAGCTATATTATGCAAAAGAAAATCATTTAAAAATATTGAAATGCAACCGAGATATCTTTATAAATTTCTTCCACAGGGTTAGCACTAGCGAACCGGTCTTTCCGCTTAACTGAAGTAGCCTCTTAAACCATTTTAACGGAATGTTATGCAGTTTCTCTTCCATGATTTAATCACGAACTATTGCATCACAACATAGCAACTATCGAACCAGATGACTTTCTATGATTATGAACAGACTTACTTTTTTATGTACATGTTTTACTCGCAGATGTTCTGCGATTTTCCGCCTCACTTCTAATGATGTAAATGCTAAACTAGCCTGAGCTTTTAAGTGCGCCAACTGTAATTATATTAATACAAAGTCTTAAACTAAAATGCTCTCTTTATTGATGTACGTCGCACACCTACTAATGCATAAATTTAATTTTAGAAGCTTTTCAACGCAAATTCACAATATTTTTCTCAGTCCATTAAATACATCATTCTTTCTACCCAGAGGATGATGAATGACTGCTCTATAAGTATCCCCAGCCGTGATGCCACGAATGACTGACGAGTCGATATAAAGAGGCAAGAATCTTTTACTTACCTTTCTTTTCGCATGTGAAGTAGACGTTTTCTTACTAAGAAATTAAAAGTAGGCCACTTAACGTGACATATTTATCTTTTCCGTATATTCATGAGAGAGCGCGTTGTTTTCTCTTTCCGAGTGCTTTGGTCCAACACGACATAAATTCCTACAGACACAGTTTAATGTATGATGTTGCTAAAGAACCACTATAGTTAGTGCAGTCCCGCAAGTCAGCTAACTGAATAATTGCAGTTTTGTTTTCTCCATTATCTAATCTATCATGGATTCCAAAACTATAGGCAGTAAAATTGCTTATAAAAATGTGAAGCTTCATCCTGAACTATTTCGGACGTGCCGGGGAAATAAACCGCGCCAATATGTTTGCTGATAATGCAAATTTTTGCTTTTTTTTTATTTCTACATTGTAACTGCATAGTTAGTATCTTAAAAGCCCTGGAGAAAAATTTAATGTGGTGGAAAAAATTATTGTAAATCATTTCTGGAAAATATAAGAACAAGGAGCAAAGATGTAGAAGTAAATGGAAAAAATGATAATCGCACAAGTTCTAAACATGCGTGTACAAAATGGTACTAACGGCTGTATTGGAGCTTCTAAAGCTCCATCATCTGTGCAAAGGTTAAAACAAGTATTTAAACAATGTTAGTCTAGCATTGCCTCAGAATAACACAATATCTATCTATACATTTGTTGTTTGCACACCAGTAATTGTGAAAATAAACATCAGTTTTCTTTGATAACAAAAACTTCGCGATGAAATAAGACAAAAATTTCCATTCTGAAAATGTGGTGTGAAAGGAAATATTTCCAATTAAAAGGGAAAAATAATTCCGGCTTTTGTAGGTTAAAACATAGAAGCATGCAAGAGACCGCAAAGCAGCTCACTGCTTGCGGCTACGTGAGAGATGGTGGTAAGTGTTTGAAAACAACAGTAGAGTCAATAGTTCCCGCGTAACGAGGAGACCACTGAGAAGTGCTTAGCCATTTTGGAAGAGCTTAAGCAGAAACGAGAAATACTCCCATTTTAACAACAGAAAAGAATGCATTTTATTTAAATCAAACTTAATAGAAATTCAAACTTTTCAAAATTATACCAATTACAATTAGGAAAATAATGAATTTATCGTGAAAATAAATATAAGATTGACGATTGTTTTATGAATTTTTAAAGTCAATATTCTATAAATGTACCTTTTTGTTCAAATACCTTTATCATTCAATCTGTCAATGTTGCAGTAAGTTTAGATACAGTTTCGTTTTTTTATATTACTCCAGGTTAATCTTGATAATATTGATCAGTTCACGTTTGTTTTGATATTGCAGAAAACCTTTATAAAGTAAACTGCATTAAAGTACACCAAGGATTTTCGATTGGATTCAAGTCAGGACTCTTGTAAAGCGAATCAAGCACTTGGAGGGCATTAGCTTAAAATTGTTCTTTTGCTGAGTGATAAATATGTCTACTAGCATTGTCTTATTGTAATATGCATTCTCCAGATGTAAACGGTAATATTGAATAGCAAATGTACTCCCAATATGTTATGATACATTTCTACACTCATTTCATAGTCAATTGCCACAATAGTGTTCCACCTACTACAAATGGCTCCCCATAACACAACAGATACCCTTCCGAATTGCCGTTTAGAGAAGTAACATTTTACTTTAAGAATATCATACCAGTACTTCATAAAACCAATTAAGCCCTCCACATTATTTTTTTTCGTCAGAAAAGAGAACTTCTTTCCATTTATATCCAAATGAAACATATAGTTTTGCGAATTGCACACGAGCAAATTTATGTTGCTTTTATAAATACTTGTGTGGAAATATAAATCACCACAAATCAACGTTTACACACACAATAAAATACATAAGATAATGTGAATAGGCGTATACGTTTCGTGAATTCCAGGACTCACATCATAAGTGTATAAAATCTATAAAAACAATCCCCCCCCCCCAAGAAAAAAATGGGGTGTTCGCCGTGCGTGTAGTTGGGGGGATATTGTTTTTATAGATTTTATACACTAATGATGTGAGTCCTGGAATTCACGAAATGTATACGTCTGTTCACATTATTTTATGTATTTTATTGTGTGTTTAAACGTTGATTTTTGGTGATTTATGCTGTTTTGTTTTTTACATACTTTGCCCGACCATCTGAACTTAAAACGTTGCGGAAATATCGACTGGTGCATAGTAGGTTTAAATCATTAACTATTTAAAAAGAAGGCATTTTTTTTCTCGCATTACAAACGAATTACAGCTGTTTTTTCGCGTCTTGAAAGTATGCATGGTCTGCTTTTCCGCAACTTGTAGAAACTTAAAAAAATTATTGATAACAGTTTTTGACAGACTTATAAATGTTGCTGTAGAAGATCCAATTTTACCCCATACTTTCATGCCAAGAATGTTGCCAAATTCTACGTCATGGAAATGCTTATATTAAGCAATTCTTATCAACACCAGAAGAAACAATTGAAAGCTTTATAATCGCTTAGTAACTCGAACTTTAAGGTTTGAAAAATGTGCAGAATGATACTATAATTTGAAAATGAGTGAAAACCCAGACGTTACCATATACGTTTTGCAACATAAAATACCACAAATAATGACAATTGTTTTTACCTTTTATACCATGATTTTTTAATACTATCGCCTCACTTTTCACAATCGACTGGTATTTGAGTTATATTAATTGTTTTGAATTTGCAAAATTTGCATAACCCAAACATGGGCTTTTTCACTCGACCTTAAACTTTTTCTAAGGCCTTAAATGGTCTCAGGACTCTTAAAACTGGAAAAAAGACCATTTTTAACATTTTCTATCTTACAATGTATATGATTTTAAAACACAATTTTTATTGGGTTGAAAGATAAAAGCATGTTCTTTCATTTCATGTATTTAAAAAATTGCAAGACGCAGAATTAGCATTTATATTGGACTGCAAACTGTCACACATTTCACGAGCAGAAAATTGGTATAACAGATTACGCACAGAATTACAATATAAATGTTGTAAAAGGAATAAACCTTTTGGTTCCCATTTATATTTCAGATAGTAATAGTTAACCTTAACCTAAATAAATTTGTATTTAAAGCATTTTTATACTTTTAATACAAAGTTATATTTAGGTAATACAAATTTTTGAAAATTCAGTAGTACAATCACATAATAAATATTTTTTTGAACAATAAAAAGGAAATTTGAAGTTCAGTTTATACAGATTAACATGAAATATATGTTTTGAAGTAGATCTTATTTCCAATGTTTTGGTACCAGTAACTTTCTTCTATTATATTTAGTTTCAGAGTTAGTAGAGGGAGTTTACTATTTTTCCACTGCATAGTAAGTCGAATTATTACATTGTTATTTTAAATGCGCTATTCCTCCAAGTTATTTCACGGATTATACAAATTTGCCTTTTTGAAAACGAAAAAATTTCCATGTTGAAAACGGAAGAACGGAAAACAGAAAAAAACCCGGCAACATTGCTACCAGTATATTTTCCATTTATTGATGGATTTTCTTTTTAAATGCGGGCATAAAACCCCGTCAGAAAAAAACCTACAATCGTCAATATCTTTATAAACTCATAAACAGTTTCTTTTACTTAAGTAAGGTGTCACAGAAAATACATAAATAAATAAATAATACAAACCTGATTAAGAACTAATGCGAGGATTTTCATCAAACTGCAATTTCAGTTAGACGTTGACAATAACTATTTGCTAAATAAGTTTTTTTGTAAATCTCCCAACAGGTGTTAATGCTATGCTGCATTTTACAGGATTTACACGGTTTTAGCGATAGTCATATTTCAAGAACTAATGCACGGAATTTTATATCTTTAGAATCCTCATAATGGGCATAGATTGTCATTTACTTTTGACATTAAGGTAGGTAAATTTGAAGCATAAACATGTATGAGAGAGAAGAACGTTTTGGGATTGGCACTTCCGACTAGTTTAAAGGTGTATTTAATAAATGTATAATTCATTACACTGTTTTGGATATGATTCGCGACAGGCATCGATAAACACATTTGACGATTGAAAGTATTTTTTTGCAATCTATATTCTTGGCACGAATAGTACGTAAGTACCAATTAAATTATTTAAAAATAGACAATTATTTATGAATAAAATAAAAACAAAGCTATTCTCTGAACAACAATTATTAAAAATCAGAAAAAATAAATTTCATTTATCAACCAAGCAAAAACCTTTCAATCGCAACTCCAGTTTAAGAATCGATCAAATTCTTGAAATTGGAATTCTTTCAAAGAAATGTCCGTTAAAAAAAAAAAAAAAATGTAATTCTTGTAAATGCACTCCGAGTCTGACATTGAGCTATGTTTTATTCTGTAACTTATTTTAGAAACACTTACAGAATAATGCTGTCTGTAAAACAGTTTGGAAAATAGGAATGTTAAAATATGTTCCTCGAACTTAAAGAATTATTTTGTTCTTCAGTTTTCTCATATCACGTTTTAAAAGATTTCATTACTTGGGCGAATTGGTATTATTTTATAAATACACGGTCATACATTTTGTTTTAAGTTACGTTTAAAATTCATAAATAGTATTTCATGCGAAATCGAATGAATATGTTTTCAAGGACTTCCTTTTTTAGGAATGTTTCGAATAATACTGTTTAAAACAGACATCATTTAACATTTCATGATTTTTAAAAAGTGTAATTACTACATAGCAAGAAAGTGCTGAGATAATATAGGAAAGATTATTATTATTATTTTATTTAATTTGAGCACTGTAAACTGAAATGTCTGAATTTCAGACACATAAGCGTCTTAAACAGAGTGTTCCATTTTCAGACATTTTAAAGTGTCTTAATTTTTAAGACGCTTGTATGCATCTGAATGTAAGACATTTCAAACGTCTGAATCTCATCCATCTTTGACCACTTTTCATTTATTTGCAAAAGCAGCCTTTTCCTTTCTTTTTTTTTTCTTTTATAAGCACATACACTTTTTAAAAAATCTCTTATAATATGGAAATTGTACCGCCAATCAAAACACCAGTACAATTTACATCAATTAACGCATTTTAATGGGAATTTTCTTCCGTTGAAAAATTTAATTTTTTTGGAAATTTCTGTATTTAAAAAGAAAAAAAAATCAAGCTTTTATGGAAGGGCAAACTGCATATTTAACAGACTGGAGATTGCCAAAGTCCATTACATTTTACAGGATTCATTAACTCACATTACGTCAGAATATCAAACTTACCCTTGACAGGATTCGAACCCGGGACCTTCTGCTTCCAGACTGTCGCTTTATCCACTCGGCCACGATTGCGCTGGCTGAAAATTCAAATATTGTTACTTATTATGCTACACAATGAAACGGTAGTGGTAGATATTTTCCCGATCCAGTTAACATTTTACACATTTTCCCTCCTAGAATTTTGAATATTTGTTTAATTTCATGCATTAAAGACCCTCAGTTTTTCTTCTAGCGAAAAAAATTTTTTAGAACACAAATATTATCTTTTTATACAGAGGAAACTTTATTTTTGAAATATTAAGGATGTATTCTAATCTAAACTATTTAATTTCTGATTCGTTTTTAAATTAATTTTTGCTCTTAATCGCATCAAACTAAGACATTTTCTTATTTAGAAGCTACACAATGTGCCATGCTTCTCGATTTTTTGATAAATGCACAAAATATTGTAAAAAATGTTGTCAAAGTTGGCGTTTTGAATCGAATTTTCAGAGGCGGGAGATCAGGGAATAAAAAAAATGGTTATTCTGAGAAAACAACTGTTTAAAAATTAAATTGTAAATAATTGAGCTAAAAATGAAATCACAAGGCCTCTTATACATCTCTTCAAAAATGACCTCAGCAGGTTTCATGTTTTTACTTTTAAAAATGAGACTGATAATATCTCAGAAAATTTCAAGCTGTTGAGGGTGGAAAAATATTTTTTCGAATACACCCTTAAAATATTTAAAATGTTTTAAAAGTGTATATATTATATATGCACTGTTAAAACATTTAATTCGGGACCTGTACCGTTCAGGGGTGAAAAAAAAAAAACAATTTTTCATTTAAAAAATGCATTTTTTATTGCCCGAAGACAGCGTATAATTTTAACGGGAAGGTATTGATATAGAGGTCTGTTTTCTTTCCTTTTTTTTTTCTTCTGATGATTGAATATATGGCAATTTTTTTTAAATTGGGCTGATTAATTCCTTCCTGTGTTGTATATTCTGAACTAAATTTCTCAGTTTTAAATATTGTGTATAATTTTTCTGCAAAAATATTGACATTTAGTTATAAAAATCCTTGTTTTACGCATATAACATCATTAGACATCATTAGAAATCCAAAGTAAATTTTTTTGATTTTCATAGTAATTTTTTCACGTTGAAATCGGATTACTCCTGAACTCAATCTTTAGCTAAAAGGTTAGTGTATAAAATTTCAGAGTTATTATAAATAATTCCAAAAAATTAAATAAGTACTTTGATTTTTTTAATTAAATGAATAATATAATAAATTCTTAAATGTAATAAATAAGAGAAATAGATAATTAAATAAATTCTTTAAAAGTAGATGGCGCCACATCTATATCTTACAGCTATACTAGTATGATTATTTTCAAATCCGAAGAGATTCTTATGAAGCATGTTTGATGTTTGAGAAATATAGATATTTTAAGTCATTTTTGTTCTTAAACGCATAAAATTGTAGGTGATGTTATTCAGAAACAATGGGATCGAAATTAGTCTTCAATATTTGATGAATAAATTACATATCGAATAATAAGCTATTAACAAAAATTTGAAGTTTGAATATAAATAAATAAATTATGTCTAATATCATGTCTGTATGGGTTTGTCTTTGAAAGATTATATTTTACTTTTAAACGGAACCTTCTAAATGCAGAAATATGCAAAAAATGGAAATTTTATTGGAATTTACGAAAAGAAAAAATTACATTAAATTACGTAAATTTGCGTCTCGACTGGCAGTACAAATTCTATATTCTAAACGGATATTTCTTCACAGTGTTACCAAGGTCGAAACTAAAGGGGGGAGCGATAGAGAGAGCATGTTGCCCCGGGCGGCAGACCGAGGGGGCACCAAATGAAGATTTTGTTTGTCGATTTTTCGCACATTTATGTAGCACAGTATTGTTAAAATCATCCTGTCTGGGGTATGCCAAAGCCAAAGCATAGAAGAATCTAAAGATGACATGATATGGCATAAGAATCCTGTATAAAGGGGAATTTTTTTCGATTCCGTTTTCAAGATTTTAATGAATCAATATTTGACAAAGCAGATTACGTAGTTCAGTATTACATATTTTATGATTACATATTCTAAATTTTAAAATAAATAGGCTATTAGAAAATTAGTAAAATTCTCTTTTTAAGTATACTTTGCGGACGAGAGGGGGGGGGGTGCTAAATCCATGTTTGCCCCGGGTGCAAAAAAGGCTAGTTTCAATCCTGACAGTATAAAGCTTACAAAAAAAGTGAAAAAACGGCTGCCTATGCCTATTGCCGAACATGCAGGTTGATCAAAGATGGATGCGATTCAGACGTTTGAAATGACTTAGATTCAGACACATACGCTTGTCTTAAAAATTTAGACACTTTAAAGTGTCTGAAAATTGAACACTCCATTTTAAGTCACTTATGTGTCTAAATTTCAGACGTTTCGTTTACAGTATTTATACTATGATCATAGTTAGACACTTAAGTGTCTTAATTTCAGACGCCTGTGATGTCTGAAATTTCATATTCAGACACTTAAGTGTCTGAATTACTTTTTCAGTCACATATGTGTTTGAATTTCAGACGCCTTTATTTCCAGTGAGAGCACTCCAAAAAATCTGTAAATTTATTAAGAATTCCTTGTACAACAAAAATTCGTGTAACAGCTGCACTGTAAATCCAATATATTCTGTAAGGTTACTAAAATTTTTTTAGGAAACTGGAGTGATTAGAACTTTTTATATAACTGCAACCTGCTTTAAAGTTAAAATTTTAGAAAGATTCGTGTAATTTCAGTAATTTCTATTATAAAGCTACAAACACTAGTTTTTTAGATTTACATCTTTTTTGTACACTGCACAGATAAAAGTTTAATAAGTATACAGATTTCAGTAGATTCTTTTGTAAAGCTACAGATTTCTGCAAGCTTTACAAAAACTAGTTTTGTATATTTACATCTTTTTTTTTTGTACAGTTTATAGATAAAATTTTAGCATACAGAATTCTGTAACTTTACATCTGCAGAATTACGTTTCTTTTTATCTCAGCAGTATTTCTGTCTCTTTTTTTTTTCAATATGCTGCTCAATCACGATAATGATGCACAATATTTTAAATTTTCAATAAGTACAAATTTTAAAGAGATTTTCTCTTGAAAAGGAATTATCGAAATCACATGCAATTTTTTATAAAGATAAATAAAAAATAAATTTTAAAAAAATGTGAAGAAGGTTTTCTTGAAGGAATGAGTTTTAAACATATTTCCTTTAAATTCTGCTTTATTTCCCTTTTTTTCTAAATTCAAAGAGTTTCTTCCTCTTTCTATAACCAGTAATAAATTTAACTCGTATTCCTCTACAGAATGGAAATTTTGAAAACACTTTCTAATTTTTTTTAAATTTTAATTGCTTAAAAGGCGTACAGCGAAGAGTGTGAAAAAGTACCCAAGCCGGATCCCGAGTCATCGTTATAGCGCACCGACGTTCCACCAACTGAACCACTTGGAATGATAGCCTTCCTGGCACTCCTCACTATCATATGTTGGCAAGCCTGCAAATGCAGCACAAGATGAAATATTTCTCCGTGAACCACCGACTCTGGAGCGAAAACGAAACTAAAGACCATCCAGTATCGATGAAATTGAATTGAATAAATCTAGATAATTCTTGGAAATTTTTCTATCCTTTCATTTAATAAAATTTAAAATTTTATTGCTTAAAAAGCATACAGCCAGCTGAGTGAGAAAGTGTCTAAGCCGTGACGCGAAGCAGGGTCATCTGTATAGCGAACCGGCGCTCTACCAACTGAACCACTTGGAACGATACCCATCCTGCACTTCCATTATCATCTGTTTGCAATGCTATAACTGCAACACAAGTGTCCTGGATTGGACACTTTTTCACACTGTTGGCTGTACGCCTTTTAAGCAATTAAAATTTAAAATATTATTGAATGTAAGCCGTAAGAAATTTCCTACGGAAAAATTTCGAAGAATTATATAGATTTATTCAATTTCATCGGTTCTGGATTCTCTTTATTTTCGTATGTGCTCCAGATATTTACTCTGTTGGCTGTACGCCTTTTAAGCAATTAGAATTTGAAATACACTCATGTCCATAAATTAAGGATAATGCCAGCTCCGGTAAATAAAGGTTCGGAGACAAAACAAATGTGACTTATTCATCAAGCCCATTTATTAAACAAAAGATAAAAAACAAAAACGATGGTGTATGGTACCGCCGTACAACGCCTAGTCTTACTGAGTATCAAATTATTGAGCTGATCTTGGGGAAGATTACTCCACTCATTAAACAATGCTCTCCGAAGTTCCGGTACACAGGTAGCATGTGGTTGATGGGCTGCAACTCGTCGGCCAAGCATGACCCATATATGCTCTATCGGATTCAACTCAGGTGAAAATGCTGGCCATTCCATATGGGTGATATCCTCAGATTGAAGGCATTCGTTTACGATATTTGCTCGGTGAGTATGGACTATGTCCTCCAGAAACACAAATTCTGCGCCCATGGCACCCCTAAACAAACGTACATGCTGTACCAGAATGATGTCCCGATAAATTTGGCCTGTCATGGTTCCAATTTGAAAATGCAGATCTTTTCTGGAGCCCAGTATAATTCCACCCCAAACGAGCAACCCTGCACCACCGTGACGGTGTTGTTCAGTGATGTTGTCTTGGTGGTAACGGGTGCCTGGTGTTCTCCATATGAAAGTCCGACGTGAATTAGACTGCAAGCCAAACCTGGGCTCGTCGGAAAACATCACATAAGCCCGCTGTGACGATATCCACATTACATGTTCTCTACTCCAGGCTAACCGCAGGCGACAGTGAGTTGCCATGAGCGGAACACATCTGACAGACCTGCGAGCATATAGACCAATATTTCCTAAACATTGTACACAATTTGCCTTGAAACAGCCGTATCCGTGGCTGAAGATAGCTGCCAAGACAGGTTTGATGCTGTGCTCCGTCTGCTTCTTTTGGCAGTTACTGCCAAATACCTGTCTTCATTCGGCTTTGTAACTTGGATAAGACCTGTACCATCTACTTACATTTCCATCATCTTGGAATCGTTGCCAAAGTCTAGAGATGACACTTTGGGAAATTAGAAGTTTCTCAAATACTTCCATCTGAGTACGACCACATTCCAGACGTCCAATAATTATGCCACGTAAAAAATCACCCACATGCGTCCTCTGTGTCATACCTATTCGGTTATGGCACTGAGCGGCTTACAAAATGCCTGTTAACAATTTTACGCCTTTGCCACCATTCCTTATATACGGCTCTCTTACACTCTCGTCATTGTGACGTACTATCGGTGCCATCTGGTGGCTTTTCGTAATTTGCAAATTAGTGTTGAAGATGTGTGTGATTATACAGGTGAAATTTTTATATTAGAGTTCGATTTCTGTGTGATTCTGAACTATCCTTAATTTATGGACATGGGTGTATTATTGAATACAAGGCGCGATAAGTCTTCTACATAAAAACTTTCAAGAATTATATAGTTTTATTAAATTTCATCGATGCTGGAGTCTCTTTAGTTTCGAGTATGCCCCAGAATAGTTGGCTCACGGGACAAAATTCCATCTTGTACTGTGATTGTAGCCCTGCCAACATATGATAGTGTGAATTGCCTGGCTGGATATCGTTCCAAGTGGTTCAGTTGGTAGAACGTCAGTGCGCTATACAGATGCCCCGGGTTCGAGTCCCGGCTTGTTCAATTTTCACACTGTTGGCCGTACGACTTTTAAGAAATTAAAGTTTGAAATATTATTGAATGCAAGGTGGGAGAATTTTTTTGCAGAAAAATTTCCAAGAATTATATAGACTTTCTAAATAGTTTCAATAACAGAAAAATATCGAAGCGGAACAATAGACAGACATACTTATTTAATTTAGGAACTTAATTTGCTAGACTTCTATAAAGAATTAATACATACTCGATATACATTAATAATACACGAAAGTATTTCGATACATTAATGCAATCAAAATCATTTTATTATGTTTTTAAACATTTGAATTGGCAGCCTGTATAGCGTTTAAATGATTACTTTAACATTTTATCGGTGCTCGTTTAGTTCAAATTCACGCAAAATGTTATTAGAATTCATGATAGGTATCTAAAATGAATAATTTGATGGGAAAATATATCTATCATACCAAGTCATTTCTAATGCACTTTCGGAATAATAAAATTGAGGATATTATTTTCAATAATGGGTGAATAAAACAGTGAGTACTTGCCAATTATTCTTATTTCCCCGTCTAAATATTCTGCTGAAAAATAGCATTACTTTCGGAATAGTTTCTGAGTTTGAAATAAAATATATCATTATTTCATTTTTTGTTTAGTTCGAAACGTTTCTATTAACTTAGACCTCATTTTAGGCGTATTTATAAATAACTTCATCGATCAAGCATATAGTGTATAGCATTGATAAATAGATGAAGTAAAATGTATGATTTCATACTGAATCATTATTATTGCATGTATTAAATTTTAAGTAATTTTGCTTACATGTGAACCCCCGAGTTTCAATCATGTGTTTACACCCGTGCTACATATATATTTACATCCATAAATCTTACATAATTATATGCGTACTTCCTTTTGGATGCAAGATGTATCTTTGAGCAAATTTCGTTTCAGTAGCCGGGAACTGCAGTTATGTAAGAATATGTGTGTAATGCAATGTTATAGTAAAATGGGTATGCGCTACACGCATGGTTTTTTTTTTTTTTTTTTTTTTTTTTTTTTTTTTTTTTTTTTTTACAGTCGTTGAAAAAAAAGTAAACACCCCCTATGAACACTGCAACAAATTATTGCTGAAGAAATTAATTGGTACCAAAAAATTTTAAATAAAGTCTACTTTTACATGATGTATATAAAATTTTCTTAGGGGGTCATATACAAATTAAAACCAGAACGAACTTTATTTTTTCAATGGCAACATCCCTTTTTATAATATATTTTAAATATTTGGTTCGGACTATACAAGAAATTTCTGTGAATCGTCATGATGTATACGTATGTAAAACTGTTAAATATATTTAAGAACAACAAAGAATTGGGACAAAAACATTGCGAAGCACGTGGGTGCATGTCAAGCCGAAATCCAATACTTACCATCTATATTTGGACAATTTGCATCTTAGCGCTTCATTTAGATCATTGGTTCCCAATCTTTTATTGTCCACGCCTCACCGAAGCATGTGCGAAATCACGAAGTCCCCCAATCACCTCCTCACACACAGTAACATATTGTATCTGTAACGTTCTATAATATATATCAGGCCTGTCCAACCTTTCACTAAGCAGGTGACGCATTTTAGCTGTTAGCAAACAATGACTTTCATTTAAATTTATATATAAATATTATACAGATATACAAACAATAAATACAATAAACCCAACTCGAGTAAAAAATTAGCCGGAGCCAGGAATCGAACCCGGGACCACAGTTTTCACTCCAGTTGGGTTTATTGTATTTGTTGTTTGTATGCCTGTATAATATTTATATATACTTTTAACAGTTGAATACAGGCGTTATTTATGTGTGTATGTGTGTTTTAATATATATTGTAGTATGAGTGTTTCATTATAATGACTTTCATTGTTTGGCCTCCATTATTAACATAGCTCAAAAAATGCAACAAAATTATTAGGTTGAGCAAAAAATTCAGGGTAATTTTTAATCTACTAGTTACCAGAATTTGTATCGTATATATGAGAACTAGTGGTATATCTATAGGAGTTCATGCATTTCGACTCCAAAATGCCTATTGAACAGTTTGATTTGCGTATGTTCATCCGGCATTATTGGAGAAAAGGTCTAACGATTCTAAAAGCCGTCGATGAGATTAATGAGGGTGAAGTTGCTTGTACGGTGACAAACTTCGTACTTCCAGCAAATCCGGAATCTGGCAGAACGATGGCAGAAATTCGTGGACTATGATGGTCTCAACTTTGAAGAATAGTCCTTGTTGCTTTTGTTGTTAATGTGCGCATAACAACGCAATTTTCACAAATTTCTCAGAACTTTTTGCTCAGCCTAGTATCTCATAGTATCAGTAGCGATACACATATGGAAATGTACATCACAGTAGAAGACATGAGGCCCCTATGGATCTGGAGCTCCATGTAAAAAATAAAAATAATAAAAAAAACTATAAATCGTAGTAAATTTCGAATTATGCCATATTTCTGCGAAGGGCTATCTCAAATTTATTTTTACTAGAAGGAGCCAGAAACTTTAATTTTGCTTATAATTAAAAGAAAATGGTAATCGGAGATTTTGTTTAGGGTTTTTTAGGGCGCACAAATACTGCTTGATTTATTTTGAAGGCACAAATATCCATTTATAAAATGTATAAAAACAAATACAAGCATATTAGTGACCAATCATGTGCGGTTCCAAAGAGATAACCTGGAAAAGCCTATATTGATGAAAATAAATTCACATTATTTTATAGATTTTTTAAAAGCAAAATGAGGGAATATAGCACAATTTTTAAAGGTCTGGGAGAGAAAATAATACCTCTTTAAAACAGCAATGCTCCAGTGTAACAACATCAAGAACAACAAAAAGCTGACCTTTCAACCACAAAGGGGGTGCATGTAAAAATAACAAGGGTTTTAAATAAAGCATCCTTTTAAATGGAATTTTATTTTTAAAAAATGGCCTTCAAATGGCGACAAAAAAATGTTCAAATGGATAGCAATGGCATGTATGTATTATTAATTGAAATGTGAACTCTATTCCTTTGAAGGAAGCCTAAAAAAGTTTTAACAATAACTATTAATTTCACATTTTTTAATTTATCTCAGAGATCAATATTCTACCACAGAAGTGTTTTTAATATAATTTTATAAATGCAACAATGCTATGAATCTTCCCTTTTATGCCATTTTTTAGTTTTGTTTTTCGTATTCCAACTTACCTCAATGTTTAACAAAAGTGCTATAGGATCTGCATTTTTATTTTCACAAAATGCTTATATAGACTCTCAACTTTCACATTAAAATTGATAATATTGACACACTTTATAATGCATTTTAGTAACTTATTAAGAGTTTTAGGAAAAGTTTTGGACACCAAATTTTCAATGTACGATAACAAAATACACATGAATCATTTAAAGATTTTGACATTTATAAATTTTAAGTAGCCATTATTCCCCATCAAAAGACATTGATCTTTTCCCTAATCCCGATTATCGTTAATTAAATGTCATGCATTATCGCATTTTCAAATTTAAATTGTATATGTTATAAATTCATTTATGGTGTAGGAGGACTGCACTTCATTCAAAGATATTTACTATTTGTCCATTTCCTTATCTAAAGCTATTAAAAATGTATAATTTTTATAAAGTTGGTAGCCACGTTTATTTATTTGAAATATTTTTTTTTACTTAAACATGTTAAAGTCGATAAAATTTAAGTATACGCTTAAGTAATTTCATGTGTAAAAGTTTCTTCATGTTACATACAGCAGGGCGAACAGCTCATTCGATAGCATAGCTCATTCAAATAGATCATTCGATAAATGATTAAAAAAAATTGTAAAATATATTATAACCAGAAAAATTATTGACTTTTTTTAAATTAAAAAATGGAGGAGAGACTGGTATAGTATTTTTAAAGGTTGTTCATGTAATTATCCTAGCTAAAATCGAATTTAAACATTTTTATTTGGAACTTCTTTTAAAATTCAACAAAAAAATCTCATTATTATTCTTATTTTTTTTGCATGTATTACTTTTATTTTTAATCTAAAACATTACTCTTCTAAAATAAAACAAGTCGGAAATTGCTCGTCAAACGTGGCAAATGAGGTGCGTTCGTACTATAACTAGTTTTATAATTATTTTTTGTACCCCATATTGTACTCAATATATATATTTTTTTAATTTCATAAGTGCATAGTCTATAACATCATTAAAATGCACTTGCAATAATTTTTTTTCCCATTCCCCGTAATGTAACGGAAAACTTTTGACTGTCCCTGTAATTAAACTATACATCCGATTTTCATAAAATTTGAAATGGCTCGACAAAATTTTGCAACAATTATACATTTAAATTTTCAGACCATTCGGAAGGCTGTAACATCATTAAAACGCACTTCCAATATTTTTTTTCCCATTGGCCGTAATGTAACCAAAAACTTTTGACTGTCCCTGTCATTAAACTATACATCCGATTTTCCTAAAATTTCAAATGGCTCGACAAAATTTTGAAACAATTATATATTTAAAATTTCAGACCATTCGGAAGGCTGTAACATCATTAAAATGCATTTGCAATAATTTTCCCATTGGCCGTAATGTAAAGAAAAAAATTTGACTGTCCCTGTAATTAAACTATGCATCCGATTTTCATAAAATTTAAAATGGCTCGACAAAAGTTTGCAACAATCATACATTAAAAATTTCAGACCATTCGGTTGGGTAGTTTTTGCTCTGTTATATGCGGACAGACGGACGGACTGAACGACGACTATAGGTGCTACGTATTTATATAATTACGAACGCTCCTAAAAAAGGGCAGCGAATGGGTGAGTTACCAATTTGAAATTGTCGCCCTAAAGAATAAAATTCCCCTCCCCCGACTGTAGCATACGCCCCGAGTTTGGGAATCGGTGTTCCAGATCTTCAACCTTCTAATTCCCCTGGTAGTATACGTTCTAGAAATTGCGTCGCCCAGAGAGTGTGAATTACCAACAGGAAATTTTAATAATAAATTTCGCATTATTTAAATACGGAATTCCTGTCATTAAATAAAGAAAATATTGCTATTTCAAATTTCTGGGGGGAATTTGGAATATCTGAATTAAAAAACACTCGAAATACTGTTGGTAGCATATATGATACCATGGGCATTAAAGGGATAATACGCATTAAAACTCAAATCCTCCGTAGGGACATTTCGGTGTCTGGAGGGTACATTACTATCCCGAGTCACTGCCTTAATTTAATATAATTGTTTGGAAACATAAGTAAACATATTTATAACGAATCGAAAATTTTGAGAGCGAAAAATATTTCTGGTTATTCTATAAATAAAACTTTTATCTAAAGCAGTGGTTCCCAAACTTTTTTTGGCCGCGCCCCACCCAAGCATTTCTAAAGTCATGATGTCCCCCTCCTTCCTACATAAAAAATAAACTTATATTTTCCCGGAATGATCCGAAAATTGCATTAACTCTGATAAGTGATTTCATATTCTTTAATTTATCAAAATCGTATTTTTTTATTACAAGTATGTTTTTAACAAAACTCTGTGAATGCAATGAGGCCACGGATCTTCGCATTTATATCCAGAAATGTTTTATTGTTGTTTGGCAACTTACCTCAAATTTAAAAGTGATAAATAGTCTGCATTTTCGTTTTCGTAAAATTTCTTGAAAAATATCTCTCACATTTTGTATAACATCTGATAGAATTGGTACATTTTATAGTGGATTTTAGATACTTCATTAAGAGCAAGTGATATTTGTTTATCACCGAGACTATTAGTATATGGCTATAGTATATGGATAACATAATTCACAAGTAACATTCTTGGATTCGAGGTTTTATCCATTTTAAGTAACTGTTTTTCTTTCTCCTGATAACATATTTCTTTGATAGCGGGCTTTTCTTTTCCCATTATTATTATTTGGCCACCATATTTTCTCCGTTTTTAAATTTTAAAATGCATATGTCATGAAGGATGTTTATGAATTGTGTATCTGGTCTGCAGAAGAGCCATAAGAAGTTTACTTTCTACCCGTTTCCTTCAGTGATGTGCACGAGGATTTATTAATTTTATAGAAGTAGTACCTCATTTAGATAACTGAAAATATTTTTTAGATTAAACTGTCCAAATGGTCAATTTTAGATATACCCTACAAAATTTCATATGTAAAAGATGGGGCGTAATGCACTATGAATAGATGTACAAGTTTTATGTATACATATAAATAGGAAAAAAAATAAGTGTTATTTACTAAAACAATACTGAATCCAGAAAAATTAAAATGGTATTTTATTATATAACAGATGTAAAAATATTTAAAATAAAATTCGCATAATTATTCTGGTGTCTGTGTATTTTGAACTTTTAAAAGGGAACGCTTCGAAATTCAATTTTTATTCAGTAATTAAAATTTTTTTCAACTGTTATTTCTATTTTTAAACTACGACACTACTTTCAATTTAACAAATAGTGCAGAAAATTTGTTAATAAAAAATCTCAAATGCCCCCCCCCCCCTGAAAAGTCATATTGCCCCCATGCCCCCCTGTGGGGCGTACGCCCCACGTTGGGAACCACTGATCCAAAGCCAACGCAAATTCGACCTCGGACAATGAAGAGAAATTAGGAGTGTAACTTCCATATTGTTTACATGACCCGGCCTTATCGGCTTCAGTTGAACAATGTGTAGTCGTAGACGTAGATAGTCGAGCATGGAGAAGAAAATTTCTCAAATGATTTCCCATTAGATATAGCGCAAGTTGTCGACTATTTAAAGTACATTAGGGATTCACGTGCTATTCTAAGACATTATTAAGTAAGTAAAATAAATTTCTTAAGTATGTTTATGTATTTTTTTATTTTTTTCTTTGATCAAAAACGAGCTGAGACAACTAGAAAGGATAAAAAAAATGATTAGTATTTTTAAAAAATGCTCATTAGAAATAAAAAGATACAAATAATACTGTGTATTGCTTAAAAACAATATTAAATATTATTATGTCATTTCCCTGTGCGGGAAGAAAAAAAAGGGGGAGGGAGAGTTGCTGGTGTTTCCGATTTAAACGGGTTGTCTCGCTTTTTCGCTGTTATAAGAGCGGGAAGCCAAATATTCATTTTTTATGTGCATTTTATAAATTTAATAAATTTATTTTTATGTGCATAGATTTTAATTATTTTCGCGTACGTTTCTATTATCTGCTTTAACACTAAAAATATTACGAAAAAATATGTAAGACTTTTTACTTTATAAATACTTTACTTCCACAAGTAACAATGCAAATTATGGTTACATATTTTAATTAGTCAAAAGTATACTTTAGTATTAAATAAAACTGCAACGCCCAATCTGAAGAGGTCGTAGTAGCCACGATTTTTATTTTATTTTATCTGCCCCCGATTGCTATTTCCTTTGGACAGCAATTGACTGTTTATCTACTGACGGTAGTTATAAGTACCATTAAAATAACTTGTTATGAAATTCATTTAATACACCGATTAGTTGTAATACAGTTTAGAAAGAGTTATAGATACATTACTTTATTTTGTTACAAAAGTATTATTAGTTACACAAAACAAAAATATATCTAAAAGGATGATTTCTTTTGTCTTTGCATCTTTTCAGATTTCTTTGCATTGGGGGGGGGGGGGCAGGGATTTACCAATTCGGAAATATTTCTATATTTCTCTTGTAAGAACATTATATTTGTACATTTTCTAATTCTACAAAATACTAAGAAAAATATTTAAAATAAAAGATTTCAATAGGTTTATAAATTTTGCGCAAAATCCCTATAAATTCAAATTTAATTAATCTTTCTAAACCTTCCAATCCTTTCAAAATTCATCTAAAATTTATTAAATGATTATGTAGATCTTCTAATGTAGTTTAAATAATTCATAAAAAATGCTTTAGAAGATAAAATTTTCATATATTTATAATTCAGAACATAAAGGGTTAACGTGTTGTCTCAAAAAAACCGTTCCTTTATATAAGGCACTTTAAATATGCCTTAATTAATTCACAGTCAAAATACCCCCTTAAAATTTCCGTTTTTTCCATTTAGAACAAGGAAGGGGAAAGAAAAAGGGATATTTCATTTTCTCATAGGGAAAAAACATAGCTAGTGGAAAGAGAAACAAGATGTTTCGTTTCCTGATAGGGAAAATGTATGATAAATGACAGTCTTTTTTGTGATTTTTGACATTTTTGTTTTCTAAAAATATGACGAGGCCCACTTTTTTTTCTTTTCCATGTGTTTGTACATACTTCCAACTACTACGTGATATATTTTGTTTTATTGAAACGTGACGCTGTTTTGAGAAAAGACTAATTGAAATGCTGCCTATTTTGAAATTTTTGAACATTTAACAGACTATTCCTGCTAACAGCAGGAATATTCCGTTGAAGTTTTATATTATTTAGTTTGTCCTAGTAGTACACTTTGATATTCTATAAGAAAAAGTTTGGGTACTATTGCTTAAATAAGAAAATACGTGCGGAAAACGGACAAAAACGTCATTTTCATTGCATTTTGAGGCAACATAACATTGTAAAATAACAATGCCCCATGGAAACGAATACAGTTTACTAAGCAGGTAGTGTTATACTAACATATCTCCACAAAAGAATTTTGGGATGTCGTTGCTTTCCTAAGCTTTAGGTCTGCAAACATACCCGCATTTCACTTTTCATGAAAAATGGCTTGAACTTTGACATTTTTTACAGTGAAGGGAAAATTTTTTCAGGGCTTCAAAATTGCACATTATTCATTAAATGTGATCTACTTCCACATAAAAAAATATCAAGCAAATAAAAAAATACAACTATCACACTTGTCTGATTATCACAATGGCTCTTAAAGATTTTAAACTGTTTCAAACATATTGAAATTGATATATATCACGGATGTGCACTACAAAATGCTTACTGTAAAATGTAGTCTGTATTGCATTTATGGTTCATTTACAAGGGCACACAAGTAATCAGTTACAGTATTGTCTCTGATATATATATATATATATATATATATATATATATTTTATGGTACTTTTCGGTTAGCCGGGCGCCAGTGTTATATATACATATGTATGTATATCTATATATACATATATATGTATAGTTATACATATATAGAAGCTGTATGCATACATATATATATGTGTGTGTACATATATAATATATATAAATGTATAGGTATATATATATATGTATATATAACACTGGCGCCCGGCTAACAGAAAAGTACCTTTTTTATTTTCAAACAATCTTAATTTGTAAAACTTGTGTAACTAGTAACTAAGATTTCTTAAAAAAATACGGTAGACTCCCGCAAATTTGCAAGCGTCTAAAATCCTCAACTGATCGCAAATGTAAAGAATGAAATTTTCAGTTCAGATGTAAGGGGCAAAATTAAAATTTTTTTTACTTTTAAATGTTTCTGTATGTATTTTAATATGTAATTCTTGAAAATATGACTGAACTCGTGTTTTTTTTTTTTTAATATAAAGGACGTATAAATTTATTTCTGAAAAATATAAAGATATTGAAGATAACACAAGTAATCCCAATCTTTTTACCAAATATATTTATGTATTAATCACGCATTTTTTGTTATTAAGAGTGGCTAAATCTGAAATAAAACGTCCTTAATTAATGATTTTGATGTGAATTAAATAGAGTACCTTTATGAAGACAGTTCCATTGTGTAATTCAAGGAAAATGTATCTCATCTTTATTATGACTATTTAATCATACATTATTAATTATTTACTTGTTCTTTACTTTTATTACTTTAATGATATTTAAAATTAACTTTTATCATTTTACTTTATTACTTTTTTATTTTAATACTTTGCTATAATTCAAGCATTCGTCATAATTTTGATGCATTATTATATTCAAATTACTGATTAAAAATGTAAACAAAGCAATAACCAGAAATCCGAAAAATTCTAAAACCAGCACAACCTCTGGTCCCAAGCAGTGCGGATTTGAGGGAGTCTACTTCATTTATCTCGGGAGCAGTTCAGATTAGCAAAATGCTTGAAATTTTATGGATTACAGTAAATCATTGGTATCATTTGGTGAGAATTTATTTTTTTTCCAAATATAACCCATGTCAGGTGCAGGCAAACTGATGTACAAATAACATTTAAGGGATTCAGAAATTCATTTTTTGAAACTCCTTTAACTGGATTATTTTAAACTGTAAGCAGAGGCGACATTTTTAAATGAGAGAGGATATTACACTAGATTAATATTAACACAATTATTCTAATTGGCAAACAAATCATATTAGATGTAAATTTCCAACTGGGCGAAAAATGTGCCTTTGTTCTGTTGATTTGAAATTTGAAATTTGTTCTGTTGAGCTGAACCAGGTTTCAGATCAGATGCTGTAATCATCAAGGTTGCTGGGTGAAAAAATTCGACCAGAATCGTCCGGGATAGCTCAGATGGCAGAGCACTGGCGGCTTCAGCCAGGAGGTCCCGGGTTCGAATCCTGGTCCGGGCATTTTTCGCCCAGTTGGAAATTTACATCTAATATGAGAGAGGATATATGAGATTTTCTTATAATCAGGTTGCGCACAGTTAACCCTTTAACGGCTAGGGGAAACTTTTTCCCACTGTTTAGAATTAGTGATTGCCGTATTTAATTATAATCTTATCTGCATTTCCTAGAATCTGCATGTCAAAATAGAACGTTGCCGCACGAAATCGCGTAAAAGGTGTGGAAATTGTGCTAAACGCCGCATAGAAAATAGGACGCATAATATATGTACTATGTGCAATGTCCATCTTTGCTTCACAACCAACAGAAATTGCTTCGCTGAATATCATAATTAGCGCATCATTTTGTATAGTGCTATAGTTGCATTATTTACCCACGTACACTTACCCACATACTTACCCACATACAAGAGTGAGAAATGCTAAGGTAGGTATCGTCTTCGTAGCTTAATTGGTAAAGCACTTGGAGGGTTTTTCCAAGGGTTCCGGGTTCGATATTCTGCTTGGACATTTTTCATTCTGTTGGTTCTACGCTTAGTTAGAAATACGATAAGTCACGTGTTAAATATTTAGTAATTTAGCATTATTTAGTCAACATTTGGTTATAATAAACCAATAAATAAAACACATTGCATAATAATCTTAACTATAACTTGTATTATCTTTATAGACTATTGGGTAAATATTTTCCATGTCATATCGCCACTCAAATAAAATTCACTAGAGCTAGTAAAACTTTTGAATTAACACGCAATTCAATATTAAATCAAAGTTAATTTAATAATAAAAAAAAGTAAATTATGTACAATGAAAGTAATCTTATCAGTTCTCTACACTAGAAATCCACAAGCCAAAATCCTAGTTTATTCATATATTCGCAGTTGCCACGTGCTTATAACAAAAAAAAAAAAAAAAAGCTATCTCTGTTCACACAGATCTCCTTAGGGGACAACCTATTCCTCGCTGTGCCACGCAACCGACCCCTGAATGCTAGGCCTGAGCACTGACCAAAAAAAGCGGCTGCTGAAGGCGGATTTTTTTTAACTTAGGTACGGTCCCTTAAATGTAGACACCAGTATTTCATAAAAGATTTCTCTGACTTGTTTAACCTCAGAAAAATAAAGTGGAAAAAAATAAAAAAAAATTATTAGTACGAATATTTAAGAGACCGTACACACACTTAAAAAATTCAACCTTCGGCAGCCGTCATTTTTCTGTCAGCGCTTAGGCCTAGTATTCAGGGGGTGGTGGCCACGCACGGGATGACATCACCTCCTTTCATCTCCCTGTAGCGGGCTCTTGACCAAACTCGTTGCGATGAAAAAAAACCCTATTCCTTTGTCTCAAACGAAAGGAATTTCTATATCTGTGACGAACTGCTATTTCGACGGTCGTTATTACACCCAAACAATACCCCGAAAAAAACGACACATTCTTATATATCTCTCTTGTGATTTTATTTATTTTACGTCTAAACAAACTAAAATAAACAGTTACATACTAGTATTTACTCTTTGCAACCTTATGATCCTGTAAGGGTTAAAAAGCAATTGATAAACTTTTATTATCGCATTTGTTTATAAAATTAGCCAAAGTATACTTATGAATGATAAATGTGCTTGACTTTGAGAAACTTGCAGCAACAAGGATTTAGCAAGTATTTGATATTTGTTTATTTAATACTTCTTAACACTATCCAACGTAGTTGAAAAGTGTTTATTAATTCGGTTTCTCTGTCCGTCTGTCGAGGCTCTAACTATCATGAATATATTCAGATTTTCATGCAACTGATATACGTTAATGATGTTTACCCTGGTATGTTCGGAATTGAATGTGAAGTGTATAGCATTAATAGTTCATTTACAGAAGCACTCAAAATAATTTCGTTACATTAGGGTCAATGTGGAAAAAATGTTTGCAGTGTATTTTAATGCCATTACACTATTTCAAATGCATTGAAATTGATATAAATCACTGAAATTTACTACAAGATGATTACCGTACAATACGGTGTTCATAGCATTTATTGTTCATTTACAGGGTCTCACAAAGGAAATTGGTTCTAGTATTGCCTTTGAGCAATAGCTGCTGAAATCGCGTTTTCAATTTCGGTAAGCGCTTTTAAATTTAACTAACTTTTT
The DNA here is from genome assembly GCA_963932465.1 of Maratus speciosus. Lineage (NCBI taxonomy): Eukaryota > Metazoa > Arthropoda > Arachnida > Araneae > Salticidae > Maratus > Maratus speciosus. The sequence goes on from OZ010791.1 coordinate 64,307,019, forward strand.
GGCGTGTTGCTACTCGATGTGTATAAATTCTATACCTCGTATACAGGGATGCAAAAAAGAATTCATATACCATTCTCATATTAGCGGAAACTACTGAAGGGAAATTTTTAACGGTGGTATGTATTTCCTAACAGCACTAAATTTTGCCATGTAGTTTATAGATACAAATCTATATACAGTGAAACCTTCCTGTGCGACCAACTCCCTGAACGACCATTTTTTCATGGACCGAAATTTATTCCCATAGGCTCAATACTAAATTTACCTCCAGTCAGAAACCATCCCAGATGAACTCCCCCCATGAGCGACCCATTTCTTTGACGAAAAGTCTGTTTTTTCCTGGTCGCTGGAAGAAAGTTTTATTAGAAAAATACTTCCAGAGAGCACATTATTCCTCAAACTTCTAAACTAACAAGGGAACCACTTTTGGTGTTGCTCGCACCTAGCATTGAGACCTGGTGCATTTTAAAGCCCTATATTATGAAGTTTGAGAATCGATAAAATTTTTCTGTTAAAATAATATTTCTTGATTATACAGCAGCATAACTTTCTGAAAATGCAATTTTCGAAACCACTTATCGGACAATTAACATTGAATTTTTTTAAAGAAAAGCACTTAAAAATAAAAATTAGTTAATAATAAGTATAAAATATTGAAAAAAGTTTGAAAATTCCTTCAAAAACCCGCGAGTTTGATTTTGAAAAATTGCAATTTTATATTCATATGTTTGGCGGGGAAACAGTTGGCGTTTATTTTCAGAAGTAGAGCTTTCCGGCAACCCTAGACTAATGTCATAGCTGAATTTGTAATAGCTAAAAATTGCAATGTACGACCTATTTCGCCACAGTAATTTTTCTAAATTGTGTAAAAATATTAATTTACTTTATGATTACTTTTACCGAAGGACCATTTAATACAGCAACATTTCATTTTAAACATTCGAAACTTTATTTCATTCGATTTCAAAAGAAAATAATTTGCTTATTTTGTATTTCACTAAAAAATAGTTTTCAATGATCTTCGAAGCTCTTATAGAATTATATTTATTACTTTTATATTTATCGTCTGCATAGAAAAATAAATAAGAACCTTATATTTGTTTCTTATGCTATCAATTATAAAAAAAAAAAATCGCAATCTGATATAATTCTAGTAATACGCTCTGTACATTTTCTCTTTGGATAAAGCGGGCGGAAAAATTGTAGCGCCATATTTGGCCACTTAACTCAGTTTTGGCTTGAAATAAACAAATAAATATGGAATAATAAAAAATTTAAAATATAAAAAAGTAAATAAAATATTATTTTAACAGAGAAATTTTTTCGGTTCTCTAACTTTTATGTATAGGGCTACAAAACGCACCAGGTCTCGATGCTAGGTGCGAGCAACACCAAAAGTGGTTCCCTTGTAAGTTTAGATTTTTTTTTAATCCCGGTAACTTTTAAGTGTTTAAATCTGTTTGTGCCTTTTTAGTCAATGAATTTAACTCGGATGACAAATTAAGAATGACGGTCAATAAACTCCCCTACCCAATTCTGTCGGAAAATCCTCAAAGAAATAAATAAATTAATAAAATCGTCATTATTTGTTCCCGCCCAAAAAAATTGCATTTATTTACTGAACTTCGAAAGGACTGGAAAATAAAAGTTTTAAAAAATAAAACCGTAAAATCAAAGCAAACGTCAAATGTATTCATTTTTTAGACTCTGTAGTAATTAACTTATGTAATTAACTTTTGTTTTGATACTTAAATTTTTATCTTTTTTGCTAATGTGAAAAATAAATTTGAGTAACATTGTTACTTTTTTTTTTCAAGAATTAAAATCTAGATTTAAACATGAACTTAATTAAGAGACCAATTTTCATTGGAACGGACGTGGTCGCTTTAGGGAGGTTTTACTGTATCATATAGAGGATTGCTTAAAAAATTCTGATATCTTTCCGACTAGTACTGATAAGAATTACTGAAATTGGGTTTCAAATGTGTTAATGAGTTTCCTAATTGTTCAATGAGATATCCTATTTCTACTTATTAAACGGTGAATTTTTTTTACATTGTTCTGAATGTGTTGGAAAGTATTTCTTATACGATATCTGAAGCATGATTTTTTTTCTTTCTTGTTTTATTTTAATCAAATATGACAAATTATTTTACCTTTTATATAATTTCAGATTTTTTTAAACCTTAAATGCGTGATTTTTTATTTTGTTTCGAAAAAATTATATATGATTCTCTGAAAGGTTTATTACACGTGAAAAACAGAAGAAAAAAGTCAGAGATAAATTTTTAATATAATACGTCAATTTTTTCTTCCGTTGCACATCTGCAATACAAGTAAAAACTACTGTCGTGTGGCTGTTTTACGCTAAAATATTGCAAATTAGTAGATATTTTAGTAAGTATGTCTACAAATACCTTATTTAATATAGTTATTTATTTTTTAAAACTTATCCTTTAACCCTTTAATTCCCATGATAGAATACGTTCTAGAAATTACGTAGTCCAGAGAATCTGAGTTTACACCAGAAAATTTCAATGGCTAATTTCGCTTTATTTAAATACGAAAGTATTTTATTATTTAAAATAAATATTGCTATTTTAATATTCTGGTGTGAATAAGGTATATACGAATATAAAAATCTATTAAATAAAAAATACTGTTTGCATATATGCAAAGCTGCGCACTAAACGGTTAAAATGTCTGATCAATGACAACTGATACAATTTAAAATATCAAATTTCTTGAGCCGGCGATTGCTTCCCCTTAGAGTCCCCCAAAACAGCGCCCCTGAGTGTAAATGAACAAAAATGTGCAATTAATATTTTATTTATTGTCGATGTGAACTAGTTAGAGGTCCTCTTCTTTTATCTAACAGGATAATTTTGCATCTTCAAGCTAACCCATTAAGGGGCAAGTAATTGTGTTTCTGTAATGTCGAATTCACACCGGAATCTTCAAAGAATTTTATTGTAAAATAATGAAAAGCAATTTTACGACTTTTTTCCACCAAAGTTAGAAAAGTAAAATTCAATACAATTTTTCTGGTGCAAATCTTCCTTAATCGTAGGTGGGATAAAATATATCTCACCGCGCCTCAAGGGGTTAAATTGAAATTTCATAACTTGTATTTATTGCATAGCTTTACTGGAAATTGCACTGGAAAATCGTAATTATTCCTGTATGTCTTCTTCCAATAGATTTTAAAATAAGTTACTCTGTTTAATAGCTAATATTATTCACACAAAAATATGTATCCATAAAAGTCTCAGTGGATTATTTCTAAGTTTGAGCAAGTTAATATTAAGGATTTATAATGAAAGATTTACAACAACTAATTTTTCCCCTTTTTAATATTTTGAAAACAAAAAGCTTGAGTAAAAATGTTAAGAGCTAACGAACATTTAAAAACTAAACTAAAAGTTATTAGTGATTTTGTATTAAAATTTATTTTTAAAAAATCCTATCTTGATTTAGTAGTTATAATTTATTGTTGTATTTTCAAATAAGCAAAATTACCACTTGCAAATTTGAAGTAGGACAACAGCTTTTTAACTCACAGGCTTTGATAGCCTATGAGCTTATGTGCCCTCTGTATGTATGCACGTATAGGTGTATGTAGGGGAGATGAAAGGGATGCTTTGTTTTTAAAAGCTTATAAACAAGTTGGAAATTGCTCGTCAAACGTGGCAAATGAGGTGCGTTCGTACTATAACTAGTTTTATAATTATTTTTTGCACCCCATATTGTACTGAATGTATAATTTTTTGCACTTCATAAAGCGCATAGTCTGATACATCATCAAAATGCACTTCCAATATTTTTTTCCCATTCCCCGTAATGTAACGGAACACTTTTGACTGTCCCTGTAATTAAACTATACATCCGATTTTCCCATATTGTACTGAATGTATAATTTTTTGCACTTCATAAAGCGCATAGTCTGATACATCATTAAAATGCACTTCCAATATTTTTTCCCCATTCCCCGTAATGTAACGGAACACTTTTGACTGTCCCTGTAATTAAACTATACATCCGATTTTCCTAAAATTTGAAATAGCTCAACAAAATTTTGCAACAATTATATCTTTAAAATTTCAGACCATTCGGAAGGCTGTAATATCATTAAAATGCACTTGCAATAATTTTTCCCATTGGCCGTAATGTAAAGAAAAACTTTTGACTGTCCCTGTAATTAAACTATACATCCGATTTTTCTAAAATTTGAAAGGGCTCGACAAAATTTTGCAACAGTTATATCTTTAAAATTTCAGATCATTCGGTAGGCTCTCATATCATTAAAATGCACTTGCAATAATTTTTCCCATTGGCCGTAATGTAAGGAAAAACTTTTGACTGTCCCTGTAATTAAACTATACATCCGATTTTCCTAAAATTTGAAAGGGCTCGACAAAATTTTGCAACAGTTATATCTTTAAAATTTCAGATCATTCGGAAGGCTGTAATATCATTAAAATGCACTTGCAATAATTTTTCCCATTGGCCGTAATGTAACGAAAAACTTTTGACTGTCCCTGTAATTAAACTATACATCCGATTTTCATAAAATTTGAAATGGCTCGACAAAATTTTGCAACAATCATATATTTGAAATTTCAGACCATTCGGTTGGGTAGTTTTTGCTCTGTTACATGCGGACAGACGGACGGACAGACGGACGGACAGACGGACGGACAGACGGACGGACGGACGGACTGAACGACGACTATAGGTGCTACGTATTTATATAATTACGAACGCACCTAAAAAATGACATTAAAAGATATCACTTTCAAATATGCGCCTAATTCTCCTTAAAAACCTTCGCTTCGATACTACAAAAAGCTCTTATCCTCATGTTCAGTAATTTAAAATATATACGCATTTTTATAAATTGGAAGAAATGTCCCTTTTAACCCCATTGTAGCGGATGAAAGGGACACTGTGCGGGGTTGAATGGGACGCACATAAATAACAATTTTATTAATATTTTTTCGTTTTATTTGCGATTGCATTATTAAAAAAAAATAAAATATAATTATATACAAATAAAAATATACTGCAACATATGATAAAATAAAAACAAGAAAAATAACATGTTTAAGCCTACTTGACACAAAACAACTTTAAATCAGTCAAAAATTTTAAGAAAGATTTTGTTCTCGCTGTCTCACCACCAGTCACGGGTATAGATAACTTAACCACAATATCATGAATATTCACGTAATTCATGTCAATAGTATCAGTAAATATAAAATGGTTTTATTCTGTTTTTGTTTTTTTTTTCCTGAAAAAATGTTCTTTGAATTCATTACGAGTGCTTTCTAGAGTTTGTGGATACAGTGTGACAGGAATATCACTATAATTATTCCATTACCTTTCGCAAAATTTATTGCCTTTTTATATTGCTTTCATAATTATCAAATAAGAGAAGCGCAAGATCAGTTTTGAAACAACTAGAATATTTAGCTAATGCACAATTGCTTTAAAAATATTCTGCGGTCATGGACCAACTTTGATGAGCAAGTTCAAGATTTGAGATATGAGCAATCCCTCTGAGCATGAATTCTTCGAAATTGTACTTTGGGAAAACGAATACTGCTGAGCAGAGTTACCTGATGCAGAAACAAAACAGAAAAGTATGACAATTTTACCACGTTCAGCTCATGTTACGTGAGATAATTGTTTTTCACTACGTTTTTGTACTATATTAGGTGGTTTGTGCTCTGTCATTAAGTCTGTTTTATCACAGTTATATATTATGTTCAGTGTAAATTTATAGCGATCCATAACTAACTGACGGTTTTTAAAAAATATCAACATTAGCTTTGTTGAAACTTGTACTTATTGTTAAACTAATGACTGTAGGTTTCTTAAGAGAAAGTAATGAATTTCGTTGCATAAAATTATTGGAACCAATCTATTCTAGCTTGTTTGCCAAGATAGGAACATATTTGGAGAGTTCAAAGCAATTGAATACTCATATGCACAGTTGTCAAACCATATATGATATTAGATGATTGGAGCAAATATGAAGCTAACTCTTTTTATTGAGCTTCACTGAAGGAAGCTTGATGTAAACAAGCTTAGGGTTTGAAAGGGACATGTCCCTTTCAACCCCTCAGTTTCAGTCCCTTTCAACCCCATACCAACCTAGCGAAATTTGTCAGGTTCTGACAAATATCTGCTATTAGAACTGGGGTTCTATATTATTTTTGTCTTAATATATGATATATTGTATGGCCTGTATACTGGAATTTCAAAATAACATCCTTTCCTTGTCTAAAACTGGACCTAAACCGGGGAAAATGTATAGATGGAATGAAGGGGAAAAATATAGTTGGAGAGGGGTTTGCCCAAACTTTTGAGATGTCTGTGGAAGATGGGGAGACAAAAGCATTCCACGAACGAAGAATAGAGCTTGGAATGCGAGCCAGGTAGAAAACCCTGTGGAGTTACGTTGAGAAGTAGCAAGGGGTTGCTGGAAGGCAGTCTCTTCTGCTGAGATAGTCAGTTTTTGAGCGTAGCGCGCAAAGTGGACGTGTGTTCCTGGGGAGAGCTCAGAGCGATAGAGCGTAGGGTTCAGTTGGAGCTGAGAGCGCCAAGCGCAAGGTAGTCACTGTGTATAGCTCTTAGATATAGAGCGTAGGATTAAGTGAGGCTCGGAGAGCTTAGGCTTAGAGCACATATGTGTTGGGAGATCGAGATTGATCTCCGGAAAGCTAATTTAACGTGTGTAGAGTGAGAGTGATTTAACGTAGTTTAACATTACACGGCCATCATTTACTGTATTCAATTTAATGTTGAACCGGATCATCTATATCCGAGTTTGTAAGTGTAAATAGTGTTTTGTTGTTGCGTAAATAGTGTGTAAATAAACTGTTAATTTAGTTAATTGAAAACGTTGGTTTTCATTTAAACAATCTTCTCAGTGCGTGACCGTTATCACGTAATCATATCGGTGGTGCCAGCATATAAATAGCACGGAATTTCTTCAAAGTTGTGCGGACTAAGAGGAAACTCCGACAAAATTAAAAATGTATTCATGCATAAAAGTATTTTAGCTAACAAAATATACTGATATTCACATAAAGTGCATGCTTTACAGTGCAAAATAACATAAATATTATGATTCTAAACACAAGATCACTTTTTTAGAGAAAAAAAGAAAAGCAACATTAAAATTTACTTTTTTATATCAAAAAAGGTTTTGCTTTCACCACCTATTTCTTCCTGAAATTTTGAGCGTCCCTTTCATCTCTTGTCCCTTTCATCCCCAGCCTCCTCTACGTAACGCGATAACTCTTGATAGAAATATCCGATTTGCTTCAAAAATTTTTCGAGGTTCATTCTGATAAAGCGCTGTCCTGATTAGTTTTTTGGGTTCAATGGTTATTCATTATGGGGAGAAACGGACGGCTAATCCCTCCTTAATTTTAGATAAATGGATTTTTAATGTATAATTGTCCAATTTGCTTGAAACTTGATATACCGGTTTCTTCTGATAAGGCGCTTCTCTGATTAGAATTGTAGATTCATTGTTTAAGTAAAAAGAGAGAAGGGACGGGGGGTGCGTAATCCCCCCTTAATTTAGATAAATGGGTCTTTCATGCAGAATTATCAGATTTGCTTCAAATTTGGTATGCCGAATTATTATGATAAGGCGCTTCTCTGAGTAGATTTGGAAGTTCATTTGTTAGTCCGACCGAAACGAAGAATCCGAAACTAAAAATCGAAATTAAAACCGAAGAGTCACAAAAATATGACGCTTGGCAAAAATGGTTTAAGAACACGCATGTTGCATTGTGTATTCTTCTTGGTGAAAGCAGGTTTAAATTTGAAAAGAATCATATATTTAATAGATGCATCTTATTTAACCCCTTCTCGGTAAACTCTCAGTGTTAAAGCAATATTTAAAGTTTAAAAGCTCAAATATTTTGCTTTATATTTCATTATATTTACTTAATAGCCAGCATTGGATTACAGGATATTTTACTATATTATTCCAGTTTTAGACGTAAAGCACATATGAAAATATTTAAGCGCATCTGTTAAATCAACCATACTCATTCAATAAAGTCCAATGATCTGGCCAGGTGATAGAAGTTCTTTGTACCATTTTGAATTTATTTACTTGTGTTTCAGATTTCTAATGCTATAAATTGTCAACCCATTTGTATAGTATTCCGTTACATTATATCTAATCAAATTCGTGTTTTTCAATTTTATGTTCATTACTTTTATGACAATACTTGAATTTACATTAGTCACAAACATAATTTAAAGTTTAAAACTGTGTTGATTTACAGAAGATGTTGTTGATGTTCTGTAGCTACTACAAACGATCCATATTCTAAAGGTAAATAATGTAAACAAGTAGTCTGAGGGTTTGAAATTCAATATTTCATAGAATGTATATAGTATGTATTTCATAGGATGTATATACCTTCCAACATTTACGAGAGTGTATCAATAAGTTTGTGTCCACACATAGAAATATAGTCTCCGTGCACAATAACGCATTTCTGCAAACGGTATTTCAAAGAGAGGGGGGAGGATGTATTCCAGGAGGCGCGATGATAGACCCCAAGGGGGCATTTTCTAACTTTTGCCGACCCCTCGAGTGACATATTGTTGGAAAGGCCTCTGACCACTTATTCATGCTATGCATCTCCCGAGCCTCTCCCTACAAATTTGCCCTCGGGGTGGCACTTTTTTAAATTTTGCATACATCTTTCATGCCCCCGGGGGAAAATTTGGAGGGGCTCGAGCGTGCGTAACATGAATAAGTGATCACAGGAATTTCCATTAAAATGTCACATGAGGTTGTCGGAAAAGCCAGAAAAATGCTTCCCTTTGGTTCTACTTTGCGCCTCCTGGAATACATCCTCCCTCCTCTCTTTGAAATACAGTTTGAAGAATCGTGTTACTGTGCACGGTGACTATTTAGAAAAGGACTAATACAATGTAGCAATTTCATAAATTTCACTCAATTATTTCTATGTGAGGGCTAAAACGTATTGATACACCCCCGTATAAATAAAGGGAATTGTAAGCATTTGGAAGTCAGAAAGAAATATCTTTAAATCCAACTATTATTCTAGTTGCTGTTTAACGAATTACATTAATACAGCCATGATAAAATACCATTGACAAAATTTAAATCGGTAAATCAGAATAATTATGCAAAATGATTATTTTAAAAAAACGAGAATGTCAAGCTTTACATCTTTAATGTTTATTTTTCAACTTTACTCACATGTTATAGAACCTTAACAATTTGATTGTTATGTGAACTTCTGAATTTAGAGATAATTTATATTTGGGTGCTGAAGCTTCTTTCAGAAAGTACAATTGTAACTGGGAACAGAAGTGCAACTTTAGATTTTAGAAAGTCTCAGAAACTTATGGTTGTGCTCACTTAAAATATTTCCAGAAAACTTTGAAAAATCTGATGTCCTTTCATTTTTAACTACTTGAACACTGCATATTCATGGTTATTTCATTATCGATATCCATTTCAGGAGAAAATCGTTTCGTCATATCCTTGAAGAAATATACCAAAACCGAAATATTGGTACTTTCTTTGATTGAAAAGGGTTCTGTCGATAGAAATTTTAAATTCATGTCCAAGGTTTGAAAAGGAAACTGTCGGTTCATTTCTTCTATTGTATATTAAATGTGGGTGTCTTTAAAATGTCAGATTCTGATTTCTGTGGATTGTAAGTAGATAGTGCTAGTTGTGGATTGAAAAGTAGTGTGGTGTTTCTGAATGTATTTCCTTGGAGTTTAGGGAAAATAAATTCTCCATGTGCACCACAAGATTTTTCACACTTTCTAATCTCATTTTTGTTTACTGCAGACTCTAAGCCAATTTGGCATGGTTCAACTCCCTTGGTCTTATTGCACTTTTTAATGCGAACCTTTTAGTTCTCTTGCTTTTATGATGGCAGGAAAAAAAATCTGAATTTTGTCAATCGGTTGCGGGGGGGGGGGGGGGATCACAAATTTTGTCATTCTATCGCGAAGGAAAAACCCGCAAATTGTGTCGTTAGGTCGCTCTAAAAAAATTCGCGAAGATCACGAAATTCGTCAGTCGGTTGTAAAAAAGTTCAAAATTTGTCAATCAGTTGCGGAAACTAACAGCGAAAAGGCAAAAGCGAAACAAAAGGGTATTTGTTTATCTGTCACAGGAAGAAAATCGCGAAGTTTGCCTATCTGTCGCTAGAAAATGTCGCAAAATTCTTCAGACGTTCGTTGAAAAAATTCGCGAAATTCCTCACACGGATGCGGAAAAACTTCTCGAAATTCGTTACTCAGTTACGAAGAAAAATCGCGAAATTATTCAGTCTGACACAGGGAAAATATGTGAATATCATCGATCTGTTGCAAGAAACCAAGAAAATTGCAGATCATTCGCAGAAAGCATCGCGAAATTTCTCAGTTGGTCGTGGGAAAAAATCATGAAATTCATTGATCAGTAATGGGAAAATGTCGCAAAATTCATCAGTCTGTCAAGGGAGATGATTGGCATTTCAAAATAGAAAAATTCTCAAGAAAATGGTGGAATTTTTCAGGCAGGTGACTCCCACCCACGATTGTCTTTTGGGCAGGATTTAAAAATTTTGACTATGAATCCAGTCATCCCATCCTAAAATTTAAACTCTTGAGTTCTGACAAATGTCTTATTTTCCTTTTGTTGCTGCTTAAATAAACTGACTTATTTGAAAATTGTTTAGTAAAATGTATTTTAAATATGCACATAAAAAAGTCATTAATATTTTTTTCAACACTTTAGATTAAAAGTTGGAGAACTGACGTAGTTGTTTTTATCTTCCGTGTTCTATGAAAATAAATATTTTCTATACAGAAAATGTCAGTGCCTCAGATTTACTCTATATCAACAGATAAGACTTTCTTTTGAGAAATATGTTCTAAAGGATTTTCACTGAGTTGTAATCTGAAAAAACATTTGCGAATCCATACAAAGGAAAAACCTTTTGTTTGTGTAATATGTTCCAAAAGATTTTCTGAAAATGGTGATCTGAAAAAACACTTGCGTATCCATACAAAAGAAAAACCTTTTGTTTGTGAATTATGTTCCAAAGGATTTTCTGAAAATAGGGATCTCAAAAAACACTTATGTATCCATTCGAAGGAAAAGCCTTTTGTTTGTGAATTATGTTTCGAAGAATTTTCGTACAGTAGTAATCTGAAAAATCACTTGCTTATCCATACCAATGAAAAAACTTTTATTTGTGAAATATGTTCCAAAATATTTACACAAAGTGGCAATCTAAACTCACATTTGCAGACTCATGCAAAGGAAAAACCTTTTGTTTATAAAATATATTCCAAGAAATTTTCAGAAACTGGTGATATGAAAAGACAATTGTGTATCCATATGAGGGAAAAGCTTTTTGTTTGTGAAGTATGTTCCAAAGGATTTTCACAAAGTTGTGGTCTGAAAAATCATTTGCGCACCCATACAAAGGAAAACCTTTTGTTTGTGTAATATGTTGCAAAGGATTTTCTGAAAATGGTGATCTGAAAAAACACTTGCGTATCCATACGAAGGAAAAACCTTTTGTTTGTGAAATATGTTCCAAGGGATTTTCACAACGTGGTAATCTTAAAAGTCACTTGCGTACCCATACGAAGGAAAAACCTTTTGTTTGTGAAATGTGTTCCAAGGGATTTTCACAAAGTAGTCATCTAAAAATGCACTTTCGTATGCATACACAGGAAAAACCTTTTGTTTGTGAAATATGCTTGAAACAATTTTCACTAAGTACTTCTCTGAAAACACACTTGCGCATCCATACAGAGGAAAAACCGTTTGTTTGTGAAACATATTCCAAAAGATTTTCATGAAGTGGTCACCTGAAAACACACTTTCGTATCCATGCGAAGGAAAAAGCTTGTGTTTGTGAAATGTGTTCCAAAGGATTTTCAACAAGGAGTAATCTGAAAAATCAGTTTCTCACCCATACAAAGGAGAAACCGTTTGCTTGTGCAACATGTTCTAAAAGATTTTCACAAAATGGTGATCTAAAAAGACACTTGCTCACTCATACAAAAGAAAAACCTTGTATTTGCAAAATATGTACCAAAAGATTTTCACTAAATAATAATTTGAAAAAAACACTTACTCACTCATTCAAGGGAAAAAACTTGAGTTTGTGAAATATATATACAGTTTTCAGAAAATGGTACACTGGAAAAACTTTTCCAGACCATAAAAAGAAAGAACCTTTTTTCAAATTTATTTGAAGAATTTTCAGAAAGTGTTCTGAAAAATCACTGGTCTGCACATACAAAGCAAAAACCTGTTGTTTGTGAAATATGTTCCAAAGGATTTTGATTGAGGCGCAGCCAAAATGGACATTTGCATGCCCTTAAAAAGAAATCACCTTGTGGGAAATACCCTTATTAAAACTTTCTGCTTATGAAGTATGTTCAAAACTGTTTGCAGTAAGTAGCAATTTAAGAAAACATCTGACCGTACAAATTGAGAGACCTGGTTTGTGGATATATGCTCTAATAAATTTTCACAAAGTGGCCCACTAATCTGTATGTTTGCTCATATAAAAAGCCTTTGTTTGTGATTTGTATCCTAGAGGTTTTTTTTTTTAATATTTTAAATAAGCATATTCTGAGAAATGCTGCGCCTTTGTGAAGTATGTTCTAGAGCAAGGGTTCCCAAATAATGGTACGCTTACAAGTACTGGTAAGTAAAGCTCTCACTACTGCTGCGCTAAAGACCACTACTTGTACGTAAAATGAAATACAGCATGTTACAATAAAAACAAAAAAAGCGTGAATTTATCATCCTGGAAATTTTTGAATGCAGATAAGAAGGTTTTCTTTTTTCGAATGCAAAAAAGATATTGTAAACTTCTTTTTTTTTGCATGTATCACTAGAAACATTTATTATTAGCACACTGTCTGAAACACAGATTGCTGCACACATTGCTTATGATACAATCAGTTTTTCAGAAGTAAATACATGAAATTATTACATCAATGCAGGAAAAATTGAAATTTGTAAATAAAGACCTAATTTTAAATTGAATAGATGAAACAAATTTAATTAGCAGCAGAAACGTGCTTTTGAAATAGAATTATTTGAAGGTAAAGTCTGAATGCGTGGAAATAGGAGAAACCTGTTTTAATAGGAGGCAACTTAAATTAAAACTATTAAAACTATTTAATTAAATTTAATTTAATTAATTAATGAATTAAATCTATTTTTTCCCAAGTATACTTTATAATGCGCTTTTTTTCTATCTTATGCTCACTCTCACCCCTCCCCACTTTTTTTTTTTTTTTGCACATGAGGATCTGGTAGGAGGTGTTGAAACTTTATTTAAAATACAATTCATAATTTACAAGATTGTAGACTGAAATTTTCCTCTTCTGTATGAAAAATGTGAGTTTCTTTTTATTTCATAGAAATCAGTTTTTAATGGAGTAAATGTATTTAAAATCGTGACTTGAAATCAAAGAAAATATGGAAAGCTCCATTTTCAAAGTTTTCCTACGTTAGCATTACGTTTATTACCTGACAGTACGCGGAAGTATGAACTTTGATTTAGTGGTACTTCTGTCTAAAAGTTTGGGAACCCCTGATCTTGAGAATATTCTAAAACAATGTCTTATGAAGATATTTAGCATCTCATGTGAAGGACAAATGCCCCAAGATGGTGCTTTAACACTGATTGCATCAGTGTTAAAAAGAAAGAAACTGATCAATTTAAAGTTGTAAATTTCAAGAATTCCATATTATATGAATATTTTAATCTAAAATTTTATTTATTAAAATGCTAAAGTTATTACTTCAAATAAGAACAACAAATTTATTTGCTTCAAATAGTATTTATTTGATGCATATTAGGGTTCCATACTTATAAAGTTAAAACTGATCCATTATAAGACCAACATATTTATAGATTATGCCATTCACAAATATATTTAGGGAAAATGTAGAGAGGCTAATTAAGTTACTTGAAAAAAAATATTTTCTTTGTATATCGTGTGATAGCTTTCGTGACGTCAAACTTAATTAAATTTAAAAAATCAAAAAGCCCGACAGCGTAAAAAGCCAATTAATTATTTCTCATCAATGTGAAACTATTTTTTATATTACTATTTTTTTTATTTACTTGTATTGATGACTTTTAAGTTGTGCTTAATTGTTAGTTCCTATCTATAAACACTTTTTTGATGAGGTTGGAGTTGCAGTATGGCTGGAGATCCTACCTGCACAACTTCCATGTTGTGTAATATTTAAACGGAGCTTCTGACTGTAAAATAGTCAATGAAACATCGTCTTCATTTGGAAAGACCTATCCAGTGATATGCCACTCAATAGGTTGCGTGAAATTTTTTTTTTCGTCTCTACCGCCATTTTGTATTTTATGGCCGGTGTTTTGAATTTATATGAACAAAACCTAGCCTATAACCATCAAAAGGTTAAGGCAAATCGACAGAGACCTCATTCATTAAAATCCATCCCATAGTTGGGATGTTTAGAGGGTATAAAGAAATCCACAAACCCAGATACGCATGAAACACATAACCCTTCTTGGTAGTCGGGTAAAAATACATGTCTTTTAATATTTGATGTTATATTTTCAGAGATATCATCGAGAATGTAACGCAAAAATATGTTCCTCTCTCTATTTCCGAATCTACTGAAACTAAAATTCTAACAAAATTAGAGGCAGTAGAAGTTAATTTAAACTTAGTTTTTTAGAAAATCGCACTTTTTCGTTACACACCTGGGATTCGGAAAAAGAGTTGACAGCTATCGTCACAGAAGATTAAGAGGATTGTTGATAATGATTTTCGAAAAATAATTGTCGGTACATATCCGAGATATTAACCCTTAAAACAGTGGTTCCCAAATTTTTATTGGGAACGCTCCAAAGTTTCTATAGAATTCCCATACCGCCTACCCTCCCTCACTCTGTAAATTATGTCCCTTATTATTTAAAAAGTAAACTCTATTCACACGGTGGAACTATAAAAAAGCCTTAATAATAACTATTCATTCGAATCTTTTAATTGCTTATTTTTTATTGAAGTTGCTTAAGACGGGTAAAACGAACAGTGTGAAACAATGTCCAGTCCTGGAATCCAACCAGGGTTAGTGACATTACGCTTCAATGCTCCACCATTCAGCTACTGGAACAAATATAATCCTAGTACTCCTCACTCTTTTTTTCTTTCTAACCGATGACCAGGCCCCTACCTGCCGGGAAGCCCCAGCTAAACGGGTTTGATTCCTGGTATCGGGGCGGGTGACCGCCTAATCGCCGCGTAGTGGCAATAAACCTGACGAGCGCCTAGAACGTATCGGCAGTGCCTTTTGCTTAGTTCTGAACGGTGTTATGTCGGTTGCTTAACATTTATATCCTGTTGTTTGGAACTTGCACATTTCTACTCATGTTAATCTCGTAATTTGGAACCTTGGTCAGGCAACGAGACCTTCACGCAAGCATCTACAGAGGTATAATTCACAGGTAACTTGGAGGATTTTGCACCCACGACGGATTTTACATGCACCAGGCGCCATTAGCCTACATGGCGGATTACACGAAAATTAAAAGCATGAGAATACAAAAATTCCCAAATTTATATGTAAGTTTATTCTACAACTATTCATTTCACATTTTGTAACTTATCAAAATAGCGAATCTTCTGTCAGAAATGTGTTTTTAACATATTGTAAGACTTGTACTTTGTGACACATTGCATATTTCGTGGTAGAGCTTCGGGAAATGGCCGTTAGGTGATATTGAACACTGTACTAGGAGTTGGCAATGCTCTTTTCTTTCCTACCACATCGGACGTAGCGGAAAATACGAAATACGAGAACTAGATCAGATGTCACAAAGTACGATAATTCCATAAATGAAATGAGGCTATACATGGTCTCCTTTTATGTTTTAAAAAGAGTTTTGTTGTACTTTTCCAACTTCCCTCGACGTTAAATAAAAGTGGTATACGGTCAGCACTTTTATCTTCACTAAATACCTTGCAGAAAGGCTTACATTTAGCATTAAAATTGATAACATTCACATATTTTCTTTTTTTTTTTTCTTAATTTAAGAAATAAGTGAAAAGCTTTGACACTAAATTTTCTTTCTGTGAGTAACATAATACGCAAGAAGCAATTTAAGATTATCATCTTTATAAATCTTAAGTAGCCGTTATTCCCCATCACAACACATTTTGTCTCTTTTCTTTTTCCCAATATCGTTAACGAAGTTGTTGAGAATTAGATTTGACTATCCCACATGTTTGTGAAAAATGAGTTTGTCGTGTCATAGCTTTGAATGCAAACATTTATTTGTGACATACCGTAAATCCCGGCATATAACAAGCCCTGGCGTATAACACGCATCGCTAATTTGAGAGTGTGTACAGGGTGATTAAAAAAAGATGGGAAAATTTTTAAGAGGTGATAGTACACACCCAAACAAACATTTTGTTTTAAAGAATGCATGGTCGAAAACTAAACGTAAAAAAGTTAGAGGGCGCCAAAAGTTATGTTCTTATACAAGGCAAAAAACACACAATGAACGAATTAAATTAAGTTACGAAAACAAATGTAATGGCATTTGATTACAATAAGTGCTCAAAACATTGACCGGCAGCTGTTATGCACGCAGTACAACGGCGAAGAACAGATTGTCGAATTTTCTGAAACACACCAGGCATATCGCGAACTTCCCCTACAGCAGCCGAAAGCTTGGCGACAAGTTCTTCTGCGGATTCAATGCACAAGAGCCTTTAGCTGTCCCCACAAAAAAAAATTGAGACATGAAAGATCTGGCGAACGCAGTGGTGCCTGGTGTGTTTCAGAAAATTCGCCAATCTGTTCTTCGCCGTTGTACTGCGTGCATAACAGCTGCCGGTCAATGTTTTGAGCACTTATTGTAATCAAATGCCATTAAATTTGTTTTCGTAACTTAACTTAATCGTTCATTGTGTGTTTTTGCCTCGTATAGGAACATAACTTTTGGCGCCCTCTAACTTTTTTACGTTTAGTTTTCGACATGCATTCTTGGATACAAAATGTTTGTTTGGGTGTGTACTATCACCTCTTAAAATTTTTTCCATCTTTTTTTAATCACCCTGTATTATTGTTTCAAGCATATATTGCCGTATAACACGCATCATATTTTTCTCACGAAAACAAACCAAATTCCCAGCTTTCCCGCACTTCAGATGATGTGTCTTTTCTTTGCGACATGCGAACACGATCGTTTTCGATCTGCACAATTCCTATAACCTTTGGAGCCTAAATAACCTGATTCCACCAAAATCTGGTTTGCGACAGGTCCTGTCTATAATGCATACAAACTTCCTTCCTCCTCATCTGCGCGAAATTAAAACTAATAGTAATTTTCAAACAAGAAACAAAGTCAATTCTTAATTTTACAAATGGAGTTTTTGTTTGTGTCCATGAGAAGGACTGGATGGACGAAAATGTTTTAAAATGGATAGAAAATGTTTGGGAAAAGCGTCCAGGAGCTTTAAGAAAACCGGAAAGTTTCCTAGTTTGGGATATGTTTAAATCCCATAGAACAGACTGAATAAAAAAAAAAGAATAAACGAATCTAATACAGATTTGGCAGTAATTCCCTGTGGGCTGACTCAGAAACTCCCTGTGTGCTGACTACGTTAGTTCAACCATTAGATGTTTCCATAAACAAACCTTTCAAAGAAAATTTAATGCGGCACCATAGAACACATAGGTGATAGAAGGAGAAAAAACATGTACAAAAAGAGGAAATATGCGACATGCGCGATTAACGCAATTAGGTGAATGGATTATAATATCATGGAATGAAAACAAACTGGAAATAATTGTTAAATCATTTTTAAAAGGTGGAATATCAAATGATATTGACGCTACAGAAGATGACTCTTTATGGATAGCTGAAAGCGACAATGGGGACAAAATACTTAAAATCGATAGCGGGGAAGAAGATGGTATTTCCAAAAATATAAATGTGGACGAGTACAACTAACTTTTCATGTTATCTGATCAGAAATATTATGTTTGTTAGAAAATATGTATATTTATTTTAAGTTTTTTTGTTTACATTGGTATATAAATGCATTTAAATAGACTCTGAAAATTTGGAATGTTTTCTTCTTATGATTTTGAATCAACTATTTTATATTCCGTGTATAACACGCACACGGAAAAATGAAGTGATTTTTTACATTTAAAAGTGCTTGTTATACGCAGAGATATACGGTAATTAATTTGAATAATTTCGAAACAATTCTAGTGATGTACCTAGTTTAATAGTTAGACCTACTTATCTTGTGTATCAAGCAGTCAGTGGAAAAGTGGATCAAATGACTTGATATGTCTGGTATTTTCAACTAATCACTAACTATCTGAAGAAGTTGTGTCTCCACTGGTCACTTTAAAAAATGGCTTAAAAAAGTTTCCGAATTTTTGAAAGCATTTTTACGAAATCGCAGCTTGTGAGATTGGTTCCCACTCTGGTTTTCAACGACTCAATCATCTTCCATGATATCCGATTTCAAAATTTTAAATGTATATGTCATCATGTAAATTTATGGACAACTAAATGCCTGCGGTAGAGCCACAGATATTATATACTATCTACCCATTTCCTTTCCTAATGCTATTTATGATTTTGAAATTTTATAAATTTCGTAATACCTACCTCGTTTTTATATTTCATATATTTTTTAGGATAAATGTGTTCAAGACAGTCAAATTTATACATACTTTTAAGAAGTTTTACGAGTAAAAGATTCTTCAATTGATATATAGCAAAGTGAACAGAAGTAGAAAGTTTATTTCATAAATAATCGAAAGCGTTAAGAAAAAAATATAAAACGCAACATTGAACAAAAAAATTATAGAAGTTTTAATACTAAAACAGCAACAACAACTGAAAAAAAGGAGTTAAAGTATTTCAAAAGAATATTAGTATAATTATTCTGTTGCCGAATCTATTTTAAAACTTTGGATGAGATTTATTTTTTTTAATTCAGTAAAAATAATGGATCTTTTAAATTTTCTTGTATTCCATTTCGTCTCCAAAATATTTATAAAACAAGTTGGAAATTGCTTGTCAAACGGGGCAAATGAGGTGGATTCGTAGTACTATGACTAGTTTTATAAATATTTTTTTCACTGCATATTGCACTGAATGTATATTTTAGTGCGCTTCATAAGTGCATATCAATTTCATTCTGTTCAAAAGGCAGTAACATCATTAAAATGCACTTGAAATTTTTTTTCCCATTGGCCGAAATGTAACTGAAAACTTTGGACCGCCCCTGTAATTAAACCATACATCCGATTTTCATAAAATTTGAAATGACTCCACAAAATTTTGCAAAAATTATATATTTAAAATTTTAGACCATTCAGAATGCTGTAATATCATTAAAATGCAATTGCAATATTTTTTTCCCATTGGCCGTAATGTAACAGAAAACTTTTGAAAATCCCTGTAATTAAACTATACAACCGATTGTCATAAAATTTCAAATGACTCGACAAAAGTTTACAACAATTATATATTTAAAATTTCAGACCTTTCGGAAAGATGTAACATCATTAAAAACCACTTGCAATAAGATTTTCCCATTGGCCGCAATGTAACGAAGAACTTTTGACTGTCCCTGTAATTAAACTATACATCCAATTTTCATAAAATTTGGAATGACTCGTCAAAATTTTACAACAATTATATATTTAAAATTTCAGACCATTCGGTTGTGTAATTTTGTCTCTGTTATATGCGGACAGACGGACAGACAGACAGACAGACGTACTGAACGACAACTATAGGTGCTACGTATTTATATAATTACGAACGCACCTAAAAAAAGGACAAAGGTAACATAGCGAATCAGAGAGTAAGAAATATGGATTCCCCCCCCCCCTAAAATGTCAAATTGCCCCACGTTGGGAACCACTGATTTAGGTTTAAATAATATATTTCTTTACAAATTGCTGTTTTTATAAATTCTATAATGAAAGAGTTGTCACCGGACAAATTTAAAAGCTAAATTTGTTAAATTTAAGACATAGAAGGGCCCTTTTTAAGCCAGGAAAGTTGTCATTAGGGGAATTCCCCCATATACCGACCCCCAGGTCATAATTGAAGCTCTAAAAGAACATAATTTCGGGGCCAATAGAGCCTCGATGATGAAAAGTAGAAAGACCGGTCGACCAATGCCCCTCTACGTCGTCAATGTTCTCCCACGTGAAAAATTCGAAGAAATCTACCAAATTCACGAAATTTGCTACATTAAAGTAGATATTGAGCGTTTTAAAGGCACTAACATCGAAAAGCAATGCTACCGTTGCCAGAAATTTGGACATTCCAGCGAGATTTGCCGCCTGCCGCCAAAATGCGCCAAATGTTCGGAAGAGCATCTAACTCCCCAGTGCAATAAAATTGGAAAGATCATCCCCAAATGTTCAAATTGTTATGGTGAGCACGTGGCTACTTACCGCGGTTGCCCCCAAACCCCCCAGATTCATAAAAAACAGCAGGACCCCAAAACCGTCCGTAAAGATAATCCTAAAATCATACCGAATGCAATGGCGGAACTTTTATATACTTATAATTATGTCCGTAAGCCAGAGACCAAAAAACCAGAAGAAAAACCTACTGAAGCCCCGGCTCCGCTCCCTTCTCCCACCCAAGACCCAAACTCCGAAAACACTACACCAAATAAGCTAAATGACACTCAAAATGCAACACCAGAACAACCCACTAGTTCTAATTATGCTAATGACTTAAAAGAAATATTCAAGACCTTCAAGGAGATGAAAGAGCTCCTGAAATTTAACAAATTCATCCAATGCTTCAAAAATGTTGCTAACCAAACTAAAAATATACAAGATCCAATAGAAAAAATACTCATCCTTATGAGTGCTATAGAAACTTTAGCCACGGAATTTAACACATTTAATGATGAGTAATTCCTCTTCTACCTTTTCCTCACTAATTTTTCTTTCCTGGAACTGTAACTCCTTGCAGAATAAACTTAACGAACTTAAACTCTTTATTCACGAAAATCCCCAAATTGATGTTATTTTCTTACAAGAGACTTTCAACCCCACTTTCAACATTAACATCCCTGGGTACAGGCTATTCCATACACCTCGTGCGGATGGTACGCACAGAGGAGGTACCGCTATTTACATCAAAAACCATCTTCCACACTAACAATCGCACAACCACACCTTTAATGATCTTGAGTATACCAGTATTAATCTTCAACTTCCTCATATCAATATTATATTAGCTTCTATTTATGATCCACCCACTGGTAACTTACCTGTTACTAGTCTTACACAGCTTTTTTCTCAACATCACCACTGCTTTTTCGTAGGCGATTACAATGCCAAAAGCAGACGCTGGAATTGCCATGGCAATTCTCGGCGGGGTATCTCTCTTCACAACTTAGTCCAAAACTTAAAATTAAATCTTCATGCACCACCCAGACCAACACACATTACCAAAGTGCCTGGTGCCCGGGACTCTATCATTGATCTTGCTCTTTCCAAAAATCTTCCTTACCCTATCTACTCTACAGTTATTAATGATCTCTCCTCTGATCACCTGCCTGTCTGCTTTAAAATAGATATTATTAATCCTCTTTCTCAATAAATTTACTAATTACCTTAATTCTCAGGACATCACCTTCCCTGATATTAACAATACCGATGACATTGATGCGGCTGTTGAACATCTCAACTCTCACATCACTAATGCTCAAAATTTTTCTACATTTAATACCTTCAAAAATAATTTTGCCTTCGTCCCACCCCGTTATATTTACAACCTTATCAAACAGCGTAATCGACTCCGGCGACAATTTCCAAATTCAAGAGACCCCTCCATTAAACCCCTTCTCAATAGGTTAAACAATAAAATTAAAAACGGTCTTTACAAAAAAAAAACAGAAAAATTGGAACAACTTTCTCAAAACATTATCGTGCGAGAACAACTCTCTTTGGATTCTTAAACGCAAACTGAATAAACATTACACTCCCATTCCCCCCCCCCCCCTCACAACTAATAATGTTACTGCTTATACTGACCAAGATAAAGCTAACATGCTTGCTAATTCTTATGCCACCCAATTTTCTCCTAATCCTACCCTTGAAACCAAGCTCACCTTGATCATGTTAACGAGACAGTTCGGAACCTTTTGTCTACCCCTCCCCTCAAGATCCCCCCCTAAAATTCAACCTATTGTTATCCACAATATTATCAAAAAACTCAAAAAGCGTAAAACCCCAGGATACGATAAAATTACTAACTCTGCTCTTAGAAACCTTCCTCCTAATTGCATAATCTATATCACTGACCTCACTAATGCTATCTTAAAACATAACTACTTCCCTAAACCTTGGAAACTTTCTATAATCTCTTCTATTCCAAAACCTGGAACTAACCTGTCAGACCCCACTAATTACAGACCTATCTCCTTGCTACCTTCTATCAGTAAATTTGTGGAACGTGTCATTCGTACCCAGTTGCAGGATTTCATTCAACAACACAACATTCTCATGCCCGAGCAGTTTGGCTTTCGCCCCAAACACTCGATACAACACCAGCTTCTTAGGGTTGTTGAGTTTCTCAGCGAGAAACTCAATGCAAAAATTCCCGCAGCTGCCATCTTTCTTGATGTCGCAAAGGCATTTGACAAGGTCTGGCATTTTCATTTACAAACTAATTCAGCTTGGTTTTCATCCCAGAATAATACATTTAATATATTCGTACCTTTGCGACCGCTCTTTTCAAGTCCGCATAAACAACATTCTTTCTATTATTCTCCTTATCCTAGCGGGCATCCTCCAGGGGAGCGAGTTGGGCCCATTCTTATTTAACATTTTCTTTAACGATATCCCACGCTCCTTGCGCACTCACCTCGCTCTTTATGCGGACGACACCTGTATTTATGCTTCGGCACACCACCCGTATATTCTATACAGGTACCTACAGACTCATATTGATGACTTCATGAACTGGTGTATGCTTTGGCGCGTTGTCATAAATGAAACTAAAACTACTGCAGTATATTTCTCTCGCAAAATAATTTCCCCTAACAGAATCATTATTAATAACACTGTTATCCCTTGGACAGACCAAGCTAAGTATCTTGGGGTCATTCTGGACCGCCGCTTAACTTGGAAAAAGCACATTTTCTTCATCAGAGGTAAAGTCGCTGGAGCCTTTAACTCTATAAAACCTCTCCTTAACAGTAAAACCTTGTCTGTCCACAATAAATTAATTCTCTATAATTCATGCATTCTTCCCATCATAACCTATGCCAGTCCGGTCTGGGGCTTCACATGTAAGACCACTATGGACACACTTAGTCGCTTGCACAATTCCAACCTGCGTACTGTCCGTAACGCATCTCGTTATCTTCGCAACTCCACGGTCCGAAGAGACCTAAAAACTACTTTACGTAAGCGCATAAACGACTTAGCCAAAAAAATTTATGAAAAAATTTTCGACCTTCCTAATGAAATCGTAGCGGAGCTACCGGATTATGACGCTTTTGAACCCCACCATCGGAAACGGCTCAGGTATTCCATAATTATGGACACTCAGTAACATCTGAGTTCACCACGCTATATTTTGTCTCTTCTATATTTTTCTTACCTTTTTATATATTTTTATTTTCATAAAAAAAACCTCTCTATATACTATAGAGACCATAAAAATTGTAAAACTTAAAAAATAAAATGTATGGCCCTGATTAGTCCCTTTTTTGGTTGGATGTTGTGGTCTTTGCTACCCTAGCTTTTCTTGCCCATGCTTGGTGAGTGTTTCTCTGAACAGTACTAACTTTAACTTTCTAAATTCCTTATAGTAGTTATACAACTACAGTTTGACTTTACTTATTTTAAGATTCTTGTATTTTTTAAGATTTATCGTTAACTTTCTTTCATCTTAAGTTTATACTTTAAAATTCAATTTTATTCCTTTTTTTTCCTTAAATTTCTTATTTTCTCTTGTTAACTTATATTACTCTTCTAGTAGCTTTGCTACAGTTTAACTTTTTCCCAATGGCTCATTAAAACATAAGACATTTCAATTTCCTAGTCTGGGTGTTAAGCTGTCATCAGCTAGGAAACCCCTCAATGCTGATTACCTGTTCAGTACCTGTTCAGTACCCTTTTTAAGGCCAGTTTCTGCGCAACCGGTGGAGCATCAGTCCAATGCAGTATAAGTATGCGTCCTAATGGAAATGGGAGAGGTAACCCCAAGATTAAAGGCGAGGTCAGATCAAACAAGGTCGCACGCCACGTAGCAGACGGGGTGAACTACAGAAAGATGCCTAACTGTTTTCTTCTTTATGGATAATCTATTAATTGCACATCTATGAAATAACTGCGCAAGCGCAAACGTCGTGTTTTCATTTGTTTGTAGCATTTATATTCTGGCAGTGATAGAATGTTCTATTAATTTTTATTCGTGATTTTTGACTTATTTATTATAGTTAATTATTTAAATAAAAACAGTTCTCTTTTAGAACTAATATTATTTGTTAAAGTGACAAAATGTTGGCCATCGAATAACTGTAGTTTTCGTTATTGTAGGAAAATTCTTTTTCTTATAGAATCCATATCTCTCATTTCCCAAAGAGCAAAACAAGTTAGTTACGTATTTTAACTTTAATTTATTTAAAAAAATAAAATATTTAATATATATTATCCAATGTTGTTGATTTAAATACGCTCGATTTTAATT
This sequence comes from Maratus speciosus, assembly GCA_963932465.1. Lineage (NCBI taxonomy): Eukaryota > Metazoa > Arthropoda > Arachnida > Araneae > Salticidae > Maratus > Maratus speciosus. The sequence goes on from OZ010791.1 coordinate 64,331,813, forward strand.
ATTTTCTTTTAATGAAATGGAAAATGACGCATAAAAATTAGTAAGTAGTTGATGTGTAAAGATTGAATTTTGTAGTCTTATTTTTTACTCAATTCTTGATGTGCTAAAGTTATGAAAAATGATATACACGGCTCTATTCCAGCTGAAAATACAAGATCAAGATTTAGAATATGTATAGAATTTAATAATAAATAAAATATTCAATTTTAAGTCCTTTTCTTAGTTTATCAAGCTCAGACGATACATCGAAAACTTATTCCAATATTCTTTTGATTGTTTTGCATTCATGTTATTTAAGTTACAAATAGTTCATTTATTTAATTTAAAATTCATTTCATTTTATATTCAGAATAACTTTAATTTAAAATGCATGCATTAACTATTAAACGACCAAGTATTGTTAATTTAGTATTTGTTTAAATATTTTGCGAGTCCAGACAATGACTGCAAAAATTTTCCTAAAATCGCCAGATTAGATTTTTTTTTCTTTTGAAGCAGACAAAGCAAGTTAGAGAATTCCTGTTAAAAACTCTATTACGAATTTCAGATTGTTACTTACTCACAGAAGATGAATCTTGTTTGCCAGATATATTGCAAAATATTTTTGTTACAGCTTGTTTTGATAAAAATATGTGTATTTTTAAAAAAAAGTCGCAATGTCATTTTAGTTTAAGGGCTAAAGGCAGTAATGCTTTCGTAGCATTAGTGCTTTTCTCCCGAAATTAAAATGATATTGCGACTATTTTTTTTAAATGTACATAATTTGATAAAAACAAACTGTAATAAAAATATTTTGCAATAAAACTGGCTAAAAAGATTCATCTTACATAAGTGAGTAAAGATTTAGAAAATATGTGCAAGAGATGCGCAGATAGTAGATATTCTGTCATATATGACGTTATAATGAAAACCCACGTATTTGCATTATTCACCCCGTCCACCAGATGGCGCAGCTGTGTCAATATACTACAGATTCCAGAATTGACATAGTACGCTTACTTATATCGCTTTGGCATCAATCCACGGTTGCCCTCAACACTGTATTAACCAATACAGTTGTTATTTTTTATACCTTGTTCAATTTTTATTTTAAGTTAAGCTATATATTATCCCCCCCCCCCCCAACGGCTCATGTAAATATGCAAGACATCAAATTCTCTCACACCGGGCGTTAAGTTGGCTGCAACTAGGAAGCCTCTGAAACAAGATCAACTGTTCAACTGTGCAACGAAAATGGTCTCTGAATGCGTCCTATAACTGCTAAGGCTTCCTGCAGATCTTTTTAGCGGCGCTGGGTGATTGGTGACCTGGGAAACCGCACTGAATTCGATGAGAAGTTGGCCCGCGTGTTCGTCGGAGGTCAAAACACTTGACAGTACCGGAAAAAAAAAAATTAAAGAGTTGTCACCGGACTGAGCTGTTAGTTATGAGACTGATGAAATTTTCTTTTCAACGACTTGGAAAATGGACTATTTTTTTTCAAGCTTCCCCCAAAATTAGCTATTTATTATGGGTCTTGAATAAAATAGTAACCATAGTCTCCTAATGCTGAAAATAATTTTTTTACCATCATTTTATTTGTAAATGGCAGCTATGATAATATTTTTGAAATGTTATCTTAAAGACTTAAGGCGATTTTGTAAAGGAATGATACATTTGAAGCACTGGTATCTTTGAACAGAATTGTCCCATTACTTCTAAACATGTTCATGATCTTTTTTTTTTTTTTTTCACGTTGAAACATGCTTGTTCTAACTTCATGTCTAAACTATATTGAATACATATTGCGAATATTTTCCAAGAATATATAGAATATCGAAAAATATAATTCTCTAATGAACAATTCTCTAACCCAATGTATATTTTTTATCAAGCAGGAAAAGGAGACTATAAATGTTACATTTTCCCTTTAAAAAAACTCCTTTGAAAAATATTGCTCCTTTTTAATTTCTTTTATCTCAACTTGGTTTTTTGTTTATAAAAATGGAATTTTGTAATCCCTGTTTAGGTAACAAATACGCTAGAATTATAAAAAATCCCTGCCGGCCGGCCTACAGGCGCAGGTAGATTTTGAAGTTAAGTACTAATTTCACAAACAAAAACTAAACCAAAATTAGAGATAAACTCAGTTCAACAATTTTATCTCGCCACTTTTGACGAGTTTTTAATTTCATTTTTCTGTAATAGCTGGTTTTATCAAAATCATGTTAATACGATAATTTTTTCTTTAACTTCTACTTTTTTTAAAATTTGTTTTTGCTATAACACTTGGTCCTATAAAAAACTTATCAGTATAAAAGTTGTAGATAATATTAAGAAGATTTGTAATAAATCCATTCGGATTTGATATCTTGTGAATTGACAAACTTGTGAATTTTTTTCTTCTTCACCCCCCCCCCCCTTTTCCGCTTTTTTTGCGGTAAGAGTTGGTTCCTATGAAAAACATGTCAATATAAAAGTTGAGGATAATGTTAAGACGATTTATAATAAGTTTAAGTGAATTTGATATCTTGAGAATCGTCAAAGTTATGATTTGTTTTTTCTCACTAAAGCTCTATTTTTCGCCTCTTGAGCCTATTTTTTTTTAATCAAAAATCTGACATGTATAAATTTTTTGCACTTTTCCTAAAAGTAATAATATCTTTAAACTTATCTGTAGTATAATTAAGAATTTATGGGTTTTTTTCTGTTTTCATAAAACCCCTCCCTATTTCCACCTTCTTTGTCTCATTATGACCCAAAAGAGATCTGACCGAGATTTTTGTGCCCCTTGATTTTATGTATCAGTTTGGAAGAGATTTGTGCAGAATTATAGAAGTTATCGTGTCCATAAAAATGTTATATATATATATATATATATATAGATGGATATATGTGGAGTGTGGTTTGGGGTTCTAGCGGTCATGGTTGGCGTAGATCTGCAATTTTTTTATGAATTCCAACATAAGGGAGAATGTACTAGGTAGTATTTCGTACGAAATGTATCTAAAATTATGTACAAAGGTACGTATCCGATGATAATACAGAATTTTATTATTTTTCGAAATTAATTATAAATTATTAAAACTATTTTGAGCCATTTTTCCATATCTCTCCGCAAGTGATAAATCACAAAATAATCCTTATGGTTTCAATTCTATACAAGTTACAACAACAATAAATTTAATTATGCGCCAAAACACGTTCGCCAAGAAAACAAAACTAGGTAAACTGGCTGTGAAACTGCAACAAAGTAATATTTTAAACGCTCGAAAGTATAATTAATCAAAATAAGTAAAAAGTGTCTTATAATATAAATAATTCTCTTTAATCAATTTATAGTTTCATAAAATTATCTATGAAATTAAAATTAAAATCAAAGTATATAAAGCAGACATCATATAGAACAAGAGAACTACAGCTTTGGATCGATTATGTAGCAAAGAACCTTTACAGGTTGATTTTAAAAGTAGTAGAATAATTTAACCATCTAAATTTTATTTACCATCCAATATCCGGGAATCGATAGAGATCTTTTAACACAGAGGAATTATTTACAATAATTCAGCCTCCACTGATTTACCTAATATTTCGAAAGATATGCTCTGCAGAATTAGAAACAATACTAGAAGTTAATTCACGTTCACAAATATCCATTTTAAATTTTATTTTATTTTATGTTTGCAATTGTTTTTCATTATGCATGCGGTCTCGTGATTTTATTTACAGATTTCTTGCTTTTAAAATTTTGTGTAAAAATATTAGTATCAACAATGATCTTGAGTAGGCCATCTTCTGAGAGCTGAAATATATGTCGATCTGAATAAAGCTATTTACATCCTTTTAAGTGTAATTTTTATCACTTTTACCAATAATTAGCTTAGTTTGGATAATATTTTCATATTTTTTAAATTCGGATTATGCGTTTCGAAATCAATTTAGAAATTCTAAAAATGTATTTTAAATAATGTATTTTTTTTTTTTTTGCTTTTCTGTTTCTATATCTTAAAAAGGAAACAGAATAGGCGTGAAGAAAAGAAAACAATGAATTTTTCTTTAACTTTTTCACTTATTATGACGGAGATTTTTCGGAAAAATTATAAATTTCAGTCAGGAAATAAGACGTGATTTTTAAGATAAACGTTGAATGCTTAATAAAAGAGTGCATTATTATTATTATTTAAGAACAAAAATCTATTTTGACTTTTATTTTCATAAAAATCCTTTTTCGCAGGACTAAATACATATATTATTTAAAAAAACTTACACCATAAAAATTTTGTAAAAATGGTATTGTCTATTTTGATCAATAAACCTTTACGTAAATTTTAGTCAGGTTTTATAAAAATATTTAATATTTTTATTTAAAAAGTTTAACTTTTTTTAAAAAAAATTTCTTCTTTGTGTCTTTAAACTTATAATAAATTTTCTGTTTTGAACTAAAATATATTCATATGATAGCGGACAAAATGATCGCCCACGGCCGCTCTTGTGTTAAATGCAAATAAAACCGCATGTAGTTAAAATAAAATTAGACAATTGTGGACAAATTAACAACTCCAGGGTTCGTACGCTTCAATAACTTTCAAGCACCTTTTTCCAGAATTTTCGTAAAGTAATATTTACCTTATAAAAAAAATCTGTCTTCAGATATACCATAGAGTACTTCACGAAATTTCTGGTACGAAAACACCTAAAATCTCCTGAACCTTTGGTCCGTACGAACCCTGTACCCGCGGTATTTAACCAATGGAAATAATTTTTGACGAATTTCAATTTTGTCATTTTTGAATTTTTTTCCTTTTGTATTATTTGGCGCTTCGTTCAACATGATTCTTTTTTTTATGTGCTCAAATTTGTACTTTAGATTGATCCATTTTACTTTATGCTCTTAAATAACTGACTTCTGAATAATTAGAAAAACTGATGTTTTACCTTTTTTTAAAACTCTAGTTAAATTTTAAAAAAAACAAAAAATCAATTGGTAAACTTCTTAAAATAGGTGAATTTTAAGTAGTATTTTTTGTTCATATCTGAAATATTCACTTTTGAAATATTGCTTAAAAAATAGAAAAAGAGAAAGTAATAGAAATTTATATTGAGGCATTCATACAAAGCATCCTTCCATACGAAGCATCTGCCAGAAAGAAAACAAAATCATGCTAAATTTAAAATTTTGCTAGTTGCCTGGCCACTCAATGTGTTGCATTTCCATTGCACACTCTAAGATAAATGTGTAAATTTACACACAGAAACAGGTATATTGATGATACAAAAACGATTTGTCTATATGTGTAAAGTGGTGTGTAAATTGCCAAAATACATGCTTAATGTGTAAATTTCTAAATACTCATTTAAATGTGTAATTCGATGATAACACTAAGTGTGTAAAAGTTATCTTATCATTCTTGAAATACACACTTTGTGTATATTGCACAAGTATACACATATTTCTGTGAATAGTGTAACACATATATCTGTGTAATATTCTATGATTATACATATTTTTGTGTATTATGCAAAATACACACATTTTTGTGTAATATGTAAAATACACATCTTTTCGTGTAGTATGTAACACACATATTTTTGAGTCATATGCAAAATAGATATTTTCGTGTAATATTCTTTTCTTACACATATTTCTGCATAATATGCAAAATACAGATTTATATAATATTCAAAATATATAAAATTTTGTGTAATATTCAAAATAGACATGTTTTTGGCTTCATAGCTTTATCTTTATACTTCAGCAAGTGTGAATTGTGAACGAAATGTTTTTTATGATCGGAAAAAAATATAAAGAACAAACTCATACGCTTGGTGTGTTTTACTCTTTATAGTATGTTTTAAGACCACAAACAGTGTACTCCAATGCATTTAGGTAATTTACACCACATGTAGACAAACGGTTTTTCTATCGCCGATATAACTGATTTTTACTCAAAACAGGATCATTTAAACTCATAATTACTACAAGTCATTTTTCTGTTTGATTTAGTTTAGTCCTAAAATCGTATAATCACAATTTATACATAGAACCTGTATAATCTGAATAAATATCCACTTACAGTGTGGAGACTGTCTTCAAATTAAAGTTAAAAAAAGACATTTTCCTTCATGCAGCCTTACAACTATAACCTCTCTTGTTTAAATTATTTTAAAAAACATTTTCTTTCAAAAATATTTATACATTCCTCCCACCCCCCTCACACTGAAAATTACCTAGCTTTAACTGCATTTATAACTGGCACAAAATATTCTTTAGGAATAGAAAAATTTTCAATTGTATTCAGAAATTTTCCTGCATTTTTTGAAATGCTTCAAAAACTCAGACTAAATTATTTTAATTTAGTTATTAATGTTTGATGCTAAAATAAATATTACTTAATCTGAAATATTTCTATCAAGACAATTCTATTAAAATCTTTTGTCTGCAGCATACCTAATTTAAGCTTTTTCAGAGAACGGAAAGAAATATGCAAGCTGCTTATATGAAGTATCGTAATATGAAGTATTTTGTGACAGGTGGGGTAACTTTGTGACACCTGGTCTAGTTTTCCCATTTCGAATCTCCATAGCTGACGTTACTGTCGGCTATGCGAATCTCCCCTTCCCTCCGGTATGGCAGGAAAGCAAACAGCGTAGCAATCTCCTAGTAAGGTGTGTCACATCACCTAACAGCCATTTCCCGAAGTTCTAACACGAAATACGCAAACTAGACCAGGTGTCACAAAGTTATCCCACCTGTCTCAAAGTAACCCCATCTTACGGTAATTATTATATTTGGATACAGAACCGCAACAAGGATGGTGCAGACGGTGCCCCTGCATGAGGCACCTCCAATTAAAATAAGGCCTTCAGGCTTCATGGGTGCCATCAATTATCTTTAATGATGCGTCAATAATCAACGCAAAAGTTAAGGCTGTTCTCAACTGTTCTGCTCAACAAACGCAAAACGTTTTGACACATTTACAAATTCATTTTTTAACGGAAAGGTATAAAATTGGAAAGCCTGGTCATGGAAGCGATTTGGAATTGAACTTTTTTTCCCTTTTTTGATCAATCAATTACCTATTGAGTTATAAGCAAATTTTATCACGTGACAAACATGTTTTTCGTCCACTCTGTTTTTCGTTCGCGGCAATTCGGTTCAAAACGCCCACTTTGACTCTATTTCTATTGCGTTTGCAAAAAAATGGAAAAAACAGCTCAATTACATAGTTTCTGAACAACAACATCAGCTAGTTTCATGCATTTTCGAACAAAAATAAATTAAAACTTATGGCAGACTGTTGCCCTTTTGGATTTGAGAACACCCTTAACGAACTTTTCGCTCAAGTACCCAAATAGAGTTGCTGCGGTTCTGCTGAGTTATTATATCTTGGAAGTAAATTATTTCTAAAGCCCCTTAAAAAATTTAATTTTAATAAAATAGGCTCCTTCACAAAATTACTTTTACTAAAACAGGCCCTTTCAGAAAATTTATCTTAATAAAAATAGGCCCCCTTCACAAAATTCCTCCTTATAAAATAGTACTCATGAAAAAATCTAATTTCATAAAAACATACTCTTCATTAATTATTTTTTATTTTGTTAGATTTTAAAATGTACATTTTGTTAATAAAACAAGTTTATCAGAAAGCAAAACTTTAGGAGAAGGATATGAAAAGGTAATTATTAATTAATATTTGGTTCGAATTTGAGTGACTGGATTTCATCTTTCGTTATAATTTTACAAAAATATGAAAAAGTTCACAAAAATAAATTTTACTTTTCATAAAATAGGTTCCAAGAAAAAACCCAGCATCGACAAAAAAGTAACGTCTATTACTATTTTTTTTTTTCTTTGTATCGCACTTCTCGCTACATTACATTTTTTTCAAAAAACAGCATGCTACACTACGAAATAAGAGAAATTGAAACTAGAGAAGTTTTGTCACTTATAGCATACTACGTTTTACCATTGGACATAACGTACCGTTTAAAAATAATACAAAACCGAAAATAATGCAGAATTGCTATCATAAAAAAAGAATTCAGAAAGCAATAAAGACCACGGTTATTGATACACCATAAAGAGTAGATGTGCCAGTAAGGGACACCCTTAAGGAATTTCTTTAAGAATTAATTTTTATTAATTGTTATAATTATTATATTCTAGTTCTTTCGATATTATATTAATCTATCAACAATATTTCATCAATCATTTCATAGTCGCATTTCCCAATGTGAACCTAAATTAAATTGTAAATAATAGAAATAACTCGGACACTCATTGTTCCATTAATGGCCACTCTCTGTTCCAGAAATGGATACCTTACAAAAGAATAGATATAACTATTTTTATTATTGTATTTTGAACAAGAAATTAATGAAGGCATATTAAGGAAACAAAATAGTTATTTTCAAAGATTCTTTTCAAAGAAATTTAACAAATAAGATCTCAATAGAAAAATAAATCTAAGTTAAACACCCAACGCGCAACATTTCGCCTTATTTAAGGGTGTCCGGGGCTAAAAGTAAAAAAAAAAAATATATATATATATATTGGTTTAAAAAAATACTGAGTTTTTAGCGTTAAATACCGCAACTGCATGCTTTTATCTTCATTAGATCCAGATATATAACACCTTTTGCCTTGAGAAGCGATGCATCAGCTGCCCGCTGACTCCATTTAACTCCAACTCATAACTCCATTTAACTCATAATGAATTTTTTCACGATTTGTCAACTTTAAAAGAATTTATCTAAAGTTCCTTGGAAAATATATGTATGAAATTTTTAACAGAGATTTTATGCTATATGTACAACAAATTATCTTGTGTGATAATTGTGAAAATATGCTAATTAATCCAAAACTCACTCATAAAAAACTTCATTTTTTACTTAAAATTTTTTAATTAAATTACTAATCAATATTTTAAGAAATCCTGAAAACAAATTAAAATGACACATTTTCTGCACACAAAAGTGTAAAAATTTTGTAAACCGAGTAAGTACTTCCAGAGTTATATCAAAAATTAAATATGTTTAAAATTTTACAATTTAAATAAAAAAAAATATTTAAAAAATTTCAGATTTTTTTTTGCATGCAATATTCTTATTATAATAAAAGATATTTCAGAAAAAAATTTCATAACAAAATCTCTATAAATAAAAAAAAAAAAATAGAATTTTGAGCCCCGGACCCCCTTAAAAAGAGATTTTCCATAAGAAAATATTGGTAAAGAAAAATTTTCTGGTCTTGAAATCTCAGGACAAGTACGATCCCTGGTAAATTTTTATTGTTTATTTTTTTATAAACAAAAAAAACATTGAAGGACGTCCATTACTGGCACATCCACCACATATATTCACAGAGAAAAAGCACCCAGTTTTATAAAACTATGAATCATATCTTATTATTTTTAAATAATAATAATAATAATATTAATACTTAACACCATTTTTCTCCATTAGATCCAAATATTAACATACCTTTGTAATGGTTATCCACTTTTTTCCAGCCGATGAACGACAAAGAATGTAATTATCCAATTAAGAACACAATGAGACTATGATAATTAGCACTTCTCTGTTATAAAAATACTTCATCATGATTATCCATCTAACTTTTATTATTATTACCTTAATATATAATTTTTTTAGAATTTCGGCTAATAAAGCAGATCTAGCACTTGTCTTCCTTTATCGCCTAAAAATGATGCTCTGCTTTTGTGAGAAGCAATTTTTTTTTTCATTGTTCGCCAATTTAGTTGCGGTCAGAGTAGATGATTTTTCTACATTTACACACTTATGTGAGCTTATCAACCGACAACAAATGACAGACTTAATGTCATAAACTAAATACACATTAAAACATGTAATTTTTTCTACATAATGTGTAATTTTTATGACAAATGTGTGATTTTAGAAATTTACACACTTATCTGTGTATAAAAAATAATGTGGAAATTACAATAACATCAATTTGTGTAAATTTAGGCATTTGTTTTACATTGACACATTTATTTGTGTTTTTCAAGTGATAACAAATTACACACTTAGTTTCAGAGGCTAAATACACATAAAAACAGGTAAATTTTTGAAATAAATGTGTAAATTTTATGACAAGTGTGTAATCTTAGAAAGTTACTCATATGTATGTGTAAAATTACCTAATTTACACATTTTTAGAATGCATGAAATCTACTAATTTCTTCAGAGAAAAAAGAAAACCAACATTATCAAACTATATTTTGAAAAATAATTAATGACATTATTTTTAATAAATACTAAAATTCCAGTTAGAAGTTGTATTTACAATATAGGTTAAACAGAAATTTCGAAAATTTCATTTTGGAAATTACGCAATGTATTGTACATACAATGTATTGGCAAAACATTATTTGTCAAAAGTATGTTGTTCTTTTATGACTTGGTTACTAAATTTGGATGTGATGAAATGATAACGACTTCTCTTTAACTAGCTTATAAAAAATTATTAAAAATAATGTACAAGAAAAACAAATTATGTCATTTATACCCAATAAACCATTTTAATTTTAGCGGATTTGTGAAGACCCATGCTAACAGCCACCTTATGAAAAAAAAAAAAAAAAAAGAAGAAAAAACATTTTTTTTGAAAATAGTACTTATATATATATATATATATATATATATATATATATATATATATATATATATATATATATATATTTTAAGTTCAATTTTTTGCGAATAGGCGACAATAATACTCACCTAAATGCAAGGTAAATTTTCCTCCTCGGTTAAATGTGAAGCTGAAAATATCTACGGTGTGATGATTTCTATACTCAATATGCCGACAGACGATTTTTTCTCTGCAAAATAAATTAATTCATGAAGCTTGAGTATATGAAAACTTGTTTTTAATTCTTCGAACTTGTTTGAAAATTTTCATTTAATCAATCTTTCTTTTCACCATCTATTTCAATTTAAAATAATTGTTATACCGTTTTAATTAGAAAATTTAATAATCCTTATTGCTTCTGCCTTTCTCGGTTTTATCAATATAAAAAAATGAGTAATTTATTCACTCAAGCGTTTAATTTATTCAATTTTGTAATTTATTACAGACATGCCATTAAAAATTACCAAAAAATATTTGTGGAAACAAATTCAAATTTTAAATTTCTAAGATTTTTAATGACATCCTCGGATCCATGCTCATAACTGGTATTAATTTCATCGTCAAACGTTTGATATACCAAGGCAAGTAGTGGTAAAATACAGCCAAGCAAATATTACTATAATATAATACACTGGAAAATGGTTTCTAAAAATTGAGTAGAAAGTACTCAAAATTATTCTGAACCAAATACAGTAATCCCTTCATATTCGCTAGTTTGGGTTATTCGCGAATAAAAAAATTAATACCATTTCAACATTCGCGAATACTTAACTTGGTTATTCGCATATTTTTTTTCATAAAGAATATTTTTCTACAAAATAAACTCAATTTGTTTCACCAATTACATAAAACTATTTCACACTAACACTAGACAGCTACATTGTATTGCATAGTCTAAGTTCCGAGAACTTCAACCGTTACATTGAGGCAAAATATAGGTCAGTAATTCGGAGAAACCCGAAACATAATTTAATGCTAAAACTAAAAAAATCCTAAATTTTCTGAAATTCAAAAGTTTTATTGCATATGAAATTTTTTCTGCAGAAATTGTTTGAGAAATATTAAATCTTCAACAACAGCTCGTTGAGAAAGCAATAGAATGCGATCCTTAATTGGTGAGGAGCCTCAAATTTAAAAGAAAAATCGAGACCGCAACTTTTTCTTATATGGAAATTCATAAACAAAAGAATTTGTTCTTACAAACAATCGTATATCTATATTTTTTTAGCCATCATCTAGCAATTTACCTTTCTACAATATATTTATAAATATTCGAATTTATTTACTGCATGCCTTTTTTAACACTTAATAAATATATTTTTACGTTTAAATTACTTTTTTCAAATAAAACTAAATCTTAAAACCTAATCCCCATTTATATATGGGAAGATAGTCTCAACATTCGCGTACGTTACCGCGAACGTAACCCGAGCGGATATTAAGGGATTACTGCATACACACAATTGAGAAACACATGTATTCTTTTGATTTCCTGGATGTATTCAAATATGAGTTCCCAATTACTATTGTTTAAATGGAAATATACTGACATTTAAGTCCCCCTCAAAATTATTAACAAGTAATATCCAATTGACTATTTATTAAGGCTCAACTGCTCTGCTTAACAAGCGCAAAACATTTTCATACATTTACAAATTCATTTTTTAACAGAAAGATATAAAATTGGAAAGCCTAACGCTGGAAGCGATTTGGAATCGAACTGTTTTTTCCATTTTTTCATCCATCAATTACGTATTGAGTTATAAGCGATTTTGATCACGTGACACGTCATTTTTCTCCCCTTACTGACTGGATTTTCTTCTTTCGTTCGGAAGTTCTGTTCAATATGCCAACTTTGACAGTATTTTCTGTAAGATCTATTGCATTTACAAGACGACGGAAAAAACAGTTCGATGACATAGTTTCTGAATAACAACACCTTCTAATTTCATGCGTTTCCGAAAAAAAAATGAATTAAAACTTATGTCAGAAAGTTGACCATTTGGATTTAAGAACATACTTAAAAAAATAGCAACATTATTATCACTATTGTCATCGTTTTCAAGCATTTTTAAATTATTTTAAAATACCGTGCTTAGTTTAATATTTACATTGCAACGCATCTTGGATGGCGCATTATTGAAATAAACCATTACAAACTAAAAAAAAAAAGTATATCGTTTCGTTTGAGTTTGATAAAATGTGATTTTTAAAATTGAAAAAGTATAAATTTATTTTTGATTCAATCAGACTGAATTCTATATAAGTACACCGAGGAGAGACCTGCATCTTTATTTATAAAACGTCATATAAGAACCATAATATATTTGATAGTTCCAAGTGTTACAGAATTTGTCCATGATAAACAAAATGCGAAAAATTCTATAGTTAAAATAAAATAATTTCAGATTAACCAGAAAGTGGCTGCAAGAAATTATACTCCAGAAGTCAAGTGGAAAATTGGTCGAATTATAGCAAGAGAAGGAAAATTACATTATAGAATTAAAGTTGGTTCGAATATTCGGAAGGGATATGTTGATCAAATAACTAATGTAGGTTCAGAAATTTTTTTATTTAACGATCCAAATTCTGAAGGAAGTGATACAGGAAATTTCAGAAATGAAAAAGCATTGGCGCGAAACAAGGTTATTCTCCACCAATACCGCCTAGTATCAGAGATCTGCAGCCAACTGACTTTTCTGATCTAAATACTTCAAGTCTTAAACCAGCTGACCCTGTTTTAACACTTCCAAAAGCTTCTGTTTTCAGAAGTTCGATTGTTGATGCTGCTGAAGTGAAAAAACTAATTCTTTTTATTACCCACAGGTAGTTGGAATATAACACAGAATCAGAAGAGCTCCTACCCGACATAAGTATTAAAGAGGGGGAGGGCTAAAGTATAATATCTTTCAGTTTGAATATTACTCACTAATGGCAGCATCACAAGTATTTGAAAAGTCTGTCATGTAAACGAATTAGTTTTCTGTATGTAAATAGAAGAGCGTAAAAAATGTGTCATGTGTGTATGTAGCTGGTGTTCTTTCATTATGTGTATAATTAAATGTTAATTACATATCTACATGGCCAACTTATCCTTGAGTATGTGATTATTAATTAGTTAAAGATACAACAAGTCCTTCATTTTTTGTGTATATTCAATGATAGTACACCATTATCTCTTAGTCCTTTTATCTTCATAGTAAGACGAAAAAAAAAATAATAATCCACTCTCGCATTATAAAATAGGACACAGCATGTTATCCCTATTTTCGATTTTTTTTTAATCAGCAGAATTTCGGAAATTGAAATTTAGGAGCAATTTGCCCTAGCTATGTAATGTTCTTTATCCCGTAGAAAATAAGTTTAAGAATATCAGTAGCTCATAGAAATTGATTCCAACTACGCTATTACTCATATAAAGGCTCTGCTGGTTCGATATAAGAGAAAACGAATTTTTTTTTCAAAAACGTGCCTTAAAATCCTCTAAGTCCACATTTTTCGGTTCCCACAAAACAACTTAAATCGGCTGTAGACAAACATATTTTTAACAGAATTGTATTTTAAGAGTATTTTAAGTAAAATAAAGAGATATGAAGTGTATTTTAAAATCAAACAGAAAAATAAAATTGAAATTAAAATTAGTTTTACGAGCATTTTTATGAAAATGGAGGACTGTCCATAGACGCTCAGAGAGTTAAAAATAATTGTCACACACATAAAAATTGGTAAACACATTAGCAATCTATTATTCAAACACTTAAATGGTGACTAATTCAAAAGATTATTTACAATTTATAAAAATTAATCTAAAAAAAAAGATAAAATACACAACTTTATTTCCAAGATTATTTTTTTAGTAACACAGAGGTAATAAGATCTGATTCTATTCTTCTAACTCGTAATCAGGAGAAATAATTGTATTGTTTCACAAGACTAAAAATTTCAATATGAGTACATCAAGATTTTAAATTCCAATTTCAATCTAATAAGAACACCTCTTAACGTTGCCATTTATACATATATGTTCTTAATACAAAAACCAAAAACACAACTGGGAAAAAAAGAACATTTTTTTTTAGCCATGGGCGACCATGCTGATTCAAAGAGTCCCTAAAAGTATACGTTTACGATACTGAATTATCAATAATCTCATAAATTAATATATCCATAACTGCCAAATCAAATTTAGTTATATATCCTCATTATGTTTGAGACTTTACGTAATTTGACGAAAACAAACTTATGAAACACATGGCTTATTTTAGCATCCGTGTTTAAATAACCTATGTTTCGCTTTATTATTATTCGGTTAATTTTTTTTTTGTAATTTGCATTTCATAAATTACTGACTTAAAATTTATGTAAATGTGTATTTATTTTTTTTACATAATAAACTAATATATAATAAAATAGGTGATATCATTGAACATTTAGAAAATAAGCGATGTAAGTAATACGAAAAAGACGGCTCATTTTATTTGCTATTACGGCTCATTTTAGTTTCTAGTTGAGTTTAGCTTATGTATATAATGTATTATGTATATAAGATATTTCACGAACAAATATGGACATTTTATTTACATTAATTTCAGTTATCGTTCAAGTTGTTTCTTATTTGTGTTTTCATTTACAATTTTTTTGTGAAAACAAAATTCAAATTGCAGTCTATAAATTTATATACATTTAATAGAAACAACAGGCACTATTAAACAAACAAAAAAAAAATAGAAAACTAAAATTAAAAAATATTCCAAGTGGCAGAATATGCCCCGTAGCACACCCAGTGCAAATGAAAAAAATAAATAGAAAAGAAAAGTACCTTTGAAAAGTATAAATATATATAAATGTTTATGTATGTATGATAAATGTTTATGTATGTATGATAAATGTTTATATATGAATCTGTTCTTACGTCTCTACGAGTATGTGTAAATAAAAGACTGTTTACAAAGAGATTGAAATTTTGAAAACTACAGTTTAGAGCAAACAAAAGAGAGATAATACTCGTAAAAAAGAATGTAGAAAAACTCTCTTCGCTTCAAATGTTACAGTATGTATATCGATTTAAAAGTCAAGTTTATTCTTTTTTACGCAAAAAACTTATGAAATATATAGCTTATTTTAACATTCATATATAAATAACCGACATTTATCTTTATTATTATTCGATTGAATTATCTGTAATTTAAATGTCTCAAATTACTGAAACAAAATTGATGGAAATTTGTATCTATTTTTTTTTCATAAGCTAATATATAATAAACTGTAGTCATGCTATTGAACATTTAAATATTAATCAGATATTAAGAAAAAATTGGCTACTTTACAAACCATTAATGGATAAAAACCTTTCACGAAAAAAATCGTTATTTTGTTTACATTAACCGTAGTTATCGTTCAAGTTAATTCTTATATGTGTTTGTATTCACAATTATTTTAATAAAAATAATCGAAATTTATCTTTGTAAGCTTAATAAAAACAACTGGTACTATTAAACAAACACAAGTAATAGAAAATTAAATAATAATAATAAAAAAAATCAAAGTGGAAGAATATACACTGTAATGCAGCCAATACAAGCAAAACTTGAAGGGAACAAAAATTATCTCTCTAGAGTATAGAAGTAAAAATGTATACATACATATTTATGCTTACGTTTCTGTGCGAATAAAATTTTTTTTGGTAAAGTGTAAAATTGACAGAAAATTTTGAAAAATACAGTTTATAGAAAACATAAGAGAGATAATGATTAAAAAAGAAAATGTGGAAAAATGTCTAGGCTTCTAATATAACAATATTCATATATACTTGAAAGTCAATTTTATTCTTAATGCACAAAATTTAAATATTAAAAATAAATTTTAAAACCGTATATTTAGTAAATTATGACAATGAAATATTTTTGCCTAATTATATTGCAAATTTTTTAGCAAAGAAGATTGTTGAAAATATAAAAATAAATACACTTACCGTAATTTAAAAATACGCTACTTTTAGTGCCACAAAAGTATTAGTTTCTAAGGAAGGGTAAAATCACACTATTGCCAAAAACTGATGTCTGCTTGGATTACATTAATAACAAAACGCATGAAAAGCTGGAAAACATATTTTTGATACATATACACACACTCATACATACGTACCACTAATAAATATCTATTATAAAACAAAACCTTGTTCGTGAGTAACGCTGGTGCAGTATCCATAGGCTATTTCCGAGCAGTGCGAAGAATTATAAATGAAAATTATAGAGACCATTATAAGGCAATTTATGTGTGAAAGAACTTTCGATGTACATATTCTGACCGAAATGTTTGGATTTAAATTATGTATCAAAGGAGTGATAACCTTCGAGAACATATCCCTTAAGTTGATGAATATTTTTACAAGGCAAATAAAAATCTTGATTAGCTTTCGGGGATGATGATTCTTTATGCATGTTTAAAAAATTAAATAATTTTATAACTTTAAACGTCCTCCTGAAGTTAAAATTCGTTTTAAAAGGAAGTTTTGTACGTTTATCGTACTATGCAGATATTTTAATTATAACTTATGACATTCTACGACCAAAGTTTTATATTTAGCATGTATACAAGTACACATGCATCACAAACGCCACAAGTATCATATGCATCACAAACATCAGAGCTCTGTATACCAGAAAAGAAATAGAAATATTTAAAATTATTGTGACTGTTATTTCAGTATTTTAATTTAGAATTACGAAATCGTAATGTATAAGACACCCTGTAAGGGCACGGTTTGCATAAATTAGTTTTAAAAATTGAGATATTTTGAATAAAGAAAGTCAGGTATGTAAAAATTCACGGAAATCATTAAATGCAACTCTATACAAAATGAAACTGACAAGTAATGTTGCACTGCACTGGCGGCTTCAGCCAGGAGATCCCTGGTTCGAACGTTTTTCGCCCAGTTGGAAATTTACATCTAATAGGATTTATTTACCAATTAGAATAATCGTGTTGAACTTAATCTAGTGTATTGCCATCTATCCCAGAGTTACCCTAGTTATTATTATGATGAAAGCTTTGATACCGTGTAAACTGAAAATCTTTCTAACAATAATAAAAAAAAAATGTATATTTTTTGTATTTTTTGAACAGGTTTCTTCAGTCAATATGAGAAAAGCTTGTTTTATTAAATATTCCTTTTGAAAACTTGGTAAAAAGATAAGCAATAAACTTTTTTTTTAAATAGCGCTATAGAAATATTAAAATATTTAAAATATAAGGATATAAATTTAAGAGGTAAAGGGACATAAACGATACGACACATGAAAAATATCTATATCAAAGAACTTTCAAAGAAATTGAAAAAATAAGAAGAAATATATATGCGATAACGCTTTCATGATTAGTTTTGAACTTTCAAAGAAAAATACTTTTGATTCTACATGCTTATAATTTTTTCGTAGCAAAGAGGGATATTTTCTTTGAAAATTTTTAAGAAGTTTATGTAGTTATAAGAGTATCCTTTTTCTAAAAAAGGAATCTATAGTATTGGTTTCTCAAAGTAGGAAGATTGAAAATTTGTAAAATCTTAACAAAAAGCAAGTTGACACACCACATAAATATGATTGTATACGCAAGTACACATAAGTAAAACCGCGTTACTTTTTTTTACGTAAAAAAAAAAAAAAAAAAAAAAAAATATTTTCAAACTGTTAAATACAATGACTGATAAATACTATGACTGGAAACTGAAAAAAATTCATTTTTTCTTTATTTATCATTACAGTTTTTCTCTTTATAGCACTTACAAAACGCGAATGTAAAAGGCGATGTAACCGACAGTGTTAATAAACTTAAACCTGAACTACTAGTAAATGTTTTATGTTTGTCTCCAAAACCTCCTTTATACACACTTTACATTTTCATTTAATAAACTTAAAAATACATTATTACAAGTTTTAAGTCAAAAGGCAACATACATTTTCTTAAAAATGCGTTTAAGAAAAAATATATTAAATGAGATATAGAACGGTGATTAATGTATTTTAAAATAAGTAAATGTAATATATTTGGAAAACTAATGTTCTTTATAAGAAAAAAAAATTAAATATTTATCTTAAATATGACATTAGGGGTTTCAAATACGGGTTTTCCTTTTTATAATCGAAAGTAAGTTCTTGTTTATTGAAAACTCTTTTAGATTTTTTACATTAATATACTTTTGAGATTGCCAATTAACAAACCTTTTTATATGAAAAATATCAGTTATCTATTAATATAAAGTTTCGACATCTATTAAAAACAATACTTTCGTATTAACACTATGGCAGAACTTAAGAGCCGAAGAAATCGCCAAATATTTCGATATTTACTGCAGACGTTTGAATCTCATAATTTCCGTAGTTTAAGCAGCACGTGTTTGAAAATGTTGCATGTCTGTTAAATTTGTATTTTACATATTTTATTCCGTTATTTTATTCTTCAATTGATAAAGTGATAAATTCGCCATGGAATGTTAGACAGAATATAAAGCTGAAGTATTTAAATTTGTTTAACTGCAAATGAGTTAATCTTTTATAACTGGGGTGCATTTGACAGAAAGGGATTTTTTCTTGGACATGCTTTGAAATTATTTTATTCAATATATAACATCAGTGTATTAAAGTGCGTTTTCAAATAAATAGCATGTGAAGGAACATTTTTAATTCTATTCGATAATGTAAAAATTGGAGTTGTGTGACGTTTAGAAGGTAAAACAATTGCAGTAAAAGTCCTATTTTTAGTCAGGTTCTTCGAACGTCAATATCATGTCAGCGTTACTCACGTATATGTCTATACTTTATAATGTGTGTACAGGGTGTTTCTGCAGATCGGGTACAAAGTTTCAGGAGAAATAGAAGCACTTAGAAGATGCGAAATGACATAGAAATACATGGTGGTAAACGCTTTCCTGACGCGGTGGTGACGGCACAAAGCCATCAAATGAAGTGGAAAAACAAGGTGAGAAAACATGCTTCTTATTCTTAGTACAGCAAAAAACTAAGAAATAAGAACAAAAAGAGAAACAACGATTGTCATCGAAGAAGGTGATCAAAATTACGACACCAGGCCCTCATGCAGGTTTCACAGCTACGGCGCATGGAAAATCTAATGTTCTCGAAAATTCCGCAAGTCTCCCGGATTTCATCCCAGCTGCCACGATACGTGCAAAGAGTTTCTCAGCACTTTCCAGCACTGTTCCAGCATTTTTGAAGTACTAAGAGCAATACACATGTTTTCTACCCGTTTATTTGTCCTTCCTTTATTGTGTTTTTTATGTCATCACTACCGCGCCAGAAAAGCGTTTCTGACCATGCATTGCTATGGGATTTCCCATCGTCTAGGTTCAGTCTATCTCCCCTGTAACCGCTCTGCTAAAACACCTTGTAGATTTACTAAATTAATACATGGAAATTATTCCAGAGAGAAACATTTGCCATGCATACAATATTTCAAATGAAAATCAAATTTCAAAGCAATTACTTTGAAATTTGATTTTCATTTGAAAAGATTTACTAAGTTTTGCAAAACAGTCTATTCTAAATACTTTGACTGGATTTAAACAAAATAGTTATTTGAATCTATGATATACAAGTTGTACCATCGGGTTGTTTTTTAATTATTTTTTGCCAACAAATTAACAATCTCATTTTATCACTTTATGACTAATTTCATGACCAAAACATGTTAGAGGAAGGAAGGATAAAGTGGTCACTCTAAGGTTTTATGAATTTTTATGATGCTCTTTTAATCCGTAAAGTTCTAGAAAGTAGTACCAATAGTAAATATAATAACTTTAATTTCAATTGCTATCAAAATACTCAATTATTTCTATAAGTGATAAACATAAATTTAAAAAAAAAGGCAATATACCTTTATTTATCTACATTTCGACATGTTGCATCGACAAATGTAAATTTGTCGGACTCAGACTCTATAAACAAAATGTAAATGTTCGACAAAATGTAAATACATCTATGTTTTGCCTTTATAAAAAATTATGTTTATCACTTATAGCAATAATTGAGCATTTCGATATTTTGAAATGATTATTACATATAATTCAATTGTTATATTACTTTTTATTTGTTTATTTTGGAATGAACACGTTACTTTAAATGAAAAATTACAAAATGGCCACTTTGCCCGCCGAAGTTGGGTAAAGTAACCAGAACTGGTAAATGAACAAATCACATTGATTCAGGATGCATATTTTATAATCCGCACACACTAAAGTAACACACTTTAAGAATAACTATTATGTTTTGTAATATTTTAAGTATTAAATCGTTACAGGATAAAGTAATCACTAATTAGTATCAATATAACGAATGGAGGAATACAAGAGAGGGCTGCAAATGTCGAGAGTAAGACTTTATCGGCAGAAGTTATTGCCCGATTTGTCTTTTTTCTTTCAAAGAAAATACATTTATGTATTATTTTGTTATGAATAGTGACTAATATATCGTTTCTAAACAAAGTAGCCATCGGGCCATTTTGGCCGATTGCTATGGCCACTTTTCCCGGAATTGCACCATTAAAAAAGCTGTGGCCTAGTATCTAATCTACATAATTTAGCGTTTTCAAACGCACCTCATTTAACTGATAATATACTGATAAAACAGCACAGAAACAAATAATTATAACACTACATATTATTTAGCTATTAGCAACAAATTGTACAATTTGCTTAAAATCAAAAATTTAAAAAAAAACTATAAAATGAGTTCAGAACTAGATAAATGTACACTGCAAAAACTGGTACTCAAAGTTGAGTAAAAAGTACGGAATTTTAAATAAATTACATACTTAAAATAGCTCCGATCCAAATGTACTCAAAATTGAGAAACACATGCACTCATTTTTGATTATATGGACGTGTTCAAGTATGAACTGTTACGTACCGCATCCTAAACCTCCCGTTTACTACAGATTAAGGTAAAAATATACTAACATTTATTTAACGTTCAAAATTATTAACAAGAAACATTTAATTGATTATTTATTAAGAAAAAGTAGAAAAATGAGTATTAAGATACCCAAATTAAATATCTTTAGCAGAAGAGCTTTGTTTTCAAGCACTTTTAATTTTTTTTATATACCTACTATGCATAATTTAATACATTAATGAGCATCTTTTATCCCCCTATATATGAAATAAATTATTACAAAATATACAATTATCATTTCGTTTGGTTTTCATAACATGTAATGTTTCAAAATTGAGAAATCATAGGTTCATTTTTGATCCAAAGGTATTTAATTCGATTTGAGTATATCAATTTATTCATTTTTGAGTACTTCATTTTATTCAGTTGAGCCTTCTTCTTCAAAGTAAAACACAATACTACCAGCAGACAACACTACCATTATTCTTTGACCTGGACACTGCATAGCGGGGCACTATACACATGCAGCTGAAAAAACTCAAACGACCAATTTGGCGTAACTGGCCGCTTTATTCTTCCTCCCTTATCTTCTAAATTTAGAAATTTATTTCCTTTAAGAGTAATTTTAAACATAATTGATGAAGTTTAGCAGATTTTTCAAAAGGTAATGATGTCTAAGGAAATAATTTGGAGAACGAACACAGTTGAAAACTCACTTTCAGGATTTATCATCAGTAGTCGGAAAAACATCGAATTCATTTGTGGAGCAAAGTGTATAATACATAGCTATACAGTACATCACATAGTATGCTAAAATTTCGATTAGTTAGGATACAAATTCCAGAGTTGCAAATGGACTTTACCCACGAATGGCAACAACCAGGCAGACCAGCTTACCCTCTGAAAAAGACTGTTTATTGGACGAAGAGGAAGCAGTGTTAAAATGTTCTTCACGCCTATTGGTGGGTTTTTTTCTGTTTATCCGTTGCTGACATTACATGAGTAAAGTCCATTCCCCTTCAAACATTTCCGTCAGTTAGCGGAAATGTACCCCACATCTTTTGTGCTGCTTTGTATATGATCTATAGAATGTAAACATCAATTTATAGGCAAACAATAAGCTGAATTTAAGTACGCACTTTCACCAATTATGTAATTGTGTATATGTTTTTTGAAAATTACATATTTGCCTTGAGAACATAAAATGCGCTTCCAGCAATTACTTTTAACACACAGTACTCTCTAACTGAATACTTTTGTGTGTCCCTGTATATTAATGATGATATTATGCACACCGTATTCTATAGTAAGCATCTTCTAGGGAAAGTCTGTAATATGTATCAATTGAAAGAGTTTGAAATAGTGTAACATTATTAAAATACTCCACAAACGGTTTTTTCCCATAGACCAAAATGTAATGAAGTTCCTTTGAGTATCTGTGTGAAATAATTAAGAATGCTACACATTTGATTTCCATTATGGAACATGCTATTGTAAATCTC
The DNA here is from genome assembly GCA_963932465.1 of Maratus speciosus. Lineage (NCBI taxonomy): Eukaryota > Metazoa > Arthropoda > Arachnida > Araneae > Salticidae > Maratus > Maratus speciosus. Next base: position 64,354,852 of record OZ010791.1, read on the forward strand.
ATTACAATCTATCAATTGCATGTAATTTGGGCATATTTATGCGAGTCAACGCACGGACTAACTGACAGACCAACCCAATTCATAAACACTTTTCAATTATGATGTAAAATGTAAAAAATTCAAAATATTGAAAAATGTAAACACAAAAAGTACTCAGATGCATACTTAAGGACCTCCTGTTCCGTCAGGCGAAAACAGTCACAAACTAATACTAAACCCATGGGAAGAAATTTTGAAAATATCTCGTTTACATTTCGACATTTTGAAATATTCTTTTTTCTGCATTGGATAGCTGAAGTCGATCCCTACAGTTGCCCTTTTTCTTAGTTTTAAAATTTTTGTTGAAATTCTTTTTCATGATTATACTTTCACTTTCGGAAATGATTCAGAAAGTGAAAGTACCTTTATAAAAATAATTGCAACCAAAATCGAAAAAGTAAAACAAGGCAACTCTAAGGATCGATCTCATCTGTCCAATTTTATTTTTTGTAAATCTCGAAATGCAAACGAGAAATTGTCGAAAAACTCCCCCATATGTTTAGCTTTAGCTCGCGATTAACTTCGACTGACGGGACAGCCATAACGAAGAAAACGGGCTCGTAGATAAGGAATTGCCTTTTAAAAATGATGAAGTTCAACCATGTATCTTTTGTTCTGAATAATTCTCTAAACATATACTTAGCCAGCGCATGCTCTGCTTCACCTGTCCACTTCTGAACTGAAACGAACTGATCTGTTGTTTATATTAGAATTCCTTATATGTATCGCTTCGAATGGTGCTTAATAGATGTTTTCTATTCTTTTTTTTATTAAATGTATGTCTCGTGCCGTAAAATATATTCATTATTCATGACTAGTTATGATTACAAACACTGAACCACTTAGTTGTTGTTAGATCAAATTCGAAATGAATATTTATTTAGAATAATATGATTAGAACAGAGCATTTTTGGGGGCATCGGCTGGAGCAGTTTTGATCTGAACAAGATTATTGCGCTGTATAATGAAAGTTTGTTTGGTTTCGACATCAAGTTGGTGAGTTTATTTTGTTATATTATATTTTCTGAAAATGAATGAAAGTAAAGAACGCAAAATGCGTGATATGCATCGGAATCTATTGAATAAACTGTTAGAAGAAATTGAAGATTATTTAGGTGGCACTGAATATTCTTTAGAATATTTAGAGGAATTAGTCGAAAATTTAAATGTTAAAATTAAAACTATTAAGGATCTAGATAATAACATTTTAAGTCTATTAAATGCGAAATGAAATAATGAATATTGAAGAATATGACCAGAAAATAACATCTTACTGAAGTAAATTATCGTTTAAAATTAAAAGTTCGGCGAAGTTAAACGAATTCTAATGAAAATATTACTTATAGTATATAATATTGATTCAGTACGGACATGTCATGCTGCTACCGATTTGAAAAGAGTAAAATTGCCAAAGCTGCAAATAAATCGATTTTTCGGGAAACAGTATAAAATTTTAGAATTTTGGAACCAATTTAAAACTTCAATTGATAAAAACCCAAGTCTAACAGAAATCGAAAAAAATACCCATTTAAAAAGTTTGGTTTCAGGAGTGGCTGCAAACACGATCAGTGGCTTTGTTTTGACAGAAAATAATTATGCGGCGGCCGTATCGCTTTTGAAAGAAAGTTATGGTAGACATGACATGCTCGTGCATGCTCACTTAAGTAATTTATTAAATATGAAAGGTTTTAAAAGTACTTCTGACACTGGTGGTTTAAGAAATTTGTACGATAAATGTCTAGTGCGAATTCGAAACTTAGAGTCGTTGAGTGTAAAACCCGATACATACAATGGGTTACTTTACCCAATTTTACTGAAATTAATATCTTCAAATTTGACATTAGAGTTTAATAGAAATCTAAAGAACGGTGAAATGTGGAATGTAGATAATCTTATGAGTTTTCTTAAAAATGAAGTTGAAAGGTTTTCTATCCATGATTTAGATGCTAAGCAATCATTTTCTAATGATAATAAAATTGAATATAGACCAAAATTTACAGATGAACAGTTGAAATGTAAGCCGAGATATCATCATAATACGAAAGGATATAAATTAAATAATGTTTCATATACTGAATTAATGGCTTCTGTAAATAAGAATTTGTGTTTATTCTCTAATAGTGTAGATCATAATAGTGAAATGTGTGATTCTATAACGATAGATCACAAGAAAGAAATATTTAAAAAGCAAGGACGATGCTTTTTCAGCTTACAGTGCAAACACAGAATTAAAGAATGTGAAAAAACCAAAATGTGCGATATTTCTGATAAAAAACATAATAGGTTGTTTTAACTTGAAAATGATTCCAAGATAAATGTTGATAAAAGTATCGTATATATTTCTCATTGTGATAACGATTCCACTAGTAATGTACGGAATAAAAGCACGCATTGCAACATATTTTTGCAGACTTGTTCTGTTACAATAAAAGATCCTAAAAATAATAAAAATGAAGCTCTTGAAACAGATCAAATATCAGCTGCTTGCTTACCCACTCCTTATAAAAGCAATAGGAAAACACATAATAAATTAAACGGTTTTCAACCAGCTCATAGTTATACAAGTAGTAGTAGTAAACAAATTGCTGTTTTAATCGGCACTGATAATTATTATAATATTGTAACTGGTAGAATTAAAAGACTAAGGAATAATCTCATAGCTACTGAAACATTTTTTGAGTGGTATTTATAGGGTTATATGGGGTTCAGCTAATGTATTTTTCAGCAGGAAAATTATAGTTGAACAAAAAGGTATAACCGATCAAATGAGAAATTTTTGGCAGTTCAAAAGCTTAGAAAATCAATCCGAAACACAAAACTTTGGTAATGTAGACGACGACATTTAGGTTGACATTCGGTCTAACATTGTTTTGATAATTTGTGAGTGTACAAAGTGAAATTTCCAAGGCAAATAAATTTTAAAATATGTCTTAATAACAAACGCGAAGTAGCATACTTCAGATTTTTGAAAATCAGAACAAACTTTAGAAATGACCCTGTGTTATTCTCAGAGAATATAAAGCTATTTTAGATAGTTATTTAGTAGAGAATAGTATCGAATCTGTTGACAACACATCTGATATAAACATATTTTACTTACCCCCCCCCCCCCCCAGAGCAGTAATTCGTGCAGATAAGTCTATCACTTAAGTTAGAATTGTCTTTGACGTAAGCATCCATGCTAAAGGTGAACTGTCACTAAATGATTGTTTACACACTGGATTGAACCTCATCCTCAAATTCTTCAGCCTTTTAATCAAATTCAGAAACCTCTATATAGTAATTACTGCAGAAATTCAACAAGAATTTTTACAGATAGAGATTGATGAACCAGGCAGGTTATTCACAAGATTGTTTAGAGATGATGAACCATGGGTCTATGATCCAGGTAAGGATTTTAAAATAGTCAGAGTGAAGAAAGTTCTTATCAAGATAAAATCAAGTCACTTTCTTCTGGCTGCTACTATCAAGCATCACCTACAAAAGTATGTAGAATCATTTCCTGAATCTTTTGAAATTTTAAATTCATCATTATACGTTAACAATTTTATTACAATTCAACCAAATGTTGGTAACGCATTTAAAATTAGTAAGGAAACCTGTCAATTATCTCAAGCAGCTAGTATGACTTTTATAAAATGGAAAACCATCTTGTATGAATTACGCGAGAGCTGAAAAGAACATGGTTTACACGTTGATAAAATAACTGATAACGTAAATCTCACTAATCAGTATTTGATAACTTCAAAGGTTTTAGGTGTCGTTTGACACTGAAATAGTGATATGTTTTCATTTAAGACTCAAAATCTAGAAAATTTCCTTTCGAATAAACATACTGCTAAGCGTTATTTATTGCAAAATGTTCGTTGCATTTTTGACCTAATTAGTTTATAAGGCCTTATACTATTAGAATTAAATGTTTAATTCAATAAAAAGTTTAGAACTTGATTGAAATGAAAACCTACCCAAACAGCTACACAATTTATGGAACGAATGGTTTGAGGAAATAAAAGAACTTAATTGTAGTAACCTTCAACCATCAAACGTACCGTCTGCAAGACGGTTGCGTCTACATATCTACGCTTTACATAAAAATGGAACCAATCTTATCACGGAATCTAATCCTTACTCTATTGGTCCTCTGCCTGCACCACACATTTGCAACACCTGCGCATTTTTAGTTATTTATAGAAAAGTTATTTTATTTTCAACGCAGTCTGTTAGACGCCGTGTTTCCGTTTAGGTAATCTTTTGCTCTGGCATATTGAAATGGAGAGGGCGTCAAAGCGGTTACGCTATGGTGATGAAGACTTTAAAGAAACTGTTTTGCGATGGTTTGATGAAGTAAGAAGTTACCTAAGCGATGTTAGAAGTATTTGAGATGATGAATATATAAATTCTGAACACGAAAGTGACTCAACATAGTCAGAAAATGCGTAAAAATGAAAATATTTAAAACGTTCTGCAATATTTACTGTTACTTTTTCTGCTTAATATTTTTTCTAATTCATATTGTACCGAAATATAAAAAAATATTAGCATTTATTTAATTATAATGTCGGAAATGTAATAATTTTAACAATAATGTGTAATTTTTACATATTTTATGTCTCCGACATTCAAAACTTATTTTTATGCTATTAAAAAAATTCGTCATGTTATTGCATTACTATTAAAGATTGATTGTTTAAGTTCCCAATTTAACAATTTATAATAAAATACAATACAAACTACAACATTACTAACATTACTAAATTACATATTAATATTTATGTTCTTTTAAAAATTGTATATCAAATTTTAGAATTTAGCAGTCTCACAGACTTTCTGTCTCATCTCACAGTTTCTGTTTATGCTTTGGATTTTCACGTTTCCGGTTAAGAGTTAGCATTCCCAGATATTATTTGGCTGATATTGCCTCTGATGAAGTTGATTATTTTGAGTTATGTAGTTTTTCATACGCCTCAAAGAGGGCATATGGTGTGGTAGTGTCCCTTAGAGAAGTGTTAAAGAATAAGAACGTTGTTGTAGAAGCCATTTTTTCTGCTAGACTTTGCGGTAAAATTGCTAAAGAATTAGCTTTACCTTCAACTTGCTAATTTTGGACTGACTGTACTATTATTTTCTTTTGGAATACAGGAGATTTAGAAAGATTTAAAATGTTTTTCAGGAACCGGATAAAGGAAATCAGAAATCTTATTGATCCTTTAAATTAGTTTGACTGTCCTGGAAAAGGGAATCCCGCTGATCTATTTACTAGAGGTTTGCAAGTTTCAGAGTTGAGAAGTAACCATCTTTGGTGGGAAGGTTCCCAATGGTTTAAGCAAGATAGATCTCTTTGACCAAAATTGGATAATACATTCGATACATTAGATATTGCTGAAGTTAAAGAACAGTTAAAACTAAAGAAAAACACTATTGTAAAATCAACTATTCTAAATGAAAATCAGTTAAACATTGGATTAATCGATATTCTTCTTTTATGAAATTAGTAGGAATGACTGCATGGTGATTAAGATTTAACTGTTAATTGAAATCAGGAATTAGAAAATAAAATTATTTAGATAATTCCGAGTTACATAATGTGACCAAGAAGCTAATAATGATTGTTAAAAATTCCACATTTCAAACTGAAATTTGATTTTTAAAAGAAAAATATCACCTCCTGAACAACAGTAAGATCTTGAACTTAAATGTATTTCTAGTTGTAGATGAACTGTTAAGGGCCCGTGGAAGACTGAAATTTTCTAATTTATCACTATCGCAGAAACACCAAATACTTTTACCAAAGTCTCACTATTTCAATAAACTCATATTAGAATATTATTGTAAAAATATCTTTCATTCGGGTACTCAGACAACTCCACCTTTCTTAAGAAAGTTTTATTGAATACTGGTCAAAGTCAAGTAAGGAAAAGTATAAAATGTGTGTGACTTGTCTTCGAACGAAACATCAAACTCTTCAACAATTGATGGGTGACCTGCCCCGTAATAGAATTATACCATATAGACCGTTTGAGAAAATTTGCGTAAATCTAGCAGGCCCTATTATAATAAAACCTAACTTAAAACGATCAAAGATAACACTAAATTCATACATTGCTATTTTTATTTGTTTTTCTACCAAAGCCTTTCATCTAGAAGTTGTTTGAGACTTGACCACAAAAGCATTTTTAGCCTGTTTGAGAAGATTTGTTGCCCGACGATCTAAACCCTGTGTCATAAGGAATGATAATGCCACAAATGTTAAGGGTACTTATGCTCTTTTGAAATCCTTGCATCAAATTTGAGCTTCGGAAAATATTCAACGATTTAGTGCTGAAGAACGAATACAATGGAATTTCATACCCCCTGTATCTCCACATTTCGGCGGATTTTAAAAATAAAAAATAAAAGCCATGAAGCTCTTGGAGGTAACTAAATCCTCCATCTTAAATTTTGAAGAAATAAGAACACTTGTGACGCAAATTTAGGCAGTTGTGAATTCACGTCCGTTGACCCCCTTGTCTGCAGATGTTACTGATCTGCAAACACTTTTATACAATTTTACTTCTTGATGGACACTAGTTCAAAGGCTTAAAATGTAGCTTTGGCAACGCTGGAGCCGAGAATATTCAAATTAGCTGAAAGTCCGTAATAAATGGAAAAAGTTTTCGCAAAGCCTTCAAGGTGGTCAGCTTGTATTGTTGAAGGAAGGAAATGGCATTTTTATAGACTGGAAACTTGCTAGAATTATGAAAACTTATAAAGGTGGTGATCAATGTAATCTGTGTAATCAATCTTAAGACCTCTAAATGTATATTACATAGAAATATTACCAGAGTAGTACCTTTCCTCTATTCTGATGTTTGACAGACGTCCAATGCCGGGAGGGATATTCCGGCTAATTCTCTAAACAGTTACTTAGCCAGCGCATGCTCTGTTTGAACTGTCCACTTCTGAACTGAAACGAACCAATCTGTTGTTGATATTAGAATTCCTTAGATCTATCGCGTCAAATGGCGCTTAATAGATTTTGTATGTTCTTTTTGTTATTAAATAAATGCTTTGTGCCGTAAAAGGTATTGATAATTTATGATTAGTTATGATTACAAACACTGAACTACTTAGTTGATATTAGATGAAATTTGAAATGATTGATAATAATGAGGGATATTTATTTAGATTAATATGATTAGAATAGAACGCTCTATTTTTTTAACTTGTTGTTTTTCGAAAGAATGCTGACAGAAATTTATGAATGTATTTAATTTACAATAACAAGTTATTTTTAAGTTGAAATATAATTTTATAAATATGCATCTTTTTTTACAAAACAAAGACCAAACAAATAAATCATTTTATATAAAAATATTTTATTTCATGCAATACGAAGATAAAAAAAAAAACAATATGACGAAGGAAAATTCTGCTTTTTACAGCAGAAATGCAAATCTAAGTCAATTAATCAAATTTAATCTGCATACAACTAAAGAAAAAACCTGATATCCAGCATTAATGAGCCAAATGTTTTCTGTCAAATGATTTTTTTCACTGATTAATTCCCTTTATCAGATTTTCCATACATCATAAAAGTACACTGAAAGAATATCTAGTACTAGGTTTGTTTATACATAATTAAACCTTCAGAGAAAAATATAATTGATCATGATCAATTTCTCAAACCGAAAAGGGGAATTATATATCATACTTTAATGAATCAAAGTAAAAAACGGCGTCTTTCAGTTTCATTTTATAAGCATTATTTTGAAAAAAAAAGAAAAAGAACTCGTACTTTTAAAAGCGTTTATTCCAAAATATACTCTTATTCAAAATGATCACATGCTGAGTTTAAATATTGAGAAATTTCGGTTTTATATTTTAATTAAATTGAAACTGAAACCTTCTTCTTTTGAATTCAATTTATATTTTGCATGAAATATGCCATTCCTTGCACATGCAAAACTTATGAGCCTGAAGTTAATATATATATATATATATATATATGTCGTAGGCTATTTGACATATATAAATTAATCTTTTAAAAATACGTTTTAAGAAAATACAGTTTTTCAAAATTTTATTAAATTATATGCCTCTTAATTCATATTGCACAAAAGTTATTTTCGTATAAATGATTTGATTTACCACTTTAATCGTCTTTCCGCATTTGTAATGAATATTTATTTTAGCAAAAAATTCCTACGTAAACCATATGCGGAGTTTAAATATTATGAAATTCCGTTTTTATATTATATTTAAATTGAAATACATTCTTTTGAATTCAATTTATATTTTTCATGAAAAATACAATCCCTTGCATAAGCATAACTTATGAGCCTAAAGTTATATACATATACCGGGTGAGTCAAAAGTTCGTTACAACTTTAAAAACTCATAAAAAAGGAAGAAATTATGATAAAGGAGTGCGGTTTGATAGAAAGGGCTCACAAGGCAGTTTTTTTTTCTTTTCTTTTTAGCAGCAAAGAAAATTTTGCTGAAAAAATTACATATAGAAGGCGCTGACGACTCGAAACATAATGAACAGGACAGCAATATTCTCTTTTCATTTGTTCGGCTAACAGCAAATGTTCAACATGACCTCCAGAACATTCTCGGGCACAACTGTTGTCCTGTTCATTGTGTTTCGGGTCGTCAGCGCCCTCTACATGTGATTTTTTAACTAAATTTATTTTTGCTGCTAAAAAAAATCCGGCTACCTTGTGAGCCCTTTCTTGTAAACCACACCCCTTTATCATAATTTCTTCCTTTTTGTGAGTTTTTAAAGTTGTAATGAACTTAATGAAGCTGCAATGAAGGTTATATAAATTGATAATTAAAAATATGTTTAAACTAAATATACTTTTCCAAAATTTTAGTAAATTACGTGCCTGTTAATTCATATTATCTACAACTTATTTTCGGATAAATGTTTTAATTTACCACTTTAATTGTCATATCTTTAATTGTCATATCATTTGTCATCTTAAGCGGAGTTCAAATATTGTAAAATTTCGGTTTTATATTTTATTTAAATTATAATTAATTCCATCTACATAATTCAATTTATATTTTTCATGAAAAATGAAGACTATGAAAGGCAAAACTTATGAGTTTGAAATTAAAAAATATACATTTAAATTAATCATTTAATGATATGTTTTAACTAGATACGATTTTCCAAAATTTTAATACACTATATGCCTGTTAATACATATTCTATAACTGTTATCTTCGGACACATTTATTGATTTGCCACTTCAATCGTCATATTCGCATTTGTATTGAATGTTTATTTTAACAAAAATTTCAAACGTAAAGCCAATCTTCTTATAATATCAAATCAATCTGCGGAAATTGCTATTAATTTACATTACTATAAAACCCCAGAAACGTTCTGTTTGTTCACTAGTCAAATATTTATTTTTTATTATCCACAAATAAAAGCATAACGTTTTTATATAAAAAAATATTGATACTGTATTTAAAAAAAAAAAAAAAAAACTTTTAAAAGTATTTTGGAATTTGTAATCCGAGCACGTATATTTGAGTAATTTGTTGCTTCATTTATAAACCTATTAATAATTATCTTTGAACATTTAAAAAAAAATTAAAAATATTCACTTATAAAATACTTTTTTGTACTTTAGTATTTATTTTGAATGGCATTTTTAAAAATTCGACATACCAATGTCGGAATAAAACGAATTTTTGCTTTTAGACACGATTAACACAATGATTTTTTGAATCATGATCATTTTGACTTTCCCTTTTCGGTTTCTGTTTAAAAAATAGTTTTTTTTGTTATGCGTTAGGGTGGACCGAAAAAAAATTTGTTTTTGTTTTTTGATTCGCTATCCGAGGAAAACTTGGTTTTAGGATAGCTTAGTAAAATGCAAAATCAAATTAAATGAATGTTTACATTTGGCGGTAGTGCATCGCATTTGAATATTTGAAATGTATTGAAAAAGCAATAGTTTTATTTCGTTTTTTTAGAGCTATAAACGAAAAAGATAAAAAACTGCTATGATGAGAAAGCTTTAAAATAAAGATAAAAAAATACGTTATAATATAAAAAGAAACAAAATTACATCATTTAGGGCAGCGCAAAGCAATTAACAAATTTTGAAAGTGAAGCAATCAAGTTGTGTTCTGAGTCCTTCTATTTTGGCAGCAATCCAGTGTGACGCGCCCCGCTAGGAATTGGAGCCCGTCAATTCTACCTGTACTGACTTTTCAGAATGCACTGTGTGATACGCGTGCGTGTGCTTTATGGCACAACGGTTTCTGGGAGTTGTTCACTAAAATTCTGCCCTCAATGAATAGCAGTGTGTTCTTCTTGTGCGTTTCAATCGCGTTTCTTAAAGACTGATTTAATTAGTGACTGCTTAACAAGTGATTCGATTTTTTTTATTATAAACCACTGTATTATGGTTGTTACCAAGAAAATTACTCGCAGTGACTTTAACTGCTCTTTATTTGGCACAACTGTGAATAAACTTCCAACTTATGAAGATGTTCTCAAGTGTTTTTTCCATGAAAATTACAACGTAGTCTTGAAATCAAACAACAGGTCAGTTAAGTTTTCTCACGTTTCGATTAATGCGACACCACAAGTTAAATATGTGTTTGATAAATCTTCAATACCGACAGTAACGCCTTACAGAATTGTTCAGTTAATAAATGCATATCATGACAGTTATCGTAATGTTACGAAGTCCTTTTAAGCGTGATAAGAGAAAGTAAAAGTTGAAAAAGAGAGTTAAATATTAAAAAAAAATCTTTGTTACTCTTTGATGTCTCTGCGTGTAAGTGCAAAATAACATTAGACTGCAATTGTAAAATTGTCTTTGAGATTTGTGAGTAAACTGTTTCTATTATTTGTAACTGCGAAAAAGCAAAAACGATACCCATCATTGAACTAAAATTCTTGTACTTCCAAAGAATGCATGGTATTTGTAAAATTGGAAGTGCGGACGTAAAGGAAACAAAAAAAATGTGATTGGACGTGATGGCACCGTTACTAATATGGGGTGGAAAACCGGTGTTATACACACAATTTAAGAAGAAGTTAAAAGACCACAACAGTGCGGAGGGAGGTATATGCCTCTTACATTTAAGTGAATTGCCATTCCGACATTTGTTTCAAACTTAAGATGGTGAAACAACTTGTCCAAAATCATTTAGTTGTCCGATGGGTACACAACACAGTAAATGCGAGAAACTCCTAGTGGTAAATTTTGACAGTTTTGAGTGTGAAATTCCAGAAATTGACCGGAAAATTTTAAGCAAAGATCAGCAGTACCTACTGAACATTGGTTGTGCTTTAAAAACAGGCAGCTGTCCTGTAGATTTCTCTATTCGTGAGCCTGGCATACTTTCCCACTCAAAGTGGTTAACAACGACGAACAGAATTCTACTATTGTATTTAAAAATTGAAAATCCAACAGACGAACACCAGATCTCAATTTCTTTTCACTAAAAATAATGTGTATGTGTATGGTTAAGTATAAAAAATGTAAACACTTCACAAATGGACCGGAACATGTATTGGAAGTTAAAAAATCGTCAAAATTCCTCCCAGAAAACTTGCTAAAGGTCATTGACCTAGTGATTGAGAGAAACTCATTTTTGCCAATCCAGAAAACTTGCTTTCGAGTATGATAGTAGATAAAAGGGATCATATACAGGAGTTATGTTTCAGAAGAATTATAAAGGCTAGAAACTTAGCTTCTAAAAAAAGTCAATCAGGTATTTTCAAACACCCAAAATAAATTTTCTAGTTACAGACTACATCAAAATGATTCACTGCAAGTCAACTACACTTTCACCACCACCTTTGCTGCACAGATTCAGCGACAAAGAGATTTGGTCTAAGGTACAATCAGGTGAAACAGCGGCCCAGTGGAATTTTGATCAATTTCCATGTCACACCCAAGCAGTAGAACGGTGCATGAAGCTTGTAAATGAGGCGTCACAAAAAGTCTTCGGGTCCAATTCCAGAGATGCTTTTATAAGAGATGCTTTTTTTATTTTAACGACACATTTCACGAGATCGTCAATGGATAGTTTTTCAAGCAAATCTTATTTCAAACTGCCAAAAGACAGTAAAGACAAGTAAATGACTATATTTTATTATGAAGTGAAAATAGTTTTTGTTTATATGAAAATTTGTCATTAAGAAAAAATGCTTTTTTTAAACATAATACGCTGTCAATGTATTGCGAAATGTATATATTTTTTTCATTTATTTATCATTCCTACATTCTGTTCTACTAAAATATGCCTATAGCTGCTTGTTATAGAAGTTATTTGATTTATTTCCATTTGTTAGAAAAATTATCAAAATCGTGTTGTCTCTCAAATTTTAGGCCCGATGCGCTACCGCCAAAGGTAAAAAAATATTTATTTTGTTTTTGAATTTTACTAAGCTACCCTAGACACAAGTTTTCCACGATATAGCGAATCAAAAAGAAAAAAAAATCGGCCCACCCTATTATGCGTATTTGCATTTTCATAAAACAACATGCATCTGAACGCGGAAAACCACTTGATGCATTTAATGCCTTTCACTTTTCTTTATAAGATAATTCAGTTTATGAAATAGAATTTTTTGAATGCTAACAAATGATTTATGCGAAATCTGATATGAAAACTGAAATGTAACATTTTAAGAGGTAAGATTCTCGTCGAAAATAGAAAATTCATTCAAAGTATCTTTTCATATGGATATGAATTCAATGAAGAAAAATTTACAGTAGAATTTAAAAAAAATCGAAATATCAGTTCAATATATATTCAAAGAACGGCATTTCCTGTGCTGTAAAATGCCATATATATTTTTAAGATAACATTAATATTTGTTAAAGAAATTTTGTATTTAATTTATTGGATGGAAGCATTATGATAATAAAAACCCTACTTCTGAATAAATATTGAAAATATGAACATAAATTTTTGAGAAACATGAAAAGAGTTTTTTTAAGAATAATTAAAGGTTTACTGGTTTGATATAGGCATTTTTTTCACAAAGAATGCTATGAAAATTTTACCATTCAATATATCCCGATATAAATTTTCAATGGATCGCCATGTAATGGCAAAAGTAGATTTTGAAGTATGAAATTTATGATGTTTGTCTACATAAGAGGAATGCCTATTAATCTTTAAAACTATATAATTGACACTTCGTTGATAACTACAAAATGTTTTAAAAATAGACATCTAAAAAATGTTGAATTAAACGCCTGTCCTACGGTATCTCAATTTGTGTAAATACCTATGTTCATTTCTGTAAAAATATTACATCTTTTGCTTATCATTTCTTCGTTTATAATCCCATATATTCGTGTATAACACAAACATGTAAATTTTTAACAATTTCGATATCCTCATATTGAGAGTGGCAGTGGTTCACCGTTTCCCAATAGGGATATTCTGACTACGTCACTGTATATAACACTTTGGTATTTTAAGATTTACAGCACTGAGAAATATATTTTTATAAACATTGCGTTTTGAGATTAACACAAATAAAATAATTCCAATTAGGGATCCAATTAGTGATTTTGGCCAAACACCTAATACCGAATATTCGGCCAACTGGTAAAACAAACACCGAATGTTCGGCTAGCAGAATAGTGACTATCAAGCCGAATAACGAATATTCAGCCTGCTGAATAGTAAGTGTTCGCCCGAATACCGATTATTCAGCTTTCCCAATACTTTTAAATTTCGGAGTTTGAAAGTAATTAAAAGTTAAATTTAAAAACAATTTTACATAATATTTGCCACTCATACTTCTATATTGATAAACAAGATCTTTTTACAAGTAAATTTTATACTAAAAAAAAATCTATGCTTTGAATTTTTAAAGCAAAATTTTCGTGCTTAAAGCTTCCTTAATTGATAAAATTTTAAATTTCATGGATTCCTCTCTGAAACAAATGAATAAAATTTTCTTATATTCTAAAACAAACATTTTAAAATCAGGAATTTGAAGAAACATCTTACAGTCATACACTGGTTATTTGTCAGGAAGGAATTAAAATCATCAAAATACGTTAATTTTTTTATTTGGTACTTTTAAAATAGCAAATGAAAAAATTTAAAAGCGTTCTCTTTTATTTAAATAAAATTCTATTTCTAATTATTCTAAATATCTTTATTGACAGTTAAAAATAGAAAATACTTTAAGGTTTTTTAGAATCTCTTTTAAAAAGGACTTTTAATTATTCAGTCTGGACGAATGTTTCTATTTCTGGCCAAATCGAATATTCGGCATATAGCGAGTAATTTGATATTCGGCCAAGTCGAATATTCTGTATACCGAATAGTTTGATATTCGACCAACCCGATTATTCGGTAGTATGCCCGAATAGGCCGAATACCGAATACATACATAATATTCGGTGCATCCGTAATTCCAATGAGTCTGTGTGTGTAGGTAGAATTGGACCTTTACACCTGTAATTGAAATGAGCATTTCTCAAAGCGGATTACGCGTTTCGATTACGAAAATAGATACCCAAGTCACAATTAATAGAATCAGTGAAATAGTGTGGCCCTGAAATGTTGCTCACAGGATTATTTTTTATATAATAATATAAAAATACTCCAAATGTTGGATATGACGTACGACTCGTCATCAAGAAATTAACACAAAAAAATTAATATATATACAAAGTTAAATAAGCACACATGTCATTAAAAAACATTCGACTTATAAAGCTCACATTAAATGTAAAATAAAAGTACGTTTATTAATAATTAATATATTTGATTTCCTCGTCCCAACTTTTCAATCAATGATTCTTACAAGTAAGAAATTTACCACGCCCTAAATGAAATACTCTAGGAGAAATAATCTTCCAAAGAATAGTTTCGGATTAACTTTTTAACCTATCTCCAAAGTGAATGGCATTTTTTCATCCAAAAAAATGCAAGGACTTCACCTGAAAATTTTATATTTCATCTCGCTTTAAAAGATCCTCCCGTTCTTAACCCGAGAGTAGTCGCGACTTTTTTTAGAACGTTAGTAGTCGCGTTCGGTCCATTTGCCGCCGTTACCAGCAGGACGAAAACGTAGAGGAAACATGCCGGTGTTATCAGATGATCGAAAACGGAGAACGCGAGGTGAAAAAATTTACTGAACTTTAACAGATTACAGCAATTATTTATTTGACATCCTTTAACAGCAATTATTTATTTGACATCCTTTAACAGCAATTATTTATTTCGTTTAAGTATATATTTAGTTGGCATCTAGATAAATGTTTTTAATAACTCTTTCTTCGTTTTGTATAATATATTTAAAATAAAAAGTAAAAGAATTTAATTGAATTTCTGATGTTACTATGAATCAATAAATAGGAACAAAATTACGAATATAAATTTGAATTCGTGATGGTTCTTTTTTTCTTTTTTTGGGGGTGGGGTGGGGGGGGGTGGGGGGTGGGTGATGGACAGAATCACAGTTAGGTAGATTTTTATGATACTCCGGCACTAGGGTCCAATTGAAGTTGATAATATTACATCATTATTTATGTAAATTAAATAAATAGTTGTATATTTCCGGACATGATATTAATAAGTATTATTAATATTCAATTCTAATATTTCTTCCTAAGAATTTCTGCGGCATTGTTAAAAAAAATGTATTTTTACTAGCAGTATGAAAATGTAAAAATAGATAAGTTTTAGAAAAATACTTAACAAATTTTTAAAATTATAGTATAAACATTCACTGAATTATCCAAAAAAGATTTTTATTTGCGTAATTTCTAATCTACATTATAAAATTCGCATTATTTTTCTTATTATGCAAATAAATTATATGTGTCTTCTTCGCAGATATACATACAACATTCCTGCGAAAATTGTTTTATTTTTCAAATTTGTTTTATTGTACAAAAACGATACTTTTCAGATTTTGGTGATACGTCAATTTTTTTACTGATTCTCACAAAATTCTCTTCTCTCTTTTTTAATGGTTTGGCAGTGTTATTGTCTGTTTTCCTTCATTTATATGTTCCAGTAAAAAATTGAAAGCAAGTTCTTTCAAATAATGATGACGAATTTCCCTTTTTTTACATATTTAAACGATTATTAATTTGAGAATTTATTCCCGTGATATTTGACAATGAAAAAAAAAATGTAAGTGACCATCCATCAGTTTTTCGTGCGAACTGATTTCACAACTAATATAATAAAACAATTTTAAGTGACGTTTTAAAAATAAAAAAAGTACTCTATGAACGGATAAAAATAACAAGAGGCAGAAGATCCGCACTTCGAAGAAACTTTCCCCGCAGATTTCGCGGAAATGGGAAAGAATGAATAGGAGAGGGGGAAAAAACAACTAACACAAGTGGTCGCAACACGGTCATTTAAACCGATTGCAACTTAAGAATGCGATAAAATGCTAAGAAATAGCAGGGATGACTTGAAATTTTACTACACAAGAGTGTGAACACTCAAGGTCAGCTACACGGAATTTGGCTATTGTAACTTTAACGGGAAATGAGTTACAGGAAGATAACGAATTTCGGGCGGGGAAAAGACCAACGCGCGACTACTGACGGGTTAAGCAAAGACCCTTAAGAAAGACCCTTAACCCCTTCTTAAGAAAATGACGCATTTTTTAATCTTAGAACTTTTCATTTGACAGATTCCATTTTTTAATTGTTTTTAGAATTTCTCAAGTTACAGAGAAGTCTGCAAAGAAAATTAAACAAACGAATTAGTTTTGAATAACGATTACTGTTTCTGTGCGTGTTTATAGAATTAGTAGATTAACACAAGATGTAAATAAAACTATATTGAGATTTAACATGTTACAATTTCTTGCATGTGCACAAAAATGAGAGCTTGCAGTTTACAAGGACGCTTGCAGGTTACAAGGACCGGGGATTTTGTTACCCGGCTGCGAAAATTGTGAAATCACAGCTAGAGAGATGAGCTGTTGCGTACAGTCCGAATGCTTGAGTTCAACTGCCTCTTCAAAATGTACAATCACTGCAACCAGGAAGTGACCTTGATTCCTTGATCAAAAACCATAACTCACAATAATTATTTTTAAACAACTGAGGAGATGCAAGTGTCTTGATATAATAAACAAAATTGGATATAACACCATTTCAGATGATTCATGGTTAATTGCTAAAGAGATAATATCAATAAAGGTTTTCTTAAATAAAAGTTATAACCATAAATCACTCTAAAGTGATTTTAGTTGAAGTAAATGGGTTGTCATAAATCTAAATTGATAAAATGTATGTTCCCTGAACATGCTCCCCCCTCCCCCTATCAGGGCTTTAGTCCTGATACTGAGGGAGTAATGCCAACTTGTGCACTGGCCGTTTGAAGAATGAAGACCCGCGTTGCACAGTCACCACTCGGTTGAGTCCATCACTGCTTGGGTGGACCTCCGTAATACGACCCAACGGCCAAGTTCCAGGCGGTTGATTTGCGTCCGGTAATAACACTACCTGTCCCACATCAATGTTAGGCGTGGCGATCTTCCACTTAGCTCTGGGTTTCAGCGAGGCCAAGTATTCTCTGGTCCAACGTTTGGAGAAGCCGGCTTTCATGTCTTGGAGCAGCTCCCATCGTTTCTTTAGATTGGTTGTAGTGGTTGCTGACTAATCGGGCATAGAGTGCAAAATATCCCCTGTAAGAAAATGTGAGGGAGTGAGAACATTTATTGATTCAGTATCATTATCGTTTAACTGTATAAGCGGCCGCGAGTTGAGCAAGGCTTCTATCTGCGTGAGTAACGTGGTTAGCTCTTCGAAAGTGAGCAATGTCTCTCCTATGACTCGCTTGATGTGATACTTTGTTGATTTTATCGCAGCCTCCCAAATCCCGCCAAAATGAGGGGCAGAAGGAGGGAAGAAATGCCATTCTAGAGAGTTTTCAACTTGATAATGTGACATAATTTCATTATCTGTAAATGAACGCCACAATTCATAAATTTTGTCCAACTTTCTGGATGCACGGAGAAAATTGGTGCCATTGTCGCTGTAAAGATGCCGTGGGGTGCCTCGCCTTGCACTAAAACGTCGAAGGGCGGCGATAAATGCCTCAGCTGTCATATCACTCACAGCTTCAATATGCACCGCTTTTGTAGCCAAACAAATAAACAAAGCTATATTGCCCTTAGTTGTTTTTGCACCCCGACCCTTACTAAATTTAATAGATATAGGGCCTGCGTAATCGATACCGCTGGAAAAAAATGGACGTTCCAGGGTTACTCGATGCTGTGGCAAATTCCCCATTAGTTGAGGGGTTGCAATGGACCTTTTATATCTGTAGCATTTTAAACATCTATTGATGCATTTGTTAATGATCTTTTTCCACCAACTATCCAATAAGATTGTCTGATGATGTGGGATAGCAGTGAAGACCCAGCTTGTAAATGGGCAATGTGTTGTTGCTGTATTAATAACTCAGCCATTTTATGCTGTGAGGGCAAGATTAAAGGATGTTTGGGATTAAAGGATAATTGTGAATGTTGTAAGCGTCCTCCCACCCGTAACAGCCCCTTATCATCAATAAACGGGTGGAGGGATTGTAACGTACTTTTCTTTGGCAAAACTTTCTGTTCTTGGATACATTTAAATTCTTCCTTAAAGTAAAAATTCTGAATCCAACGAACAATATTCTCTTCAGCAGCTTTTGTTTCTTTGTAAGTAAGATGTGGTGAAAAAATTTCTGTTTTGTTAGACTTCTTGCATTTTTTGATAAATCTTTGGCAATATGCCAAAATGCGAATAATTTTTGCAAGTGAAGAGTGCTTTTGAAACAAATTATCAAATAGATCATTTGATGTGTGGGCGTGAAAGGAAAAAATTGGATCATACCTTTGTTCGGCTTTGATTTGATCATCAAATTCCTGAACATTTGAGTCGTCTTTGGGCCAATTGAATGGGTCTAAAGTTAGCCAACTTGGCCCCTTCCACCACAAATCACAACCTGGAAGACATTTTGGATCAATACCGCGTGAAGCGATATCTGCGGGGTTCTCTTTGGATGGTACATGTCTCCAGTGCTTTGTAGGTAGAATTTCGGTAATTTGAGCTGTCCTATTCGCGAAAAGTCATTCGTAAAGTCATTCGCGAAAAGTCTTCCATTTACGCGGATGTGCTGATAGCCAAGAAAGGACGACTTTGGAGTCCGTCCAGGCGAAAATATCGAACTTGTAGCTCTTTAATGTTTCCATGACGGAACGGAACAGCTTAGCTAGTAGGTGCGCACCGCAAAGCTCTAATTTTGGCACTGAAATCTGTTTGATTGGAGCAACTTTAGTTTTAGAAACTAAGAGAAAAGAGTTTATTTTCCCCTTATAACTTTGTCGGCAATAAATTGCGGCAGCATATGCCAATGTTGAGGCATCAGAAAAACCGTGTAATTCAAACGGGTTACCGGATGAAAGCGTGACACATATAGGAACAGACAATTGATTTAGTCCGTTAAAGGAAATTTGAAATTGTAACAATTCGTCTGTAAGATGTTGCGGTATAACAGTCCCAGTCCCCTTTTGTAACCCAAAGTTTCTGATAAAATACCTTTAAAGTCACAGTACAGGGCGAAATTAGACCTAGCGGGTCGAAAATCCGTGCAGACTCAGCTAAAATGTGTCTCTTTGTAAGAGGTGGAGTGAGTGTTAATGCCGTTATGAAAATAAAACTATCTGATGAAGAGTTCCAGCTTAAGCCTAGAACTTTGGAGCTTCCGTTGTCACTAGGAATGATTTCAAAATTTGATTCAGTGCTAGAAGAATCTATAAATTCATTAAGAAATCATACGAATTGAATATTTCCAACTGAGCGAAAAAATGCCCAGGCTGGGAATCGAACCCAGATCCTTGGCTTACAAGGCCAATGCTTTTCCGTTTAAGCTAACTGGGCCGACAACCAGCCAGCATATTTCGCTCAGAAAAACCTTATTGGTAATAACATCTGGTCTGTCATGTAGACAGCTCAACAGAATAAACCGCAGGTAAAGGAACTCCATATAAACGATGGATACGTAGATCAACTATTATTTAAACACAATCAAACTGATTGGTAAAGTTATCATACGAATTGAATATTTCCAACTGAGCGAAAAAATGCCCAGGCTGGGAATTGGGCATTTTTTCGCTCAGTTGGAAATTGATTGAACATGTTACATGATCAGTTGTTACATGATCAGTTGTTACATCAGTTGAACATGTTACATGATCAGTTGATTTAACATGTTACAATTTCTTGCATGTGCACAGGAATGAGAGCTTGCAGTTTACAAGGACGCTTGCAGGTTACAAGGACCGGGGATTTTGTTACCCGGCTGCGAAAATTGTGAAATCACAGCTAGAGAGATGAGCTGTTGCGTACAGTCCGAATGCTTGAGTTCAACTGCCTCTTCAAAATGTACAATCACTGCAACCAGGAAGTGACCTTGATTCCTTGATCAAAAACCATAACTCACAATAATTATTTTTAAACAACTGAGGAGATGAAAGTATCTTGATATAATAAACAAAATTGGATATAACACCATTTCAGATGATTCATGGTTAATTGCTAAAGAGATAATATCAATAAAGGTTTTCTTAAATAAAAGTTATAACAATAAATCACTCTAAAGTGATTTTAGTTGAAGTAAATGGGTTGTCATAAATCTAAATTGATAAAATATATGTTCACTGAACAATTACTTATGTTTAAAAAGTCTTCAACAAAGCAATTTATTATTTCTGGAAGATAAACTAATTTCTGATTGTGTTTTTTATTTCAAATATACATATAAAATTCATTTGATGTGAACGCAATGTCAAGTTTAATACTGTTTTCTTCATAAGAATATGGAAAACAAGACTAAAGTGTATCTCGTAATCGTTCTTATCGTAATAGTAGATTCTCAGAAAACATGCGAGTATGTAGAACATACCTTTAATTTCCAACCTATACTAAGTTCATCTAATTATACTGTTAAAAGAATCTATAATGTTACTAAAATTTTTCTAGGAGACTGGGATTCCAAGAACTTTTTATGTAACGGTAACAACAAAATTACATGTAACAGATACACTTTTGCTCTAAAAAAACACCTGTAAGCTTACTAAGAATTTTGTAGAAAACTTTGATGCCTAGAAATTTTTATGTAACTGCAACCCGGGTTACAGATAAAATTTTATTAAGATTACTGTAATTTTAGTAGATTCTTTTGTAAAGCTACAGATTTCTATAGCTTTACAAAAATTAGTTTTGTAGATTATCTTTTTTTGTACATTGTATAGATAAAATTTTAGTAAGCGTACAGATTTCTGTAACTTTACATATGTAGAATTACAGATTTTTTTTCTACAAAGTACTAATCGTGAATTATTCCAGGGTTCGATAAATACATATCTTCCGGTTTTTAAGTCAGATAAACACATTTTGAAGCACTTTTTCTTAAGAATAGAAATCAAATAAATCATTCAAAGTCATTATTAAATACTTTTATTAAATAAATTTTACCTACAACGGATGACTTGAAAAAAACTTTATTAGTATTTTATAAAAATTTTTTAACGTGAAAAAATATATATTGTAGTAACATATGTTTTATGTGTATGGTAATTAAAATACCAATAGCAGAAATTTAGTTTATTGAAGATTTTTAAAGAATTTCCTGTAAATTCCCGGATTTACTGACTTTAAAATACTTCTATATACATTATACTTTTTCCCATTTTTCTCAATGTAGAACAAAAAAATTGCGCGCATTTCAGAAATACTCTAAGAGTTTCTTTCAGGCAAATCTACCAAGAATTTGGAATTTTGCGTTTTTCAATTAGTATTAAAAAAGTCTAAAATTTCGACCATTCTTTTCTATTAATTGTGTTAGTATAACTTAAGAATTTATCTTTTGGAGCTCCAATTTTTGCATGGGAGTCTCGGCCTTTATAATAATTTAACGAAGAAGACCTAAAAAATATGTAGTTGGGCAATAACTGGCATAACGTTTCTATTGATGTAGAAACATTCATTTTTAACTCTACTTTTTAAATAAAATATTCCTATTTAGTATGTCAATTCGTATCTAATGCCTCCATTGTAGAATATCTGCCAACAAGAAACGACTGCTGGTTGTTTTAGTACGAACTAATGCTTAAAATTTCAAACGAATTCGAAATGAATTTATGGAGTTGCCATCCGGAATTTAGAAATAGTAATATTAATTACGATTAAAAATATTGTGGCGACTCTGGATCAGGAGAACCAGAATAGAGGCATACGTAATATGAGCGAAAATCTAGTAATAATGCAGAGTGGTTCAGAACTATATGTCAAAAACGTACAAGTAGGTAGAGGGGACCAAATTAAGCATATTTCGTATAGGAATGTGGATGCGGAAATGTTGCATTTTGGCAGTAGATGGCGCTGTTGAGTTCGGCTGAAGAAAGCTCTTCGCTGCCTTGAATCGTCATTTTCGAGCAAAATGCATCATTGCACCAATACTGAACTTGCCGACACGTCTTTTATGTATATGGGGCTACACAAGGAAATGGCTCACACACTCTGCATGTTTAACAGCCCTCGAGCATGTTGAAGGACTATCCTATACTGTGCGTAATATTAGGTTGTAACGAAAGTTTCCCGCCACAGCTAATACGATCTGTGCAAAAAGTTCGCGTTGACGTGTTTGCTCAAATTTTGTCAAACAATTTTTGGCATTGGAAAGAAAGAGACTTGCTTTATAACACTGTGTTGTGAAATTTGTAAAAAAAATATCGTTATCATTAAGTATAAGGTGTCTGAATTGGGACTATCACGCTACCAGATTAGAACCATCATTTACTTCCAGTTCTGTTGAAAAAAGGTAGTTACAGAATGTTACAGAATGAAGTGTACAGCTTATAGATACAGTATTGTATCATATGACACTGTGAAGGTTTGGCGGAATGGTGGTTATATATAAAATTACATTTAATTATATATATTATAATTATATTATGTAACGGTGATTTGGCGGAAAACTTTCGTTACAACATATACAGAAAAATACTACTTCTTTCACAGCAAAAATTATGTGATATCTTTCAGTGCTCGTATCATTCCTCGAAGCATAAAAATATCTACACGCGCTCAACTCCCAATGGAAACGCTCAAATGTTCTGCGATCCAGCAGATTCCAAGCCAGGAATCGCTCCATGAACATCCTCTGATCAGCTGCTGCATTTCCTTGCGCATCCTCATACATGAAATGCATGCCAGCAAGCTTCGTATTCGTGTAAGAACGCATGATGATCGAAATCCGTGCGGAGAATGACTATTGAAGCCAACGAAGTAATTTGATCCACTGAACTCAACAGTCCCCTCTACTGCCTCAACGTTGCGTTCCACACCCACATTCCTATATGAAATCTGCTTATTTAGGTCACCTCTACCTGACTTTACATTTTTGACATATAGTTCTGAACCGCCCCGTATCAAAAATGTCTTTAATTGCTTCCCTCTTTAAGGGACTAGTTCACTCATCCGAAATCACCTGCTCGATAATCTCAATCCTAAGGAAGATTTTTTTTTTTAATTTATCGATTTCATTTCAATATTTTTAATGTATATGTTTTTGCATTGTATAGCTGAGGTCGATCACTGGAAATAGCGTTTTTAATTTTTTCGATTTCGCTTGCAAGTTTCTTTCAAGAGCATACTTTCACTTTCGAAATCGGTTTCGAAAAAGTAAAAATTGGCTTTTGTAAACATCAACTATCCATTTAAAAAAATCATTTAGAAATATTGAAATGCAAACGAAATATTTAAAAACATTTCCCCCATAGGACTAACATTAGCGAGTGTTGTTTACGTGTGAGTGAAGTAGTCTAAAAGAGTAAGTAGTAGAGAAAGTAGAGAAAAGTGAGGTAAAGAAAAGAGTCGTTGATACTCTTTAGAAATTTTGGCTGATAAGGTATTGAATATGGCAGTAAGTTTTGCAATTGTTTTATAGGTTGATACACTAGGGTGGTCACAAGAAATCAATTTTTGAATTTTTTCCGGCGGACCCCCCAAAAAGTTGCCAATAGACTAGAAAATGAGAATGGCAAAGTTTTAGCTCATTTGGATAATATTAACCCGTGCCTCATTGAGGTTAAAGTTTGAAAAAAACGTGATTTTTCGCAAAAAAATGCTGTTTTTCCTTCATAAAATAAATACAATTAAACCTAGAAACATAATTCAGGTCTCATTTTATATAAAAAAGCTTCGTTTTGAAGAACCAAACACCATTTTATTTCTATAAATGTATAAATTTAGACATATGCGCATTTTTCAGGACCAGACTTCACCCAAATCCTAAAAATTGATTTTTATGAAAATGTGAAAAAAACATTGTAACATTTCATTTCATCTGCTTTCCCCCTTTTGTTTTTCATTTTGTACATAATAAAGTACTAATTTAAAAAAATTCCAAAGAAAATGAAAAAAAAATTGAATTTTAAACTGAAAAAATTTAAAAAAAGGGGAGGGGGGCGTGCAAAGAAAGTATAAAAATTAGAACAAATATGCTCAAATGCATTTTATTATTAAAGTTGTGTTACAAGAAAGGAAGCATACTAAAGAAAATTAATTATTATCCCTTACAATTGTCACATTAACCCTTTCCAGTACAGAAAAGTTCTTTTCGTAAAATAATGAAATGATTGACTACACCTGAATTTACAAACAAGTAAGTTTGGAATTAAAATTAGGTAGTCTCGACATGGGACCACTGCGCCAGGAAGGATTAACGTGATAAATGACTTAGATAAGGTGGCTTTTGAAGAATCTGGAAAAGTTTTTCTACATTCACATACAACTTTTAGCACATACTGTTTTTATTTTTCGTTTTTTGTTAAACAGGAATTGAAATCTCTGGTTAATTTTCTTCCCCTTTCAGCTGTGTCATTGACAACTTTAAAACCATTCACTGATTTCTTGCTTTCAAATAAGGTTTATTTTCACACCATAGATTGGGATTAAAAAATGCTTATTAATATAAAATCTCTTAAAAATTTTTATAGTTTGAGATGAAACAAAAGCATTGACTTCTTTGTTCAATAAATAATCCACTTCGTTGAAAACTTTTGTTGCTTTTAAATTCTTATCATCATCATCATTTCTTCTTCAAATGACATTAATTTTACAGCCATGCTTATGTTGACTTTTTTTTTTTCAAAGTATCATCTAAAAATGAAAATGCAACTTGATCCGAGTTAAGATACCAAAGATGGTTTACCATTTTAATGACTGCTTTGTCTGCAACCTATTTATCATTTTTTCTGTAGTGAACAAGTGATTTTATTATTTGCAGGTCTTGGATTGAGGTCCAAAGTGGGAGTCGGAATATTGAAGCACGATTTTACATAAATATTGATTAGAAATAAGCAAAGGTCTTTAATACCTTCTTTTTCTAAATTCATTATTGAGAGATTATCTATGACAATATATTTTGAGAGAATAAATTGCTTGTGCATCTTACATGATTAAAAGCACCAGGTGCTCTGAAAAAAGTCTTTTGTAGGAAGGAGTCCTATAAAAATTAAACAAAGTTGGATAAACTCTTTATAATCATCCCTGAGCTGTTAATTTTTAAAAGGTTCTGTAAGAAAACTTGAAATTTCTTCTGAATTAACTATTTATATCTACTATTTCATGTTCAATAGCATTTTTATATTTACTCTGGTTTAATTTAAACCACCCAATCAGAATTGTTTTTTTAAATATCTGGCTGAGGAGCAGTGATTATTCCCACTTTAAAATCAAAACCAGCTTTTAGGATAATTTCTAGATTAGGGTGGCGACATGGTAAATACAGTGACTTTTGCTTTAACAATTGCTATAGAAGAATGCAGGTTCCTCTGAGGTGACCGTTGTTCACTGCAGTTGCATCAAAACATATTGCCTGGATTTTACCAACTTCCTCCACTCTTCAACTGCTGAAAATACAGCTTTCGCCTGAATTATTCCGATACTATTTTCAAGCTGTGGAACTCGTAGTAACTGTTCTTCATCCCCACAACTAATTAAAACTTCTATCCTCTCTACATTTTCTTTATTCAAAAAATGGTGAAGCAGTTTTCCATCCCAGTGAATAACAGTTCTCTCTAAACCGAAATTTTTAAATCTGTTTTTGATGATCTCAGTTCTTTGTTTACGAAATAGTTATTTGGGGAGTCAATTGCACTTCTAATTAAAATTAAAGTCTGTGGTTAACTGGTGGATGTACTCTAAATCTAGCAGCTTCTCTGGCGTTCAGTTTCATTTTGCGAATATTATAAAATAAAATACATAAAACTTGACGATTACTTGGTAGCTTACTGTCGATGATTTGATGACACAAGTGGCCAATTAAAAAAATCTTACATTTCTGCCATCATATCAAAAGGGGGAGGGGGGCTTTACGGAATGTTTCGTCAATTCTAAAAACAGATAACGATAACAGGTAACAAACACGGCCTTGTAATAAAAAGAGAAATTCAGAAGTTCAACTGCAACACAAATCGAGAAGCTCTTTCTTACTAGACACAGAACTAGATAACTACACTGCTGGCCACACAAAATGCAACACCAAGAAGGAACAGAGATATCACAGCGAAATTTATTTGGCAGATAACATGCTGTACAAAGATCAAACGATCAAAATTACAGCCTTTTGTGACGCGTGGATGATGACAAAATCAGTAGTTAGAGTAGCCGCCATTGTTGGCTATAAACGCGGCCACACGCCTCGGCATAGAATCAAAGAGGCTTTGGATGTCTCCTTGGGGTACAGCAGTCCATGCGGCTTCCACATATGGCCAAAGTTGATCTGGTGTAGCAGCGGGTGGTGTATCCCGGGCCAGTCGTTGCGCAAGCATGGACCACACGTTTTCGATTGGCGATAGATCGGGAGAACAAGCTGGCCATGGAAGCAATTCAATCTGATGGGCAAAGAAGAACTCTTGAACATTGCGTGCCACGTGTGGTCGCGCATTATCCTGTTGGAATATGGCTGATGGAAATCGCTGAATGTATGGGAGGACCACGGGCTCCAACACCTCAGAGATGTAGCGCTGGCTGTTCAGTGTACCGGCAATACGTACTAGAGGTGTGCGGCAGTAAAATCCGATACCACCCCAAACCATGATACCGGGTGCAGGACCAGTGTGGCGATGCATAACGCAACAGTTCAGCAGCCTCTCACCACGGTGCCTCCAAACTCGAATCCGACCATCGTGATGTTGCAGGCAGAAGCGGGATTCGTCAGTAAACGCAATGCCGTTCCATTCCGTTGTCCATGTCCACCGTTCCTCACACCGGCGCAAACGCCTGTGGTTTCCAGTCAGGGGTAAACGAAGCAATGGACGCCTTGCGGACATTCCACTCTGCTGCAAACGGTGTCGAATGGTACGAGCGGACACCGAATGATGCGTAGCAGACTGAATCTGTTGTGATATGGTTCGTGATGTGGCTGCGCGATCCATCACTGCCAAGCGCACAATCCGCCTGTCATCACGGGCAGTGGTGCAAGGAGATGGGTGCGATTGATCCCGTTGGTCCGTCGTTCCCTCCTGCATCCAGGGATTACAGATCCGCATCACAGCTGCTCGGTTTCGTCCAACACGTTGACCGATTTCTTTGAAGGATAATCCTCAATCCCTATAGGCTACTATTCTTCCTCGGTCGAATTCCGAAACTTGGTCAAAAGACGCTCGATGTCTTCCACGAGGCATAGGTAAACAGCTTACGCAAAAAAAAAAAACGCACGAAAAAACAATTACCGTACTTCAAATCGCCAATCTGTTCTCCCCTTATATAGCGCTTGCGAGTGGCGCTACGGTCGGCCGTGATGTGCGTCTGCGCTGCAATGCTAATGATTTGCATATTTCATCGCCGCAAACGCATGATGTAAATTTCACATGAGTTGCATATTTCCTTCCGGGTGTTGCATTTTGTATGGCCAGCAGTGTAATAATCAATTATAATTCGTGAAATATTTTTAAAGTTGAAAAAATTGTTCATTTATTTTTGCCTATTAATGAAAATAATGCAAAAAAAATTATCAAAAGTAATAAAATTATTAATTTGCCATTTTTCACTTATGTTTCTGAAATGCAGAGTTTGAGGGTATGGTTCACGAGCTGACCTGAAAAATGCTAATATTCATTAAATATAAGTTTTGATGAGAGTAAAAGTTTAAGGCAACAACTGTTTCTATGAAATAAAACAAGAAACAGGTTTCTAAGACAAATAGTTTTCACGTAAAGAAAGAAAAACGACAATTTTTTGCCAAAAACTGCAAATTTTCAAGACTTCAACCTCGATGAGGCACGGGTTAATGTTATTCATTTCAGTTGAAACTTTGCCAATCTCATTTTCTAACTAATTGGCAACTTTTAGGAGGGTCCCCCCGAAGAAAACGTTAAATTTATTTTTTCCCATGTTGCTTGTGACCACCCTATTGATACACGCCATGGAATGGAAGATATTTGGTACAAATTTCTTTTGTTTTTAGGTTTCACATGACCTAGAGTTACTTAATCTAATATTTAATTTCGACGAAATTCGTGCATTTGTAGATGTTTTTAGCAATCTTTGATTTAGCCGTACGATTCAGCAATGGGACTGTATTTTTCTAAAAAATCAATTGTTTTTTCATTGGCATCGTAAGATTATGATTATCATTTTCATAAGATTTATATGTACGCTTAAAATGCTTTTCACTATATTTAGTTTTTCACTTAAAATTGCTTTATTTAAATTATCTTGTCCGATTTTCCAAATTTTTCAAAACAGTTTACTTTGTTGGAAATTTGAAAAATTCTTGAATCGAGTCTGGTAAGCCGATTTTATCTCAATCCGACCCGAACCACGGTTTTGGTAAATTGGGTCTTTAAATATGTCGGTTTCGAGACACTTTCGAGTTAGTTTTTTACATTTTCGAGTTAGTTTTTTACACTTTCGAGTTATTTTTTTAAACTTTGAGTAAAGTTGACCGAATTCACAAAAGACACTCCTGAATACGTTTCAAATGAAAGCAAAAACTGTATGCAGTCGGACCTCGTTATCCCGATACACGGTTTTCACAACACTCCGCTTATACCGTCAGTTTTTCAAAGTCCCGATTTTCTGTATATGATTTTAATGTAAATAAACTCCGGATTTTACATCGTTGAATTATTTCCAACTCCGGATATCCCGACGGTTTAGGAAAATTGTCCATTTTTCACAATCCATCTTATAAGCACGGGAATTAAGCGGTAAAAAATAAATGTCTTAGCCAAACTTTTCCCAAAAGTGTCTAAAATACCCATTGAGATAAATGAGAAATTTTACTTCAATTCTTTATCTGAATAAATAAACCCACACACTATGAATGACCCACTTAAGCTCCAGATAGACGTATCAGTCTACTCGCGGTCTATTTGTTTTGGTCAGGTGTCAGTTTGTTTTTGTGTTTACACGGCGTTTATGATACGACTAAAACCGAAGCATTTCATTACGTTGAAACGATCAGAAATTATCTAACATCCATTTCTGAAACAACGAATATTCATTATAAATCATTGTATAATATTGTAAAAAGAATTATAGGAAGCACATCTAGGGATAAGCAATCCTTAATTCATGAATATTTCATGTAACTTAACAATAAAAAAACAAGTCATCATAAATCTGATTTTTATTCCTTTCAATATTGTTTTGCGGTTATTTTGTTTAATAATAATGTTTTATTGCTTAAAACTTCAAGAACAGTTATGAATTTAAAATTGTCTTAAATTAATTAAAAATACATTTTTTATAAACATATTTCTCCAAACCCGGTTACCGCGACACTCCTCTTATGACGACACATTTTTCTGGTCATTGGAGTGTCTGGATGGCGAGGTTCGACTGTAATTGATTATTAGTGATTGTGAAAAGGTTTATACAAAAAAATATATAAGTGATACTATAGGTATAATTGTAATTATTTTCTCATACTTTAATAAATAAGGGAGAATTTTCTTTTATTTCGGGTTCGGGTAGGGTTTCAGACTGTCTAATTTGTCGGGTTTCAGGTTGACTATAAACAGGAACTTCGGGTCTCTAAGTTAGTACACTAATAACAATATATTTGTTGTGTACTAGTATTAACGAAAAAACTATCTAGTCCAGGCAATAGGGAATTTTACCTAGCAAAATTAATTGTAGCTCTGGAAATCGGATTACTTTATGTTTTTTGGATCGCTGAATCCGAATTTGTAACTTCCCACCAAATTTTTGCCGGCAACCCCCCCAAATTTTGGTAAAAAGCCCCCCAAAAAGGTTTTTATTAAAAAAAAAATGTTTTAGAGATAAAGTATCTAGAAATTCAGAAAGTAGACAAAATTTGCAACAAATTAGATAGATGACATTATGACGTAGGATGAAGGGGGAGGGGGATCTGCCTCGGAACATGTGCCGCGGTGCTGCGTGGACTAAGTTGCGCAATTCCAATTAACCTCTCACACGTTTACATTTGCCCTCCCATCTCCCCTCCGAACTTTCTCTATGAGGTTTACTTTAAGTTTTTTGGGTCGCTGAATCCGAATTTTTAACTTACCCCAAAATTCCCCCCCCCCAAAAGGAATAGTTATTTTTAACTTAAATTTCTTATTGTTTTAGTGGAAAAGCATTGCGAAATTCAGAAACCAGACAAAATTTGCAACAAATAGGATGTATGACATTATGACGTAGGATAAACGTGGAGAGTGGGGGCTGCCTCGGAACATTCCCCGCGCGCTTTCCTCAAAAACCAAATTTTTTCAAAAAATCATTTTTTTTGGGGGGGGGAGGGGGTTGCCATGTGAAATGTTGGTGGCAAGTTACAAATTCGGATTCAGTGACCCAAAAAACATAAAGTGAGTCGAAATCCAGAACCAGTATTAATTTTGGCAGGTAATCCCCTATTGCCTGGCCTTCATAACTTAGTGCACGTAGCGCCGCAGTGCATGTTCAGAGGCAGCCCTCCCCCTCCCCGTTCATCCTACGTTATAATGCCATGTATCCTATTTGTTGCAAATTTTGTCTACACTGTAAAAAAAAAAAATACTGCCAGTTTCCCGGTATGAATCGTAAAAAATAGTTGCCCTTATCGTACCGGAATAATTTCCGATCCAGCTCGGAATAAAATCCGTAAAAATAAGGAAATAGTCAGTAAAACGGTATTTCACGGATTTTATTCCGAGCTGGGTTGGAAATTGTTCCGGTACGATAAGGGCAACTATTTTTCCGATTCCTACCGGAAAACTGGCAGTATTTTTTTTACAGTGTAGTTTCTGAATTTTGCAATGCTTTTCCCTTAAAACAATAAGAAATTTAAGTTAAAAACAACTATTTGGGGGGGGGGGAAGTTAAAAATTCTGATTCAGCGACCCAAAAAACATACAGTAAGCCTTTTTCCAGAACTACCATGAATTTTGCTAGGTAGAGCCCCTATACGGTCTCTATTGCCTGGACTAATCTACAGTTATTTCAAATAAGCGAAGCAATGACACACATGTTTTTTTTTTCTTATTAGTCTTTAAAAATTGATTCAATCCTATGCACTATTATAATTTAGTTATTAAATTATCTTTCTTTTTATTACCTTATTAACGATTCCATGCTCGTATATATTGAAACCATAATAATAATAAAATATTTGTTAAATAATTAAATAATATGTATTGCATTATACGTAATACATTACAAAATCTAAACGACTGAGAAACTCATTCTGAAACAATATTTTGTCATTAAATAACCTTTTACGCCTATAAATGTATATTTCTTTTTCTTTTCTCTGTGCGTTTTTACGTAGGCGTTTACATTTGAATATTTCTCAGAATTCTATAAAGAATGCTGCTACTCTGTGTCGTTTTATTTTAATGCAATAAAATAAATAATCCTATACTCTAAAAGGAAAAAAGAAATTTGTTGATTCTAAGGGTAGATATAACCTTTTAAAGTATGAAACATATTTTCAAAAGAAAACATTGTGACGAAATATGCAAAATTCACTATAAATGGATTTGCCATTAGAACATCAAGAGACGCCTTTCACAAAGAGTAAATATAATACCTTAAAAGTTTCTAGTCAAAAATGGAGATAGGGAAGGAATTGGTTTAAAAGCTAAACATTTTTTTATATAATTTTATATAAATTTATAAAAACTAAAATTTACAAATCTTTATTCCACTTTATATTACAGTAATTTGGGTTTTTTTTTTTTTTAAATCAGAAATTGAAATAAAAAGATTTTTTTTATCGTTTTTATTTATTACGGAAAAAGGGATATATAGATAAACAAAAATGGTCTTTTAAATGAAAGCATTAAACGAAAAAAAAAAACCTGCATAGAACTGTGGTTTATTATGTTTTAAGCAAAATTTTGAACGATCCTAATGAGAAAGATTTTCATAGTTACTAAAAATTAAGAAAAAACTGTAAATAGCTCAGGCGAATGCAATCCTTACAACTAAAACATATATCGTATATACTCGCGTATAGGTCGACTCGCGTATAAGTCGACCCACTAAATTTTTACTTCAATTTTGCTCAAAATCAAACCAAAGATTTCACTTGCCAATGCGAAAAGGTAGTAAGTAAACAAAAACAAATCATTGAAATTTTTTAAATGTTAAATTATTATTATCTGTATATTTTATATGTTATTTTTTTATTCATACACATAAAAAGGCCATAATTTTGCAGTATTCGAAGTTTTTGTTTTTGCTTTTTTAACTGACTCGCGTATAAGTCGAACCCCCAAATTTGTTTTCCGAAAATTGTGAGAAAGTCCTCGACTTATACGCGAGTATATACGGTATCAGTTTTCTGACGGTTAATTCATTCACACATTAAAGGGGCATCCAGAATATTTCGCGTACGTCACACATTACATTCACAATATTAAAAGCACTGGATACATTTTCTTTCATTAGAGAAGTCCAAAAATTAAATGCTTACGATTGGGATCCATTTTCCGATCTGAAAAGTCGTCATATTAATTGTTGCAAGGTTTACCACATGAAATTGGTGAATTGTGTCAATGTTGATGATATGTTTTCCTAAAAGTTGATTTAACCCTTTATCTACTGACGGTACTTATAGGTACCATTAAAATAAACTGTTATAAAATTTATTTAATACATCGATTATTAGCAATACTGTTTAGAATGAGTCATAGATACATTACTTTATCTTGTTCCAAAAACATTATTGGTTACACAAAACAAAAATATTTTTAAAAGGACGATTTATTTTGCCTTTGCGTCTTTTCTCCTTTCTGGCGCTGAGGGGGAGGGGGGGGAGGAATTTTTCAGTTCGGAAGTATTTCTATTGTAAGAACATTATATTTGTACCTTTCCTAATTTTACAAAATACTAAGAAAAACATTTAAAATAAAAGATTTGAGTAGGTTTATAAATACTGCACAAAATCCCTGTAAATTAAAATTTAATTTATCCTTCTAAAATACTTCTAAAAATTATTAAATGATTATGTAAATCTTCTAATTTTGTTTAAACAATTCACATAAAAGGCTTTAGAAGATAAAATTTTCATGAATTCATAATTCAGTAGACAAAGGTTTAAAGCTATCGAAAACTAAACTGCATCTTATATTTAAAGCTTTTCTATTCTAGCCACTTCAACATTTGCGTCGAGATATGTTGGGGTTAAA
Source organism: Maratus speciosus (assembly GCA_963932465.1). Taxonomy (NCBI): domain Eukaryota; kingdom Metazoa; phylum Arthropoda; class Arachnida; order Araneae; family Salticidae; genus Maratus; species Maratus speciosus. The sequence continues at coordinate 64,388,546 of OZ010791.1, forward strand.
AGCTGTGTTTTCTTATACTCGCTACCAGTGAAATGGCTGAATAAAGTCAAATAATAATAAAGAATACAAACAAGCATAATTGAAGCAAAATACAGAAAACTACAATGATTTGTGTCTTATGGTAATAATACAAGGAACTTAGAAAGAAAATTAAGGGGGAAAATGAAGAAAAGTGAAATAGTTTGATTCCAAAAAGAGACGTTTCTGTGCACAATAAGGCTTTATGTACTGAATTATGCATTCATGAAAATCTAACTTCTAAAGCATTTTTCGTGAATTTTTTTAACTACATTAGAAGATTTCATATGTTTTAGCTACTATGTTCGATGTTCATATGTTTTAGCTACTAAAATGTCATCCAGTAGAATTTAGAAAGAACAACTGATTAAATTAATCTGACTTATTATAACCATTTTCAATAAAACTATCTGTATAATTAAACAAAACAAACTAATCCATTATTGTATTGTAAAAAAAAAAAAAAAAAATGTGTAAGATTGCTTAGAGTAAGTACGGGAGAGATGGTCCACAGGTTGAGATGGACTAGTCAAATATTTCATTAATGCGATGCCGAACAAATTGGGCAACTATCTCAGTCAGACACTTAAACGTATTTTGTACGGCGTGCAACTTTTTTCTTCTCAAAAAACATAATATTTTTTTTTTCAGCTAAAAATTGTTATTGCTTTTGGTAAGTCAAATATATTTTTTTAATAATGATATAATTAGACATTAAAAAGTTTTGGTTCATATGTGATCGATCTAGATTTAATGATCTAATCTCGGGGAACATTTAGGCTCTCCCATTCATATGGTCCATCCCACTCGGAGTAGTAAGGGTGAGATGCACAACATAGTAAAATTTGAAAAAATATATAAAAGGAATTTCTTTAAAGATACGAATTTCTGCTTTTTAAAGGACTTTTTTAAAGAAAAGTCATACACTATACATATATGTTGTGCAACGTGAAGTATATGTAAATATATGTCTTTTAGAGCGCGAAGAATAAAACGTGATCCATCTCTCTCGCATTTACCCTATATATTTTTAGTGTATAACAGCTTAAAAAATCAAAGAACTTCTGAAATGTACCGTTCAATTCACAAAATTTAAAATTCAATAACAAAATTAGGAGAAAATGTTTAATATCCGCCGAAGTACCCGTTCTCTGCATTTCACAATATTGGTATATACAGTCCTCAGCAAAAGTTTAGACACTGGTGATATTTGACCTTTAAATAACAAATACGAACACTTGGGCTATACAAATGGCTGTACTTATTTTTAAACATATTTTAAACATTTTAGGGAGGAAATAACGTTTTTAATGTCGGATTTTATTTAATTTAACTGAAAAATATGAAATTTGCTTATTGCAAAAGTTTAGACACTTTCATGATTTTTTGGCAACTGTTCACAGAAAAACGCAAATTTCAAACTTTTGACGCCCCATGCATGAAGTATTTAAGTGCACCTCGCAATAGCATTGGTTAGTGAAGATCCCACGAGCTAGAAATCTTCAGTTAGATGAAGTAATTGTAGCATGGAAGCTGAAATCGAAAGGGAAGGCTGTTGCAGAAATTTCAGCTGTTTTGAATCGTCCAAAGAAGCCTGCTATCAAGTACTGTCTAAAGGTGACTTTTTCAAAGCAAAATATAGATCTGGAAGGCCTCGCGTGGCCAGAAAACGAGATGGTAGAAGGACCCATAAACTGTCATCTGGACAAATGACGATTGCTAGTCGCATTAAAAGTGAGTCAGAGCTTTCTGTGTCAACGAATACGATTCGTAGAGGAATAAAAGAAAGGTGTAAATTAGTTTTCATAAAAATGATAAAACAACCAGCCTTGAAATCTCACAACAAATTGACAAGAATGCAATGGGCTCGCAAAGATATGTCATATGGACCAAAGTGGTGTACTGTGATATTCAGTAATGAAAAAAAAAGCGGAATTTGGATGACCCAGATAGGGTGGAATACTATTGGCATGACTTGCGTAAACAGTCTCGGGCTTTCTTTCGTCGTCAACAAGGAGATGACTCTTTAATGATTTGGGCCTCACTTCGTTTTAATGCTCAAGTATCTCTGGAGATCCTCAATGGTTGCCATGCAGCGTAAGACTACTTACATGCATTGGAAAACAATTTACAGTCATTTGGTGAACTTTTAGCTGTTCCAAAGTATGTATTTGTGCAAAATAATGCGTTCATTCATGTTGCATGCAAGACAAAAATTGATTTAACTCACAAAATATTACTGTTCTCGACTGACCCGCGTGTAGCCCTGATCTGAACCCAATAGAAAATGTTTGTGGCATCATATCTCGTAAGCTTTACGCAATTTTTTGACAATACTCTTCTGTTAATAAACGTCGAACTGCTGTTCAACGTGTTTGGTACGAAATAGACTTCCAAGTGATGCAGGATTTAGTTTCCTCACACAGTTTAGTTTCCTAGTCACATATTTGCACCAATTGCACACAATGTAGGTGTAGATCGATTTTAATTTATGGTTATTTTTCTGTAAGTAGACAGATTGTCTATACTTTTGCCACCATGTTAATTTTGTTTTTTTGTCATTATTTATTTCGTAAAAGGTATAATATAAAATTTATTGTTTGTGAATAAAGGATAAGTCCCCAGTAATATGTAACAATTGAGTTATAACAATTCGTTACATACTTCGCAGTACAGAAGCATAATAGATCATTGTATAAACTTTTGCTGAGCACTGTATAAGTGCAATAAGTAAGTTATTACGTGCATAACGTGTAACATGTAAAATACATTTTAAAATCTTTAGGAAAAAAAGTACTTGAGCATAAAATTTTCAGATCTATTTTAATTTTTTTCTTTAACGTTTAAAAATAACGTCTTTCTTTATATTTAAATAAAAGGAAAAATCTTTGTCCAGTATAAAAAATTATATGATGTTTTTCAGAAATTTATACTTTTTCGAAAGTATTAATTCTCAAGCATGCATTATGTGTTCATACATAACAATGCTTTGTAAATAGGCATGCAATTGAAGTATAATGATATGTTTAATCCAACATTAAATAGATAAAAGAAATAGATAATATAATGCCATTTTTGTGAAATTCTTTTCCAACAACTGAAATGAACAAAAAATATGTTATTAAATCCGATAAATAAATTTGAAAATTCAAAAGTTTAATAACATTAATAATCCCTTCTTAGAAAACTTCGTTCTTATTTCTGAAATACAGAACTTTTAGAATGGACTTCAATGATAAATTAAATATTTTAATTATAATAGTGCATAAATATATAATACATTATAATAATCTATATCCCTACTATAAATTTTTATGAAGTACGAGTACTCTTATTACACTACACAATCTAAAACGACAACGTATTTCTATAAAGAACTTTTAATAAAACAAGGTATGCTGATTCACGAAATACTTATATGTATTCCAAGAACATTTAACTCATTGTGATCTCTGGCCCAGTGGTTCGGGAGTTGAATTCGGAATTAATTAGGGGAAAGCTGGAAATTGTTTTAATCCCTTCTGTTTAGGTCTAGAATGAATATGCTACGTTTCCCCCCTCGTATTAGGTGAACGTTAGGAAATATGTATAGATTTATAGTCAAAAAACACGTTTTTTTGCATACCATAAATATATCTCAAAACAGCTAACTCTGTCAAAAATATTGTCAATACAAATGTTGTACAGCTTAAAATTCAAAGTAAAATGACTACCTACACTTAATCTTTTTGTTAAATATTAAGGTCACTATTCTACTGTAAAGTTTTAGACCCGTGCTCAGGGTGTTGAACTCAGAATTAATTTGGAGAAAACTGGAAATTATTTTAATCCCTTCAGCTTAGGTCTAAAATGAACGTACTATGTTTTCTTCCTCGTACTTGTTTGAATGTTAGAAAATATGTACATATTTATTTTCGAAAAACACGTTTTTTTAATTACCTTAACAATATCTCAAAACAGCTAACTCTAAAAAACATTGTCAATACCAAAGTTATAAAACTTAAGATTCTGAATAAAATGAGTACCATCATTAATATTTTTATTTAACATTAAGGTCGTAATTCTATTTCAAAATTTTGCCTTAATCGCTAATCACGAGCTTGAAGCCAGGAGAGACAAAGTTAACTTAACAATAACTCAGCAAAAACACTGCAATAACTAGCAAAAACACGTTTTTTTGCATACCATAAATATATCTCAAAACAGCTAACTCTGTCAAAAATATTGTCAATACAAATGTTGTACAGCTTAAACTTCAAAGTAAAATGACTACCTACACTTAATCTTTTTGTTAAATATTAAGGTCACTATTCTACTGTAAAGTTTTAGACCCGTGCTCAGGGTGTTGAACTCAGAATTAATTTGGAGAAAACTGGAAATTATTTTAATCCCTTCAGCTTAGGTCTAAAATGAACGTACTATGTTTTCTTCCTCGTACTTGTTTGAATGTTAGAAAATATGTACATATTTATTTTCGAAAAACACGTTTTTTTAATTACCTTAACAATATCTCAAAACAGCTAACTCTAAAAAACATTGTCAATACCAATGTTATAAAACTTAAGATTCTGAATAAAATGAGTACCATCATTAATATTTTTATTTAACATTAAGGTCGTAATTCTATTTCAAAATTTTGCCTTAATCGCTAATCACGAGCTTGAAGCCAGGAGAGACAAAGTTAACTTAACAATAACTCAAATCAGCTAACTCTATCAAAAACACTGTCAATACAAAAGTTGTAGAGCCTAAAAGTCTGAATAAAATGAGTACCTACACTAATATTTTTCTTCAATATTAAGACCGAAATTTTGTGATATTGTTAAGTTAACTTGGTCTCTCCCGGATTCAAGCTCTTCATTTGAAATAGGATTGCGACCTTAATGTTGAACAAAAATATTAATGATGGTACTCATTTTATTCAGAATTTTAAGATCTACAACATTTGTATTGACAAAGTTTTTTATAGAGTTATCTGTTTTGAGATATTGTTAAGGTAATTAAAAAAAACAAAAAAAAACATGTTTTTCGAAAATAAATATGTACATATTTTCTAACATTCACCCAAGTATGAGGAAGAAAACACAGTACGTTCATTTTAGACCTAAACTGAAGGGATTAAAACAATTTCCAGTTTTCTCCTAATTAATTCTAATTTCAACCCCCCCTCACCACGTCTCTAAAACTTTAAAGTAGATTTGTGACCTTAATGTTCAACAAAAATATTTAGTGTAGGTACTCATTCTACTTAGAATTTTAAGCTCTACAACATTTGTATTGACAATATTTTTTACAGAGTTTTGAGATATTGTTATGGTATTTAAAAAAAGTGCTTTTTGACTATAAATCTGTACATATTTTCTAACGCTCAACTACTAGGAGCGGGAAAACTTAGCATATTCATTCTAGACCTAAACTCAATGGATTTAAACAATTTCCAGCTTTCCCTTAATTAATTGCGAATTCGGCCTTTTTTCCCTCCCCTATCACTGGGCTAGTCACAGATATCCTGTATACAAAATTTTGTAGAAATATGTGTTATTAATAACGTTGTTTTACCATTAGTGTATCTTTGTTTTTTTTTAAACATTGCAAGAACAAGCGTGCATTAATACATTTCAATTCTATTGAAGTTAAAATTTCTTTGATATGTTACATAAATTTTGCATCGAAATTTATTTAAACTTAGTAATTTAGAATTTAAAAAATGTATTGCAATGTATATGGATATCAAAACCATTAAATTTCACATTAGATTAAGATGTGGTATTGTGTTAATATGGTGTATTTATCTTATTAATGTTGACATGCACACATGCAATTATTTGGAAAAATTATTAACGTATAAAATACAAGCTAATATATTAATGAAGTATCATAACCGAAAACCATTCTAGTAAAAACAATGTATTAATTTTTAAAACATATTGTTATTCAAAGTAAAACAAAATTAAAACAAATATTTGAAATATACACACATTTATTGCATATTGCAAACAAATATTTCCAATTAAATCAGTTATAGTAATCTAATCAGCTCTGAAGATGATCACTTTGTTGTCGAAAGTACTCGTTCGTGATATTGAAGTTTTAAGTTTTTAAAACCATATTTTATATGTAGCAATAACTTTTCCATATTGTGACATGTTTTAAGTAATTAAATGCAGTTTTTTACAAAGATATTAATTTTAAAAATCATTGATTCGAATGTGAATATGACAATCCAAGTATATGTATTTGATATATACATCTTATGATTATATTGCAAATCACTGAATAATTTCATGTAAAATATTTTTTAATATTTAATCTAATATAGTTATTATTTTAAAACATACTTGCATTCATTTCTTCGCTTTTAAACGATAGTACACATTTCATACTTGAGGAAAAATCCATGTCATAAACCGTCAGATATTCAATATGAGTACAGTAAATCAGTCGTGAAATACTTCCATTCTCCTTTTCAAAAATTCAATTTCTACGCTGCTGATTTATCAGTTACTTTTATCTTCCGGTATGAAAATGTATCACACGCTACATTTTAATTCTACACAATGCGTCTGGGCAATTTTCCCTATTCGTCATAGAGTGTGGTTCCAACAATTTATGCTGGTTGTTTTAGTTGAAAATTACTGTATAGCATTGAATTTTAAGCATGACTTCATTTAAATACAGCGTTATTTCACTTGTATCTATTTCGCGTGTTATATATTCTGATGAGTTTTATCATTCCAGAAATTTAGGTAAATATTCTAATCAGAATAACAATTATTCTTTATGCCATACTCGTAATCACGTAAGTTATGCAAACTTACACTTTAAAATATAGATAAATTATTGAAGCATTTATAAATAAATACATAATTAAGTCTTTTTTTCCCGTTCTTGAAAGAAAATTCTGAATTAAAAATTTTCAAAAATATTTTAATTGCATATTTTTATTTTTTCTTAAAAACCAAATTTATAGTCTTAGACAAAATTTTATCCGGATGTGACGTTGACGTCATATCGACGGTGGCAACCATATGCGCAAGAAATTTCGTTTTTATCGAAATCTTTTATTCTTATAAATAAATTTTAAATACAAACGAATAGAAATACAAACGAATAGAAAAAATACTTCTTTTCAATGAATTTTTTTTTTGAAAATTGTATTTGAATTTACTAAGTTTTACAATTTTAAAAATAATTTTTAAGCCTGTTTTTTTTAACCCACCCGAATAAATTAAACTGATATCAAAAGGTCAACATAGAAAATGTTATTATATGAACATTAGTTTTCGGCTAATATGCCATAACAAAATTAAATTTTCCCTACAAAATAAATTAATTGGTAAAAGAAAAAAAAATGTTTATCAAATGTGTAAGTCAGCCTGGGCGCTTTTTAACTCGGTTAAAACAATACCAATCGTATGAATTATTTCCCAGTCAATTAGATTGTGTTAAAACGATAAAACTTCAATTAAATAACCCTAATTTATTGTAATTACTTTACCTGCGGTTTATTCTGTCCAGATGTTTAAAGAAATCAGATATCCTTGCCAAATGATTGTATGTGTAAATTGTGTTAGCTGGGATGCAATTCAGTTAGCTCAATTAGAAGAGCATTGACGATTAAAGCTAAAGATACTGGATTCGAGACCCGAACTAAACGAATTCCCTTTCAGTTAATAAAATTGATACTCCGATGAAGTATTTACGAAACAGTTTGATTGTGTTCAAATAATCAATCTGTAACGATATCTTCCTTTAGACAAAAGATTATATATATATGTAACCACGTTCAGTTAACATAAACGTTTTTTTTAATTCATTTGTTCTGATAAGTTATAAAGACTTCATTTAACAAAGAAATATTAAAGCAAGAATTATATCTTCTTTCTCTTTGTGTGAAACATATTTTAAAAATAAGTAATTTTAATATTTTCATTTGCGTTTGTTCTAGAGTAATTTGTGACTTCAAAATATCATTTAAAATAGATAATTCAATTGCATAGTACGGTTAATTGAATCTGAAAAAAAAAAAAAAAAACACCATGGATTTTTTTTTTTCACTGATTTGCACTTAACTTTTATATATATATACTCTGTTGTCGCTTCATTCCGTAAAATTTCAAAAGTACTGATAAAACATAAATTTACAAATCTTATCAGCTGCTTAAATTTTACGCAAAAGTTTAGTTTCAGAATAAAATTTTAAAATAAGTATTCTACAAATTTGCCTTACTAATTAATTCCTTCTAATAAAAGGCTAATTTGCTTTCCTCTGAAAATATAATACACTTTAAATATAAAGAAAACTACAAACTACTGTTCGTAACTTTTCAAAAAAATGTTATATCTAAGACTGGTAAAGTATTTAAATCGATGGACGACAAATTAAATAAGTGCAATTTTGTTATCTTTTTTAACTTCTCCAATCTTCACAAAAATTTAATTAATGATAAAAATGTTAAAGGTAATTTTGTTTTACTTTCAAGTTTTAAAACAGATTTTACTTAATTTCAAAGCAAAATCCAATTATACTAGAAAGGATATTCTGCGTAAAAAAGTGATAAATCAGTGAAAGTTCCTATTAATATTTAAACAAAACAAAATCGTTAATGAAATAAGCTTCCTTTTTTATTTAAAGATATTTGGAAGGATTTTTTATTTCATGGATCATTTTTTTTTTAATTCCATTGTTCATTTCTCTTTATTTCATGTCTCATATATACATAATTAATAAAAAAGCTATGCGTTAGACTAAAATTTTGAAGACCAGTGGCGTAGACGTCAGCATGTCCTGGAAACAACGCAACAGGTCGAAAGATCGGCTCCAATCTGGGTAAGGTTTTCTCAGCCATTCATCTCTTTGGATTCGATTAAATGAGTATCATGTTTACTTCCGAACTAAGCTCTAAAACTGCACATAGACGCGTGTTTTGCTAGACTTCTCCTGTTTTCGTGGAAATCTTTTCTTCTGAACCCATCTGCGGTTTATTCACAAAAGAATGAGGGGAATGAACAATGGGTCAGGAGATAAGGAGCTCGACTCTACTTGAAGGAAAGATTCCTCTTTTGCTGGACATCAGTCCCTTTCCTACTAAAGTCATTAAAAATCAAAAGCACCGCGTGTCCACAACAATCGATGCCGACACTGATAATAGTTAGAAGGAGGGTGCGTACGCAGCCTGAGGGTCTCACGAGACTGACCACCTGACCGTGACATATGATGTATAGCACCTTGGGGCCCTGAGTCAAGAAAACAGGTTTGAGTACTAAAGGTCCTGATTATTAATGGAACATAAAAGCCAAAGTTTTTTTTTAACTAAACCTTTAACGGAGACATGAAGATTTAACTTGGATGGAGATATTATCTTAAGATTCGGGCAGTTTTTGCCATGTCGTTGTGGTGAGGATTTTTCAATGAGTACTTTTAAACAAAAAGTGTCCGAAATATCGTTCGAGTACAAGGAAAACATTGAGAACCTTGTGCAGTCTCTACACCCACACCATGCGGTTATTGTACAAGCTACCATCAGCCCAAAATCCATATTTAATAGCCTGTCTGCTAACAACTGTTTACAAAGGGGCCTATAAGAAGAAATGTGTCACATTTTATACATCATTTACTAGTACAGCGTGGTTCAAATAAGACTTAAGCGCAATGGTGAATGCAATAAGCAGTCTACGTTTCTCTCTTGATTTTATACAAATAACATGGCTTTAAATTCGATTAAACTTTTTAACCTATAATCAAATTCTTCACTCTGTGACAGAAATTAGAGATCAGTAGATATTTCGAATTTTAATCTACTTCAAACTCTATATGAACATTTGAGAACCTCTGGTGTTAAATTTATTATACAATGAAATTTAAGCAATAAGAAATAATAGAAATGTAAATTTAATTATTTTCAATTAATGTTATTTATTCCTTTATATTTTTTAAAATATTGTTAATGGAATAAGTTTCCGACTCATATTTGTAAAATGAATAAATGAAAACACTTTGACTTAGCTTTTAAGTGTTAAAAGATCAATTCAAAGAACAAAAACAGTTAATATATAGAAAAATATTAAAATAAAATATAATTCATCAATATGCCTAAAAATATATGTAAAGCGTAGAGTCCATGTATGGGTATATATGTATTTTCATGTTTTGTCAATATTGTCTATAAATGTACTTGTACATAAGTATATAAACGTTTGTAAAATTCTTCAAAAGTGATTTCGTATATTTTCCATTCATAACGACAATAATAATAATAATTTTGCGATTTCGGAAATGTTTTTCAATTCAACAAGTCATTTAACGGATGGTTCAGAAGCTGCCTTTTATGAGAAAATTACTTTATTGGAAGATATTTCGTTAAATACTCTTGCATACTTTATTAAGAAATATAGCGATCCTGGGAAGTAAGTGATTTATTTCATGTTTGGAAGGTTTGTTATTCACTACCACGATTTAATCACAAGTGTACCATTTTCTAAAACGGAGATATTTTCGTAAACGAAAATGTATGATATACTAGATCTTGTCTAAAATAAAATTGGATGAGAGTTGTTTAATTAAGATGTAGATAAAATAAGCAAATGAAGAACTTGTATGTTACGATAAAGTTATGCATTATATCATATGTGAAAAAATATTATATATAATAGGTAACAAAAAAAAAGGAGTAGGATAGCCATTCAGAGTTTCAAACATTTTTCAAATCGATCATTTTTGGATAAGAAAAATTAATTCTAGACAATGAAATTATTTTGGATCTCGGATCTCTGGGTTTGTATCAAGTAATGATTGGGGGTAATATACAATTAAAAAAACTCAATAAACCCAATTTCAAAGAAATTCTACAGAAATAAATAGTATATTAATGATGAAAAATCACTTTAAAAAATAGTTCAGCTATATTTTAAAACGAAGTTGTGAACGAGAATAGAAATGACATTGGAAGTAATGTTATACGAATAAGTTCAGATAAAACAAATGGCAGATACTGTATAGCCTGACTTATTTGAAAGTCGAATTGTTATACGCAAATTAACAACAGAAGAAACAAGGACTATTCTTCAAAGTAGAGACCAGCATAGTCTACGACTTTCTGCCAGATTCTGGATTTGCTGGAAGTACCATGGCGGCTCCTTGGAGTCGAAAAACTTTCTTCTTCAACTTCATTATAGGATTTAAATCAACAGCCCTTGAAAAAGGGTTGCATTGATCGTAAGAGGCCATAATTGGATGGAGCCACGTCTGGACTGTACGCGGGGCGTGGAAGAATTTCGACGGCATCCACCTGTGCGAACTCATCGATGGTTTTAGAATCATTAGACCTTTTCTACAATAATGCCGCATCAACACACGCCAATCATACTGTTCAATAGGCATTTTGGAGCCGAAATTCCTGAACTCCTACAGATATACTACTAGTACTCCTATATACGATACAAATTCTGGTAACTAATAGATTAAAAATTTCTCAGAACTTTTTGCTCAACCTAATAAGTATAGCGTGTTTTAAAATGATATGAATGTCGACATTTTGTGAAGTTTCATTGTTTTTGAGCTACGTTTTTCTACGTAAGTTAACGCAGTAATAACATGGAATATTTTTTAATGCCAAAAAATGAATATTTTGAAAAACTTATAAAAGGATATATTTTAATCTTTATAAATCAAGTATTTTCGTTTATATCACTAGTTTTCTTTTAATTAAAATTTATTGTACGTAATTAATAGGTAATCTACACACACAAAAATAAATATTTTTGAAACAAGTACAAAATAATGGTCCGTTTTCTATGAAGCTCGGACATTCTTGTTATAAATAACTTCAAAATGACAAAAAATCGAAAATTTATAACTTACAATTTATTTCCTGATTTTTTTGTTAAACTTTTGTACTCTAAGGACAATCCAGTTTTTTATTATTTATTCCTTTATAATTTTGCTTCTAAAGGATAAACAAATAGAAAATTATTGTAAACTCAATTATTTTGAACAACATGGTCATTAATTAAATGCTAAAAGTTTTTCAAAGGAAAAATACAAATAACTAGCATATAATTTATTCTTACAATTATTTCTAAAATCCTTATCTTGTTTAGTTGAAGTGATTAGCACAAAGAAATATCTTTCTTTAATTATTTTGTATTATCTTTAAACAAATTGGATATTTCTCCCTATTAATTAACCAGGAATTTTTTTTTTTGTAATCACATTTTCTTTTAATTTCTCAAAGTAGCATATTTCATGATTTCATGTGAATAGAAATAGATATGTTCGCTATAAATTTCACATAGAAAAAAAAATTTATTTAATAAATATTCTAAAGGGAAATATTTTCGATCGTATTTTTTTATATGTTTAAATAAATTAAAATGTAATATAAACGCAAGTTAATATAGATAGGAATTTGGACCCTCTTAGTTAAGAAGCCATTTGTTAATTTAATTGTTTCTCATATAGCATGTTGAAATATCTTTCTTAGAACTAATAAAATACAAAGAAAAATTAGTATTTAGTTGTTGGATATAAAAAACTATTTGACAGTCGTTTCTTGCATAACTTGTTTTCATTCAAATTCTTACAGTTATAAAAAAATATTATGCATGTTCATTGATAGAAAATTGAAACTGATTTAAAAACAAACAGTTTTATTAATAAATCTAGAATTTTTTTATGATTGCATTAAAACAGTTTAAATTGTCTTCATTTTCATTAGTCCAATGCCTCAAATGTGACAATATTGTCTCACAATTGTAAACGTTAAAGTGTTTTAAATTTTACCAAATTTTTAAATTTTAACATTGATGGGCACGTGTTCTTGGTGTTCAAAAGAACTTAACTTTTACTCACATATTTTTTAAGATATTTAAAAAATCCAGAGTTTGTAGTTCGTTTAATATCACAAAAATAGTAAGTTTCGAACTTTTTGTACCACTACATCCTTTTAAATTAAAACAAAATGTTCTGTGCTTGTTTTTGTGTCTTAAAAATAGCAACCATGTCAAATTTCAAGTTTCTATCCTTTAGAATTCCATATAAATCGTAGATTAGAACGTTTTTAAGACACATTTCGAGCATTTAACTATTTTTAATTTCAAATTTTTAGGTAGATTTCGTGAGAAATATCACCTATAACATTAAATATTTACCCTTTCCCAACTTGATAATAATTTTCCCAACTGGGATAAAAATACTGAAAAATGAATTATATTTATGAAACATTATTATTAATCCATATATAAACATAAAATTGCTAATATTGAATTGAAAATCTAAAAACAAATATTAGAAAATAACTTTTTAAAAGAATACAGACAAATAAAAAACTAACACATTTAGAAATTTTGTTAGTTGTTTTGTAAATGATGGGGAAAATGTACACGTTTTCCGTCAGAATTCAACTATAAATACACGTTTTTAACAATATATTACATAAAAAATAAGTTCTGTAGTCGGAGTTTCTTTTAATTTTGCTTATGTTTGCTGATTTAATTAATAATTATGTTAATTTTTGCTATTCATTTTTGCTTCAGCAAAGTTAATATGGCAGACTTCATTAGCTAATTAGAACCTAGAAAGAACTGTATTCTGTTTACCATCTTTAATGTCTCTGCGATGCTCCATAATACTTACTGATAACTTACATTTTGTCATGCCGATGTAGACTTTTTCAACATTATTAGATAAAGTGATAGGGATTTCATATATACCAGATTTTTGATCCATTCGGATCCTATCGATCTTATTACTGACGATATCAATGAGGTAAGGACGTGGAATAGCGACCAACTATATATAAAGTTGGTCGCTATTGAACCTCCCTACCTCATTGATATCGTCTTTTTTTAGGTCGATAGGATCCCAATGGAACAAAAATATGGTATACATGACTTTATCTAATACTGTTGAAAAAGTCTACATCGGCACTCTATTAAAAATGTGCAGCATTCTGGCAGGTCATTTGACCGTTTTTTCCGAAAACGGTTACACAACCGTAATTTAACACTATTCTGACCATATTATTGGACATTTTATGGCCAGAATATAGTTAAATTATGATTATGAAACTGGTTTTTCAAAAAACGGTCGAATGACCTGACAGAATGCTGCAAATTTTTAACAGTGCATGACAAAATGTAAGTTATCAGTAAGGATTATGGAGCATCGCAGAGACATTAAACATCGTAAACAGAATACAGCTCTTTCTAGGTTCTACTTAGCAAATGAAGTCTGCCATATAAACTTTGCTGAAGCAAAAATTATAGTTCCATGCAATAACGCCTTTGAAAGTAAAATTAGAGAATCAGTTAGAATCATTGTACGTGAAGATAAACCTTGTAACTATAATTCATCCTATAACATCCCAAAAATATGGAATAATATCGTAAAGTCATAATTCTACATCTAAATACAAGAATTCAGCTTAAACTTGTATTATGTTGCCAAAACGGGAATGAAAACTCAGTTGAACGTGGTTTTGTCCCTCATGTGTAGATGGCGGCACTCGAAGTTTCTTAAATCGACCATTTTGATTCATTTGATCCCAGTTCATTAATAATTATTTATTTTCACTAGATGGCAACGCTACATTTTTGTATTCAAATCAGTGGTCAAATTTTCGACTAATTATCTCTTGCACGGGAGGCTTTCGTTTCTGAACTTTGAGCCTTTTTACCATCATATTTTCCTGAAGACGGCTATAGAAAGAGCTCGAAACGTAGAAGTTAACTTATAGCTTATTAAAGTTCGTGTTTTGTGTACCATTAAGCAAGATTGTGTCTTTATTTATGCACAAAATATTTCAAAATATCATTTCATATATTTAACTGAATGTACTCCGAAACAGTTTTATTCTGTGTATTTAAGCAACAATATAAATGTAAACCCGTAAATTTATTATTTAAAAACGGAGTGAATGCTGTAGTATCTATCTATCTATCTATATTATAAAGGCCTAACGGGAACGTGCGCAACGCTGACGAAATTTTGACCGTCGGAACAGCAGAGATTAAATTAAACTTTTATTAACTTTTACTGCAATTTTTTAACCTTCTAAATACCGCTCATTTTCTATTTTTACACCGTTGAATATGTAAAACTTTGTTAAAATGTATGTACTTTCAAATGCAATCTTTTTAAAACTGTACCACAATTTACTCAATTTTTATTGTTTTTAAAATTAGTTTCAAGCATGATTTTTTTTTCAAATCGATTTCTATTGCTTGCAGAGGATTAGAAAAGATAAATACGTTTGCATTTAAATGTATATAAATAGTTCATCATTTGTTTCCAGGTTATATTATATAACGAAATAAAAACATTCATCAGTTAATAAATAAAACAATAAAATATAAATAAAACCGAAATTTTAGACATGAAATCCATTGAAATGAACAGAAACAAAAGGGCTGATTATAAATAGCGATCGTTGGAGATGTTTTCAGCTGTTAACTACAAACTTGAGGCCAATATAAAAATATCGATTTTAATACATTTCACAAAATTTATATGAATGCATTATTGCTAATTTTCATATAAATATGATTACTAGTATTGTTACAGTGCGGAAAAAATATATGTTAAATGTACAATATATATTAAAGTTATTACAAATAAACGGTCAAGTGCGAGCATTACTCGCGCACAGAGGGTTCCGTAGAATAAATATATGAATTTGTAACTGTATTATAAAAAAGTTGCTAAAAGAATACTAAGACTTTGTAAAAAACTATACAACGTAGGGTTGGGTATAACTGTATATATTAGAAAAGTGTAAATGGGTATACCATGAAAGTTCAAAGAGATATGGAACCTAAATAATATCAAATATAGCTATTCGTATAACTCTTTTTTTAATATTATCCTAATCTGTTTATGATGAACTTAATTCGGTACTCACAATAAAAGCAGTGCATAGTTGAACTTCATTTGGTATTTCATGAAACTAAATTCAGCGTAGTAATAACCTTTATTGTTACAGTGTAGCTAAAACAAAACTTTTGTTCAAAGATTAAATTTGGCATTCTGCTAAGCGCGCTTCGAATTGAGGTCTCAAAGTTGTAACACCGCCTTGGTCCGTGCCGCGTTTTTCCAGATAGGTGTTTAATTAACTGTTAAAGTCACTCGAGGCGTATTGAGAGATACAATCAATACAAACTATCGCGAATCCCACAGTATTTATGCGATTCATTCTAATTAAATCTTTCGAGGGCGATGCCCTTAAAGAACGGACACCTAATTTTAATTCCAAAACAGACAAACGGCACCAAGAATATTTAATTAAAATTTTCCTTTTATCATGTACGTGAAAATAAGCAAGTTCGCATTTTCTAATAAATTCGTTTATAAATTCTGGTGTCAGTTCATTATTTCATAAGTTTATAAAAAGAATTACTCCGTGCCGGAAAGGATTAAGTGGTCGCAACACCACTTAAGATAAAGCTTCAAAATTTAAGAAATTTTAATTTTTGATGTTAAACTCCTATATTTTCTGAATATTTTGATATAATTGTTTCCTTGAAATTCCCATTAGAACAGAAGTTTTGGCTTTTAGAATTATACCCGCTGAATAGCTGAAGCGGCTTTTCCGAAACTTTAAAGTCATTATTTTCTAAATGGCGTTTTTGGGGCATAACGCGCAGGATACCTCAAAAACTTCTGAATATTTTTTCATGAAGTTTTCAAAACTTATATTTCATGTTAGTCCGTATAAACTGAACCTAAAATTTCCTTTTTATTGTTAAAAAAATATTTTGTTAGGTGATTTTACTGTTGAAATTTTAAAAATTTTGTATTAGCTAAATGTAACATTGCATTAAAAATATAAAAATTCTTTAAATACAAATTTATTTAAGTTCAGGGAAATTATTACAATCTGAAGTATAAGCACCAAAATTTTCATTCAGGTTGCAATATTTATTTCGTAATCCTGCGCGTAAGCTGTTATGCCCCTTTTTTGTTCGACAAATGTCTAACAGTTTCTAGCCCCCTATAAATACTAATTCTGTATCTTGCAATTTTTTAAATACATGAAACGAAAGAAAATACTTATATCTTTCATCCCAATTAAAATTGTGTTTTAAAATCATATACATTTTAATACATTTAATACATAATACATTAAATGTTGAAAATGGTCTTTTTTTTCATTTTTTCCACTTTTTAGAGTCCCGAGACCTCTTAAATTAATATGTTTTTAACAATTTGACGTTTATTGCTTTTATACTGTTACTGGACATTACATTACACATACATATCATTAAAAGTTCTTAACTAGGCATAGAGTACGGGGCCCCTGTCCTTGTGTATGTCCAAACTGAACGTACCTTTAAGGGTTAATATCTTGGCTAATTACCGATGATTTTTTTCGAAAATTACTATCAACAAGGCTTTTATTCTTCTGAAACGATAGGTATATTCAGCGATGCTCAACAATTTTTCTGAATGCCCGTAAATCGAAAATTGTGTATAACAGAAAATGCAAATTACTCAAAAACTATGTGACTTAGGGTAATCGCTATAATTTTTCCCCAAGGTTTATATTAACTCTATTACCTCTAATTTTTTCATAATTTTAGTTTCAGTAGTTTCGAAATTAGATGGGGGGGGGGGACATATTTTTGCGTGATATTTTAAACAATATCTTTGAAAATATAATACCAAAAATTAAAAGGAATGTATTTTTGAGTTGAGCGTTACAAAATCTTTCACAGGATATCCCACATGATATACAAAGAAAAGATTTCTTTTTTCAAGTAGCATAATTAGCCCCTCTACTGTTTTACTAAATATATTTATGAATGTTTATTAATCTGAAAATATGTGGGTAAATGGTATTTATTACTTCCCCGAATTTGAACTTTCCACGTTCCATAGTTTACGAGTAAAATGGCTGTGACAGACAGACAAACAGACAGACAGACGGACAGACACAGGAGTGATCTTATAATGGTTCCGTTTTTACTTTTTAAGTACGGAACCCTAAAAAGCAGACCTTTGTCGCCAAAATGAGATTATTTGCTGATACGTTTTTCCATTTTTTTTATTAATTCCACTTTTAATTGTCAAACAATTCGTTTTAATAATATGTAGGTACATTACGTCCATCACCATTTACATAAACTTTCAAAAAATACTTCATTCATTGCTGCGTCTTTGGTCTGTGCAAGAAATAAAAGATATTGACACTTCATATAATACGAGTATATATGATAGTTTTTAGATATAATCTGTTACACGGGAAGCTCAATTATATCCCCTTGTATACCTTGATAACTATAAGCCTTTTTAAAAATTTAATTAGTACGATTGGAAGGCTTTATTTCTGTCTTCTGTGCTTCTAAATTTATTCTCCAATCTAAATAGACTAATTTTACATTCATTTCAAATTCTTTTTTGTTCCTAAACGCATAAAATTTAGTTGGTACTCTTATTAAGAAAGTATTTCAAAGAATAATTTTTTTAGGTTGTCATTAAACCTCAGAAGATTATTAAGAAAATGCTGACAAATTGGGCGTTTTGAACAGAATTTCTAGACACGACAGCGCAGAAAAGGAAAATAAAATGCTGTCCCGTGAAACAATCGCTTATAACGCAAAATGTACCAAATTCCTTTACCGAAAAATGAAAAAAGAATCAATTATAAATCAATAATCATGCCTGAAAATTCCGTGCTTTTATTTTTAAAAATGTGCCAGAAAGTTTGGCATTTTCAAACAAGGAAATATATATATATATATATACACTGCTCAAAAAAATTAGGGGAGCAAGCAAAAAAATGAAGATAACAGTGCAATACATCAATGTATGGGCATAAAATGGATAGTGCACATGTAGCAATGCGCAATACATAAAAAATGACGCAAAAAATTGGTAAGGGAGCTTTTATTTGTTGAAAAGATGAAAAGAACATGAAAAGATGGTTTAGAGCAATAATTTGGTTTCATGTAAATGATAAAAAAAAAGTATTGTTTAGAAATGATGCAAGATTTTTAATATGGCATGTGGTCTCCACTAACAGCTAAGACTGCTGCACACCGGTTTTCCATGGATGCGATGAGGTTATCGATAAGACTTGGGTAATACTGTTCCAACGCTCAAGAATTGCGATCTCCATGTCCCGGACAGTAAAAGGAGGCCAGCAATGCGTCGTCTGAGTATGTCCCAAACATGCTCGATTAGGTCAGGAGAGCATGCTGGTCATTCCATACGCTGTATTATTTTGTCTTCAAGCATGTTTTCTACAAGACGAACTGTATAATGTCTGGTTATATCATGCATGGAAAAAAAGAAATCACTAATTACTGCAACATAAAATACGACATGAGGTCTCGGTATCTCGTCTGTATTTCTCCGGACCGCCAAAGTGTCACTCCGAATTATATGCAGGACCGTACGTCCACCTATGCTGATTCCAGCCAAGAGTATCGACCCAGCTCGTCTGTAATGTGATCTTACCCGAACGAATGTGGGATTATTTTGAGTGCCTCTCTCTCTCCATGCCAAAACACGTCAGATGTCACATCCAGACTGAATCGGGACTCGTCTGTAAACAGATTTTCACTCCAACAACGTTGTCTCGAAACTCGATGTTCAGTTCCCCACCTTCTTTGAGCCGCACAGTGGCTTGAGGTCAACGGAATACAGTCCATTGGCTTACGTGCATAGAGACCACCCTGATGAAGTCTATTTTGGATTGTTTGGCTGGACACCCTTCGTCCTTTGGCCAAGATCAACTGTGTTTGCAGCTGAGTAGCATTGCCAGTACCGTGTCGACCGGCTGATAAAAGGATATATCGGTCATCAGTTTTTGTGTTATCACAATTGCGACCTTGCACTTATCGATAACTACCATACCATGTGTCCTGGAATCGATTCCGCAGCCTTTCATGGACACTTCTTGCGGCTCCAACAGCGTCCACTACACTTGGTTGTTTTTCCCCAAATTAATCTGTCCTGATAACACGCCAAGCCATGGTTTGCGGTAAATCATATTGTTGTGACATTTTCAAGCCACCTCTTCTCAAAACACAAGCTGGGCAATTGAATTTTACAACTGAGGCAGTGAAACAGACGTTTTTGAAAAATCCCGATTTCTGCACTTATCACCTTTTTCCAATTTTTGACGTCCTAAACTTTAATTTACGTGTGAAGTTTTCTTTATCTGTTTTTACAGCACTTTAAATTATGGATGTTTTATTTTACGTTACTTATCGGTGTAAATATTTGCGTAGTTTAGTTAAAACCATGTGCTCTCCTAATTCTTTTGAGCAGTATATATATATATATATTAAGATTCGTTTAAAATATTTGGATATTTTATTGGTCGACAAAACCAATTTCCTAAAATAAAGTCATTTACTTATTCTTAGACGAAGAGAAAAATTCTGGTATGCATCTAAAAAAAATCTAAAATAATATTCTATGCATTTAAATTATTTTCAAAGATTTATCATAGTCAGCGGTGTGTTAAAAATTCATAAAAATAAAACTGCACCACAAATCACAAAGACATTTTCAATGTAAAATGATGATTTCTGGAAATAACAGTAAATAATCGTAAAATCCGGGGCAGTATTTTTCAATAAAATCTTATGCATATTTCTCTCAAATATTTTAAGCATTAATCTGTATTAATGTCAAATATCTAAGATTTCTAAAGCTTAATAAAGTACTATATGCATATATGGGTTTCAAAAATAAATTTTCCATTTGGGAAGGTGTTTTAAAATGAAAAATTAATAGAATTTTGAAGCTGAAAATTTATTTCTAGAATAAAAATTCATTTTAATATCTCAACATATTCAGTATCCCGTTAATACGATAACATTAATTTTAATTTATAAAAAAGTGGAGACGATAGTGGGATATTAAGTTTTAAAAGGATATTTCAGTATTTATAGCTCAAATATAAATAATTATAATACAAAAATTATTTGTTTATCTATCATACATTTTTTTAGGTAGCTTTCTTTACAAAAAGCTACCTATTGCAGCCGTTCGGAGGAAAGCGATTTCAAAAAAGTTTGGTATATTTTCATCGATCATGACCCCCAGACCCCGAAACCACCCTCCGTTCAAAATTGATATATATATATATATATATCTGACCTATGTCACACTGTAACTCCCGTAATTATGAACCGATTCCGATGTAATTCGGTGTGTACATAGTACATACCAATGTCTCGACCGAGTTCGTTGGCCAGCTTCATCCGCCATCTTGTTTCAAAATGGCGGCCATTTAAAATTTTAAAAAAAATTTAAAACTTGAAATGTGGTACCAAAAAATTAAAAATGGAAAAATATTTTTTTCTTATGTATTTGACCTTTATACAAAGATTCCGGAGCAGTTTTTGTTTCGTCTATATCTTAAAAAATGGCTGAGTTATAGCATTTTGAATTTCTAGCGAAGCTGACATTTTGAAACGTCCTGAATTTTGTCACGCGATAAAAGGAGTATTTATGAACCGATTTGGATGTAATTCGGTGTGTACATAGTACATACCAATCTCTCGACCGAGTTCGTTGGCCAGCTTCATCCGCCATCTTGTTTCAAAATGGCGGCCATTTAAACATTTTTTAAAAATTTAAAATTTGAAATTTGGTACAAAAAATTGAAAATGGAAAAATATTTTTTTCTTATGTATTTTACCTTTATACAAAGATTTCGGAGCAGTTTTTGTTTCGTCTATATCTTAAAAAATGGCTGAGTTATAGCATTTTGAATTTCTAGTGTGGCTGACATTTTGAAACGTCCTGAATTTTGTCACGCGATAAAAGGCGTATTTATGAAGTGATTTGGATGTAACTTCGTTTATACATAGTACATACCAATGTCTCGACCGGGTTCGTTGGCCAGCTTCATCCGCCATCTTGTTTAAAAATGGCGGCCATTTAAATTTTTAAGAAAAATTTAAATTTGAAATGTGGTACCAAAAAATTGAAAATTGAAAAAATATTTTCTTCTTATGTGTTTGACCTTGATAAATGATTCGGGAGCAGTTTTTGTATCGTCTATATCTTAAGAAATGGCTGAGTTATAGCACTTTGAATTTCTAGCGTGGCTGACATTTTGAAACGTCCTGATTTTTCTCACGTAATAACAGGCGTATTTATGAACCGATTTGGATGTACCTTGGTGTGTACATAGTACATACAAATATTTCGACCGAGTTCGTTGGCCAGCTTCATCCGCCATCTTGTTTAAAAATGGCGGCCATTTAAAAAAATTAAAAAATAAAAAAAATTAAATGAGATACCAAAAAATTGGAGAATGAAAAAGATTTTTTTTTGTATGTGTTTGACCTTAATACAAAGATTCTGGAACAGTTTTTCTTTCGTCTATATCTAAAAAAAATGGCTGAGTAATAGCATTTTGAATTTCTCTTGTGGCTGACATTTTAAAACGACCTGATTTTTGTCACGCGATAACAGGCGTATTTATGAACCGATTTGGATGTAACTTGGTCTGTACATAGTA
This sequence comes from Maratus speciosus, assembly GCA_963932465.1. Classification (NCBI taxonomy): domain Eukaryota; kingdom Metazoa; phylum Arthropoda; class Arachnida; order Araneae; family Salticidae; genus Maratus; species Maratus speciosus. Next base: position 64,411,045 of record OZ010791.1, read on the forward strand.
CACACCAATGTCTCGACCGAGTTCGTTGGCCAGCTTCATTCGCCATCTTGTTTCAAAAGGGTTGCCATTTAAAAAAATTAAATTTAAAATTCAAAATGAGGTATTAAAAAATTGGAAAATGAAAAAGATTTTTTTTATGTGTTTGGCCTTGATACAAAGATTCCGGAGCAGTTTTTGTTTCTGAAAATTTGTTCTTTTGTTTATATCTTTAAAAAATGGTTGATTTATAGCACTTTGAATTTCTAGCATGGCTAACATTTTGAAACGATCTTGTATTTGTCACGCGATAACACACGTAAGAAAATGTAAGAAGGCATGCGGATAGTATACATCAACACCTCGACCAAGTTCGCTGGCCAGATTCATCGGCCATCTTGTTTCAAAATGGCGGCCATTAAATTAAAAAATATATATATATTTAAAGTGAGGTGCAAAAAAATTAGAAATTGAAAAAGGTTTCTTTCTTAAGTATTTGACCTTGATATAAGGATTCAGGAGCATTTTTTGTTTGTCTTTACCTTAAAAAATTACTCAGATATAGCAGTTTCAATTCCTTTTGTGGGTGACATTTTGAAAAATATGATTTTTTGCATGCGACAGCACTCCTATATATTAACCGATTCCGATGTGAGTGAGCATGTGCACAGCAATTACTAAGGTCTCTACCATGTTCACTGCTTAGCCTCATCCACCATGTTGTCTAAAAATGACAGGCACTTTAAGAAATTGCCCAATTTGGCAGCCAAATATAAGTTACTTTAAAGAAAAGTAGCTTGGATAAAGCTGACTAATTTCGCGAAATTCTCATTCATTATATTGTTAAAAATTAGTATTGAATCTCCTATATTCGGTTTCCACTAAATTGAGCTTCGTGTGTTTGAATGATATAAGTTGGCTTTTTTAAAATAAGGATTATGAAAGCTACCTCTTCCTCCCGGCACTGGCCGGAAGGACTTTTTTTTAAAGTGCACGCTGAGACAAAAAATAATCATCTTCATTAAAAGAAAGTAGTAAAAAACTAGATGGAAAAGGTAAAAACTTGAAGGCAAACAACTTGATGGCACTGTAGAAAAAAAGTTAAAATCGCTTTAAACTATTAGATATTTTGACAGAGTAATTCAAATAATAAGAAAGACCCTCCTGTTTTCAAATGCAGTTTGGGAACTGGCAATTGACCGAATTACACTTGCACATGCACTAACAGTATTTCTCTAATCTGACGCTTTTCCATTTAATGGTATAGTAGCACCAATTGCTCAAATAGAAAAAAAATATGGTAAAATAAATTATTTAACTAGTTATAAAAAAAAAAATTAAGGTATACACTCAGACAAAAATAATCATCTTTATTGAAAGAAAATAAGAAAAAATGATACTTAAAATATTGAACAGTCTCACGTGTCTCTCCGACATTTATCAAATTTAAAAACTGAAGACAGCATGAATTTGAACTTCCTTCCATATGCAATAGGGTGTGTGTATTCTGTTGTGCAGTTCTGTATATGGTATGTAAAATTTATTCAAACCACGTATTGCACTAAAATTTAGATAAATTTAGAAATTCATACCTCCGCAGATAACGCACTATCAGCAATTACCAATCGTAGTCAGTCTTATAACCAAATTATTTTGTCAGTCTCTATAAATTAATAATGAATGTTACGTACTCTATATTTCTAGAAAATTTTCTTAGTGCATTAATCAATTCTTTTAATCTGATTAGTGTTTTAAGTATGTTAGCACCAATAAAATATACGAAATTCGATCCCGATTTTTCCGCGTATGGCACAATGTAAATACACAAGATTCTTTTGTGTGTCTCTGCATACGAAATATAAATTTTACACACTTGGAATAGCGAACATCCTATACCGAACTTAAAAAACAACTTATGCTAATTAATTCAAAATCGAAATTTTCTTTTCTCCAATACCATGTAACAAAACAAATTAACAACAAAAAAAAATTAAGGACAGTGTTATTAAGATATTATGTATAATGTTGCTAGTATATTGCGATGACACACGCAGTCAGATATCTTTTAATGTAATGATCTTTGCAATTAAATTCCGCCTTTTGTAACCATCTTTGTTTAAAACTCTTTGCTGAATTTCATCTGAATTCACTTTTTCAATTGTAGCTAATTATTTTTCACAAAGGTTACGCATCAGATTATTAGTCTAAAAAACTCACAACTAGCTTAGCATGTCACCAGCGAACATATAGTCGTTTGCTGCTTGTTTTTTGCTGTAATTATAATAAATAAAATTAATAAAAACTAATGAGAGCCTTTAGATAACAGAAAAAGTTATGTTTAAGAAAGTACCTATTTACTTTATTGTATATGTAGCCTGTAACAAGGGAACTTTAAACCCTTATCCAGAGGCGTAGCTAAGATTTCTTTGCAGGGCTAGGATCATCTGGGACAATTCTATTTTAGATAAATTTCTGCCTCAGTAGGAGCAATTCTATGCTATTCTTTTCCACGGGACCAAAGAATTTTCTGTTTAATGCAGGATTCCTGGATTCCATTTTAAGCAGATTCCGTTTTCCCAGTTTTTGCTTTAATTATATCATTAGGTAGGTTACAAAAGCCAATAAAAAAGAGAAACCAAGATACATACTTAAAAAGCATGTTTATTTTCTCTATATAATTGCCATTTGCATTGATACACTTGTCCCATCTCTTTATGTTTTTTTCCAAATCAAAAGTCTTGTCCATCTATGTACCTCACATTCAACGTCTGCATCAGTCGGCTGAATGATAAACCAATCCAATACACTAATGCAGTTGCTATACTGTTGTTCGCCTATCAGATCTAACCATTTTCTCTACATTCAGCGCTGTTTCTTCTCCCACAATCTCAACAGAATGACCACTGCGTTCTTCGACAAAAACTAGGGCGAAGCGAGAATATTTTCCCATCCATCCACAATTGGCATTCTTACTTGACATATGTGCATGTGCCTATCACGTTGGATCAGCTGCATACTCTCTATGGAATTTCTAAGATAAGGTTTTACTTTTTGGAAAAGAAGTCTTCCCATTTTAGTTCCTGGTACCGTACAGTCGCGGAAAAAAATGTAAACACCCCCTTCTAACTCTTCAAAAAATTACTGTAGAAGAAAGTTACTGGTACCACACGATTGATAATAAAGCCTACTTTTAAATGATATATATTAAATTTTCTTAGGTGATCATTTACATATTAAAACGAACCATAACTTTGTTTTTTTTTTCAGTAGCAGTACACAATTCTAACAGCATAAATGAACACTACAGTCTACACCCTTCAATTAGCCTAAAAACAAATTTTATGCAATTCGTACGACAAGTTTCCGAGAAATTAATTATTTTAAAACGAGCGTATTTTAGGGGCTGTATCTAAATTAAAATTCGGTACTCGATTGTTGACCGAGAGAGCCACCTTCTTGATCAATGCATCTTAAGTCTCTCTCAAGTAGTCATTGAAGAGTGATAGATTACAGGATAGCATAAGAAATTTCAAAATATCTAATCACTTCTTTGTTAGACAGCCCCGTAACCCATCATTTTGCCGTTTTTTAAGCATAATTTGAAAACTACTTGAAAGAAAAATGTGAATTTTTTTATTTCCATAAAGTAGGACTTAATAAATCTAAATCCACCAAACAAATTGCAGGTTGCAATTCATAATTTTTTTTAATATTAATTTCATAATTCATAATTGATATAATAAAATTATAAAAATTGCAAATTCAACGTATTTATGTTTGGGTATTTTAGTATTATTGCTACAAAAAAATTAACAGATTAGGTGTATAATTTCTGGAAATATTAAGGAAAATATGAAAATGTAACTTAACATTAGAAGCACTAAATTTTGAATGTTTATAATTCAAAAACTTATGATTCAAATGACTTGAAATTCGTTGACTAGGCATAGTTTGAACCAAAGATTTGAAATATCTTATTAAAATTGGGTATTGGCGTTGATAAAAATGAAAATTGGATTCGTTTTAACATGTGAATGCCCCCTAAGCAAATTTTATGTACATAATTTAAAAGTAGACTCAATCGTTCGGTACCAATAACTAATTTGTTGAAAAGTTAGTAGGGGGTATTACCGTTTTTTTTTCCACGATTGTACGTAACTGGTAATGTAAGACGAAATCGATACACATATTTGATTTTCACTCCTGGTAGTGAAATTGGTAATGTAACAAGAACGCGAAACAAACAGATGATATTTGAGAAAAATACTTTGGTTACAATAAAACAGCCCAAATTCCTCTTATCTTAAAAATGAAATCTTTCAGTTTTAGCTATTGGTAATGAGACTGGTAATGTAACAAAAACGCGAAACAAATAGTTAAAAATTGCAAAAAATAGTTTACAATAAAACTAGTTACTAGTTACTAGTTACAATAAAACAGCGATAATTCTTCCCTTCTTATAAAATAAGTCTTTCAGTGCTAGCTTTTTTTAATGAAACTGGTAATGTAACAGGTACTCGATACAATTAGTTGATATTGGAAAAAATTGTTTGGTTACAATAAAACAGCCTCAATTCTTCTCAACTTACATATTTCATTCAAATATTGTAAATTTTATGTCTAAGTAATTATTTTGCTTCAATAGCTGCTCCCGAATCTCGATGTCCTACCGTAACAAAATATCCTGAATTTTTTGTAAAAAAAAATATATATATATTTTGATGGACTAGCACTTATTTGGAAATAGAACATCAAAACTTTTCCAAGATCGCCTTGTTCTTCCGAAATTAATAAACGAACCTAGAAATAAAAATATCCAAGCAAGAATGAAACAGTAATCTTCTAAATTATTCTTCAGTATTCTTTTGAGATGTACTATACCTCTTCGTCTTATTATCTCCTTAACGAGGAATCTATGTGGCTAAATAAAAATTGTATCAGAGTCATCTTTAGCAGAGGATTCTTCCTTCTTGAATAGGTCAGCAAACTTTTGAACAGCAATGTCCAATTCCTCGCTCACTCTTTTACCAAAACTTTGTAGAATTGACATAATTAGCATGTTTTTTTCAGCAGAACACCGATCATATTATGGCTTTTTCTGGAGTTGTGAAATTTCCAATGTGATGTTGAATACCAGAACTTAGAACAGTGATGGAACGGTGTGGCAGCAGAGAATCAATTGACACCGCTAAATTTTAATTGTATTCTTCACTGTAAAAAAAAAAAAAAAAAAAAAATGGTAACGTTCCATGTAAAATACAGGAATGTTTAGCCTTTTCTCAGGTTTTCAAAATAATTTAGCTCTTTCCTGTGAAATTCTGGTTTTCTTATCTGAAACGTTCCTGAACCAAAAGTTGGAAACAGCAAAACGCTGCGGCTGCCATTTATTATTTTTTTGCTATAATCCGTTGCTCGCGCGCGAGTGTCGAAAAAGAATTCCTTAAATGAATGTAAAAAATCAATATGGAATGCAAATAAATCAATAGACGACATACTCCTTTACGTCTCTATTGCCAAGACAATTCAGATGAAAATACAATACCTCCGTGACATCGCTAAGAGATTATATCTCGTACCTGTCTGTGGAATATTTAAGGAGCAGACCGTGTAAAAAAAATACACCTATTATTTGGATCTCCATTAACCAGGGGACCATCAAACATGATTCTCACAGATTTTGATTAATTTAAAGTATGTTTTAGAGTTCTTATCTCTAATTATTCTTGTGAAAGGATTTCTTCAAATGGGACTTAGATTTTCAGAAATTAGATGCCGAGGTTTAGCATACGTTTCAAATATCCATTAGTTTGCAGCTCTTAACGTGTCTTTCGTGGTGTGGACGCAGAAAGCTCGCACGCCACCCGTACGGCCCGTGTTCGATGCTACCTCTGGACTTTTTTTTTTCTTTTTTAATTAATTTTATATTTTAACACTTTATTACAATTTGATTTAAATTTGATATATATTTGACACTTTGAATTGCTGCAAATTTGAATTTTTTTTTTCGGAAAAAATATACAATTACGTTTAGGTTTTTTTTTTTTTTTCATGAAAATTTATATGTATTTTATCTAACTTGTAAACTAACATAATTACTAACGAAAATCCAAAATATTTTATGTCTAGATTTTTTTTCTAATTATTATTTACATTTATAAATTTTTATATTTTAAGCAAAGTTCAGAAACAATATATCATATATATATCTACTTTATTGAATTTTAACTGAAAATTTATTTTTTCGTGTAAATTATAAATAATAATTTTGATGTCAATTTCAAAATATTTTTTCACTCTAACAAATAATGACAATAAAGCGAAAATTGTCAACTGGAAATGTAAAAATCGTCTGCGGATCCCGCATGCTGTGAAATGTCAGTAATGTTTTGCTGTCAACAGAAATATTCCTGGTATTTCGCAGAAAACTTACTGGCATTTCTGTAGAAAGTTTTTAACATATACAGTAAAGTTCCAGTCATTTTCAAGAAATGTTTCTCGGAAATAATGGGCAACTCAGCTGCCCATTTTTTCCCAGGAACGTTGCGGAATTTTTTTTACAGTGTTCATCTTATTGCAGTACAGAATTTCTGAATTTTTTTTAAGCCGATGAATACCATTAAAATGTAGCTGTGACAATCGCACAGCACTGCTGCGTGACTGTTCCATTACTGCTTGAACCTTTTACAATTACGGCCACTTTAACAAGTAGTTGATGATTTTCTAATATGCGATTTAAAAAAAAAAGTAAGATATACAAAGATTGTAAATGTTCCGCTATTGCATTCATGTGTCCTTTTCTTTTCCTGTAAGTGTTGATAACGATTGGTCGCGTTGAAGTTTTTGTAGATCAAATTTTGCACTTTGTCTAGTTGCAGTAAAATCTGTTAAAACGCAAGTGATAAGGACTGAAAAAAGTCCGTTTCCAACAGGTATACCTCTTATAAGCTATACATATCATTAAGTTATTGTTTCAGCGAAATTCGTTTTCATAGGTTTTACTGTTTAGTTGTAAACGAAACTGACGTTTTACTGTAACAAAGTTATCGTGGAAACCTGCTTTTTGCTGTAAAATAGTTTGCGAAGCTTGCATATCACTGTAACAAAAATACTGCGGAAATCTGCGTCTTACTTTAAAACAGTAAAACCAAACAAGAAGAAATTTCAGGGGACTGTGTAAAATTTCTATATTGATATAGGTTTTAATCTTAGCAAATATAAATGTAGTGCGTAGTTTCGTTGAAACTTATTTTTTTTCATTTTAGACAGGATTCTGTTATAGAAATGTTTCAGTTTTACAGTTTTACTGTAATATATCTAATGTCCATTGTATACAATAATGTATAGTATAGAATGGATAAGTTTTAACAATTTTATATCTTACCTATGACACTGTGTTACCGAGTGATTTCTTAAAAGGGAAAAAAATCATAGTTCCGCTGAAAGGAAAACATTGAAATTAAAAACTGCCTGACAAAAAGCTGCCTAACACAGAATTGTTTACCAGTCCCCTTCTGATTCGGTTTTAGCTGTTTTTTGTATCCATGATTCAGTAAATCGGTTTCCCCTTATATTGGCGGGGGGCGAGGGGGCAGTGAACAAATCGTTCCCAAATTCCCCTCCTTGGCTTTGCCACTAATATGAAAAAGCTTGTTGTAAATCGGCAATCTCAATAAACATATTAAAAGTTCTGTTTTAATTGGGGAAATGTATTACTTTCCAATATCAGTATTAAACATCATTAGGAGAAATTCTCCATTTAATGACTGGCCATTTTCTATCTGATATAGGAAAAAAAGAAAAGTCATTTAATGTAAATTAAGTGGGCTACAATCTGAAGAAAGTAATAAACGTATTCACTTAAAATACTTTGTGGCAGTTAGATGAAACAGCGGTTAGAATACATCCCATTTGGTTATTGAAAAATATAAAATCGCACATCTTAAAGCTTTAAGTATTTCATTTTGTAGCCAACGTCATTTCTTTAATGGCATGTTTAAAGCAAGATACTACATATTAGTTACTAAAGTTACATGTTTTCCTACTTCCAGAAAGTCTAATACTAAGCGGTATTTTTCTTTAAGGTTAAAGTCATTTTATGATTCTGTATATGTTTATATGATTTTTTTTATATTTAGTAATATTTTGCTGAGATACCGATTGATATTAAGGTGCGCTTGTGTAGTTCTTTTCATTATAATACGTTTTATTTTTTAAAAGTATTCGCAAGTTTATACTCTATGTTTTTTTAAAGTATTCGCAAGGTTATACTCTATGTTTTTTTATTATTATTCGTTATAAGAGTTTCCGATTTAAAGAAAAGAATTGTACAGGAAACTGTGCTTCGTAGCTTACAGCAAATTGAACGCGAAAATGAACCATACATTGAATTACATGGTATTGCTGCATGCACTGAGTAACATTCTGTGAAATATGCGAACTGTAAACTAGAACATTAAATGTTGAATATGTTATTTTAAACTATATTTGATGGTAAAATATGTATCGGTGGTTATTTATTCGTAATTCTTTATCTATCTGTAGATATTTATAATGTGCAAGTGTATACGGGAAATCAGTTTCAACTGTGTCATTACTGAAGAGCATTGAAGCATAATACAATTTAAAAAACGAAATTATTTCAAACAAAATAATAAAACAAATTGAACAAAAACATATCCGTAGTTAAAAAAACTGCTCTGAAAAAGTGCTTTTTTTTATCCTGTGCTTTCACACCCTCCTTTTAATAAAACTGCACAGCTCTGGATATTTGGACCTGAACTTGTTCTAAGACTATTTTTCAACTTACACTACAAGGGTAAGTCAAAAAATATCCGAAATGTTGTTGTAATTTTTATTACAAAACAAATCGGAAACTAACGCTAATATCATTTTCAATGTAGTATCCTTGCTTTTCAGTGCACTTGGTCCACATTTCTGACGCCCTCAGTAAATGGGGTTTACAGCTGAGCAGAAAGCCATGCATGCACCGCGTCCTTAAGTTCTGGGACCGAGGTGAATCGATGGCCCCCTATCAGACTACACTAGTCACTCAAAAAGACCCGGATGATAATGTTAATCCTATGGGGAAGTTATTTTCAAATATCTCGCTTGATATTTTCGAATGACTTTTGTTGCATAGGATGGCTGAGGACGATATATAACCGTGCTAGTTTTTACTTTTTTTGATTTTGGCTTCATATATTTTCTTAAAACTTACTTTTACTTTTGGCACCGGTTTGAACCGGTTCTGAAATTGAAACTATCCTAATATTAAAAAAACTATAACCAAAACCGAAAAAGTAAAAACTAGCCCGATTATAGATTGTTTTCAGCTATCCTGTGTACAACAAAATCATTCAAAAATATCAAAATTCAAGCGAGATATTTGTAAATAACTTGCCCGTAGGATTAACATTATCATCCGGGTTTTTTGAGTGACTAGTTTAGGATCTTAATGCTTCTTTGAGTGGACCAAACAAGTGATAGTCAGAAGGGGCAAGATCAGGACTATACAGATCAGAAGCAATGTTGTCATCATTTGTGGCCGTACACGATATTGCGGCTCCTTCCTCATGCGTAACACTTGTGCGACAACTTTTGAAATTTTAAATCCATTCGTAGACACTCCGTTGCGGCAAAACACTATTTCCGTATTCTGCCGAAAGTCTTCGATGGATTGTGGCACCTGATATACCTTCAGACCGAAAAAACCGGATCACTGCTCGTTGCTCCTGTTAAGTGCAAACCTCTAATGGTACGCCCATGATCTATCTAATTACGATCAAACATTTATAGCATGACCACAATAGCATAACAATAAACAAACGTGGACAAAGATCAGTCCGTATGAACAATGTAAGAAACGTTATGTGAAAATTGCGGATAATTTTCGATTTTATTATAAATTTTTCTTTCATTTTTTGTAAGTAGTTTTTATAACTGCACCAATACTTTCGTAATTGTAACGTAATTTATCTATTTGATTTTCAGTTATCGAAAAGAATCTTAATTTTAATTTTGATATATTTTTATATATTTATTTATAATTTTCAATATATTCTTTTTAAATTCTTTTATTTTCCGTAAATTATTTTAGCTTCTGTATGTAGGCTAAAAGTACAGGGTTATTACAAATGAATTATGGTGTTTTGATACGTTATTATGTGCGAACTAGGAAACGTATATGTTTCCATGACAACTCAAACGAGAGGGCGTTAATTACAGTTTCGCGCTGCGTATGTGTCATACGCATGTGGTTACCATAGTTGCTGCGCGAACGTCATATTCAAAATGGCGACTGGACAGCAGAAATTTTCCACACAGGTGGCTGTGAAATGGAAAGTTCGCGGCTAGCGCGATTTGTTAATTTCTTGGGATTACGGATGAAATTTTCTCTAACTCGGTTCACTCTTTCTTCAGTAACGCTTTGTCAACCCGAACTTTTGTCTTTACATAAACAACCGGTTTCTTTGAACTGTTGATACCAGCGCAGAATGCTTTGTTGAGTTGGTGGTTTGCATTTGTATGCCCTCCGGAATGCTGTCTGAAAGTTTGTAAACGATTCACATTTTGAAAGTTCTAGTACAAAAAACGCTCTCTGCTGTCCAGTCGCCACTTAGAATATGACGTTCGCTCAGCAACCATGGTAACCACATGCGTATGACAATACGCAGCACTAAACTGTAGTTAACGGCCTCTCGTTTTATTTGTCAAGGAAACATATAGGTTTCCTAGTTCGCACGTAGTAACGTATTAAAACACGATGATTCATTTGTAATAACTCTACAACTATACTGTTATCCAGTGACTGAAATAATTGCAAGACAATTATTCTCTTGTTAATAGTATTCTCTTCTTAATTAGTATTAGAGAATTCATAGAATCGGCGTCAATTTTGATGCAACTAGGAAGCCCCAAAATGGTGCTGCACTTTTTAGCACAGTTAGTGCTATTCTACTTTAAAGTATCTGCCTAAGTTCGGAGCGATTAAAAAATACCCTGTTGAAAGTATATACTGATTATTAGTTCAATTGTATTGTAACATAGAATGACGAAAATACATAAATTTCATGCAATATCTTCATAACATTTCACAAAAATTGAGCGGATTTGCCATTTTTTAGCAAATGTCTTGCCTGTGCCAGAGAGTATGCAGTACATTCAACTAAATATATTTAAAATTTCTTTGAACTACATGCTACTGTTACACTTACCTGTGCACTCAGCTATGAGATTTACAATGTCTTGTATTTTTTTTTTTTTTATGTTCGAGTACCTATAAAACAATGGAAAACATTCTGATAAAAGTTGACGAAAATATGGTTAAAATCATTGTTGTAATGAGCTTTATCATACATGGAAATGAAATTGATTTTCCAGAAATCGCATTTAAGATTTCGATTTTATATTATTTTCTGTATCTATAAATCTAATCCAGAAGTGTCAATTAAGGTTCATTAGTGTTTATATGTAAAAAAGTAAGAAATTCATGCATAGAAACTCTGTTTACATTTCTCTTGGAATTCAAGCTCACTTCCGTTATTTGACTCGTTATTTCCTCTTTATTAAATGGGTCATAACTTCCCTTCCAGTAATCGTAGGAAGTAAATTAAAACAGATTTGGAATCTTAAAAGATTGTTCGTTAAAATAAAATAATAAAAAAAAAAAAATCGAAAATTTACAGGAAAACGGTCATTTTAATGTGGGCAGATATCTTAAGTAATTTCCATAATATTATCAAATCCTTAGAAATATAACTTTTAAATTAACAAATCTTTAACGTTAGATCGAAGAAATTTTTCAAATTATTTTAAAAACAATCAAAAATAAATCTTTAACATACAAGCATTTAAATTAAAATAAAAACAAACAAACAAACTAATATGTCTTTATATAACTAATTATTTAATAGTTATCACAATTCTAAATGAAGAGGTAGCTCAAATATCTAGTAAACATTTAATTGACACTTCACAAACACAAAAACACGCCACTATTTACAAGACATCACAGAACCGGCTAGAATATTTACTCTGATACTTATGTATCACGAATTTGGGATGGAAATTGCGTGGTGCTGCCATCTGACATTACAGATTTAAACTAGAAACACCACACAAACAAAACTTGATTTTTTTTCTTTACCTGGAGGGCAAAGAAAATGTACGAATGTTTTTTGCCACACGTGTAGCCTTATAAAAGTATTATAAATTTTCAATTTCGAAGTCTATAGTGCACTTTGCATTACATTGGCAATCAACTTTCGTTCAGAGATTTTAATTTTTCAAACCTATAAATATCTATATAACCTCGCTATGCATATGCTTTTAATTAAAACACATGTAAATTTTTCAGAACATAAATTATGCAAAATGGATATGTCACTATTCAGCAATTAACAAAAAAAAAATAATCTTCAATATCGAAGGAAAATAATGTCAGAAATGCAAATTTTAATGCATTATCATTTCTCAGAAATTATATATATATATATATATATTTTTTTCAAATTCTTACGAGTTTCTTTCTAATACTCAGAAAAAGATATAATTCCCTTTATATGTGGCCACTAAACTCCTGTCTACCCACATTTCGTGTCCATTGCCGATAGTTATAGTTACGAACATGTTGTATAAGTATAGAAATGTTGTGATGAGTCCTCTTAAATCTCCACCTAGCCACAGACATTGGAGTCAGAATTCCTACCTTGGTAAGTATACAAGATACTAAAAGAATGTGAAAGGCAAATTTGAAATACTCCCCCAATTTAGGAGATATTGCTATCTTAGATGAAATAAAAAAAAAAAAAAAAAAAAAAAAAAAAAAAAAAAAAAAACTTTAAAAAACTATATAAAATACCTGGAAATTATTATAATTAATCAAATCACCATCTTAAATGTACCTCTTGCATTATAATGCAGACGAATATTTGAAATAAATAAATTCAAATAATATATTTTTTATAACTCATTTTCGAAAACAAAAATATGAATTTTAACTTTTTCAATTCATGTTATATATGCGAAACAAAATGACATTTCATGCCACCAAATAGTTATTGAGTTAAGTTTAAAATATTAAGGATTAAAAATGAACATGAGCATTACAAACAAATCTGTTACGATGTGTTAAAAATTTTAAACGTACATCATTTACAAACGATTTTACCAATACTCGTCTACTATTCAAAAGTACAATTTACCTCAGAATCATAATATATTATGAAAATTGGCATTAAAAATTTGAAAGCTGGTTACAATTTATACATGTAGACGACCTCATGAGCAAAATTTAAGTATGTCATTAAAAAGTAGATGTTACTACTATTCGTTTGCTGCCTTACATATTTTTATTTTATAATGTTCGACATAGTTAATGGGTTGGCATATTTTTATTTTTCACGACTGTACTGCAAATACTTCAAAAACGGGGGAGAAATTATGAATTAATTTGAACAGAGAGGCTTATTGTATCGAAATATATTGCAGAATCTTTATAGTTAGGATTTACAATTCATTTACACTAGAATGATGGTGAAGGACCATTTTGTCCCCAACCACATGGATATATTTCTGTTCTAACCAGAAATCTCTTTATCAAATAAGTTTAAAAGACAAAAACGAAAATAGGGCTAATTAAATCAGTTAAAAATTTTTAAATAAAAATTCTGGTATCAAATATTTTATAAAACTTCAGTTAAAATTCCCGTTTTTGTAGTGTTAAATGTATATTTCTGCCACTTCATTGTAAAATAACATGTGTAATTGTATTTAAACGTCATCCTTTAAAATGAAATGGAAATATTACAAATAGTTTCTTAAAAAAATTCCTTCAATTAATATTTTTACGTTTAAAGATCAAATGAACAAATACACAAACAAGTAATATGATAATATTTTATTGTTTCGACTGTTTCGACTTTAATGCCGTGATTTCAAAAATTAAAAATTTTATGTCTTCAGATAATAGCTCTTGAAATATCAATTTAACTAAACATTTTCTCGTTAGCTTACCAAACATTTAAAAATTCATACTTCTTTATTTAATTACATATTGTACAAATTCATTTTGAAAAGATTGGAATCATATTAAGTTAAGAGCACTTTAGTAAATTCTCGTAGGAAAAAAGACACATTTTAAATTATTTTGAAATTTGCACGAACTTTTATTTAACGAGTTTAAAATAGTAATTTAGAGGAGGAATTAAGCGTAAAACTTGAAATACCTTACCTTGTACTGTAGTGAGCTCGATGTTAACTATTCTAAATCAATTTTGCTTAAAATAATTTGCTTCTTTTTAATGTTCCATTTTGATAAAAAAGATTAACTATAAAATTGCTGGTTGGTTTCTTTATTTTGTCTAATTTAATTATGTATATTTGCGTCAGAATCTTACGAAATATACTAGAAGAATGTCAAATACAAGATTGAAATACGTTCTCAATTTATGAGGTATTGATTTCTTCGATGTAAAACAAAACAAAACAAAAAAAAAAACCCTTAAAAATATATATATAAAATACGCTGAAATGAAATTTTTTTAATCAAATCACCACCTTAAATAAACCTCTAATTTCAAAAATGTTGCATTATAATGCAGACGAATATTTTAAATAAATAAATTCAAATAATATATTTTTTTTAAACCTATTTATCATTGTACAAATTTATTTTGAAAATATTGGAATCATATTAAGTTAAGGACACTTAAATAAATTCTTGTAGAAAAAAGCACATTTTAAATTAATTTGAAAATTACAGGAACATTTATTTAACGAGTTTAAAATAGTAATTTAGAGGAGGAATTAAGAGTAAAACTTTAAATACCTTACGGTGCAATAAAGTGCGCGCAATGTTAGTCAAAATTAAAAAAAGATATTTTTACTATTCGCGATCATTTTTTTTAACATCTCTTTCCTTATTAATGTTTCATTTTGATAGAAACGGTTATCTCTAAAACTACTGATATGTTTCTATATTTTGTCTAATTTAATTTTACATATTTGCGTCAGAATCTTATAGGAATATTCATAATCATTTCTACTTTAAATTCGCGAATTTGAGGTTCATTTAACTCTTTCAGGGGCGAAGCACTTCTTTTGCCAAAATGTTCAAATAATTGAGTGGCACCAGAATTTGTACAGAAATTCCTTTTCTTCGCGTACCTTATAAATGAAAAAAAAATATTATAGAATACTGTTGTCAATGCGGCATTTTGAGGATTAAATTTAAGTTGTGTAAAAATGTATCACGGACCTTAAAGGGAAATTTCTTAAATGATATAGAGATGGAAGAAAATAAAAATTCACTGTAACGTGAATATTTAAACATGTCGGTCCAAATTAAACAAATTTAGTAAATAACAGTTTTTCGATATGAAAATATTACTCTTGAACAAATAATGTAGGGCATTTTTTACTTTATTCTATATTTACAAGAAGAAAGTATTGGATTCATGAAAAATTTAAACTTAGGGTTTCCGACGGATTTATACGTTTTAGAAGGTCTGGAACGCGATTTGACTTTTTTTTTAAATGGCTGCCTGTGAGTCTGTCTGTCTGTATGTGACAAACAGTTTGTGGGCTCTCTATTAAAAGAATAATGCATAGCATTTTATAAATCTTAAGATTTACTTAGTACTTGAATATAAATGGTGCTGATTGGGTTTTGGTTAAATCTCCCAACACATGACATTTTTCACGATTTCCTCAATAGCTGTATCTCCAGAAATAATGTACTGATTTTCACCAAACTTCAGATTCTATTAGACATTGACATAAGTTGTTACTGCTTCAGTTTTGGCGTAAATAGCCTAAGAAGAGGCGTGATATTCTGCATTTTTGAAAATTACCACAATAGAACCAATGGAAGGATTTCCTCAAACTTCAGATTCAGTTAGACGTTTATTAAAGTTGTTGTTCATGACATTTTGCTGTAAATTGCTCTACATGTGGCGCTGCTATGCTGCACTATTCACGATTTTCGCGAAAGCTATACTCAAAAAATAAGGCACATAATTAAATCCAACTTAATTTTCTATCACACTTTCAAATAAATAGATCCTTATTAGGCTTGGGTGCCCAACAGGTATCGCTTTTATGCTCATTGGGCTGTGAATTTTCGATGCAGAGATCTAAGATGGTGGGTTCCGAAACTCATTAATTTGTTTATAAAAAGGAGATGCTTATATCTCCTTTTTAAAAGCATACGATTCAAAGAACCCGTAACATTAGAACCCACACGATGGACATGGATTTTCATTTAATTTTGTCACTGTGATAGCGAATTTAGAAATATTAACATATATGAGATAGAATAAAATTTTAGGATTTGCACATAGTACTTGTTAAAATTGTCTTTCGCAATATCCTAGATCTCAGCTCACATGAAAAAAAAAAAAAAAAATAAAATAAAATAAAAAAACGAATTCAGAAATACTGCGATGCATTTGGAAGATGGTACGCCACACCCATATATTTAAGCAAAGCATTATTTATTTTATATATATGTCGTAGGCTAATTGAGAAATCCGGCTCTTTGCAAACAGCCTAGGCTCTTTGCAAAGAGCCAGGCTAATTGGAGAATTCATCTCCCTTTTTCCAATTAGCCTGATATTTTTCAGGCTTATTGCAAAGAGCCTAGAAAGCGTTAGGCTAATTGAAAAATGACCACTTATTATCCGATCAGGGTGATATTTTTAGCTCACAGGCTATCAAAGCCTGAGAGCTTATCTGCCCGCCGATTCTGTATGTACGTGTGTACGTACGTACGTATGTACGTAACGTGATAACTCTTGATAAAAGTATCCGATTTGCTTCAATTTTTTTTTTCTAGGTTCATTCTGATAAGGTGCTTCCCTGATTAGTTTTTGGGGTTCATTGGTTAAGGATAAGGGGCGAAAAGGGGGGCTAGTCCCCCCCCCCCTTAATTTATATAAATGGGTTTTTAATGCAGAAATATTCGATTTGCTCCAAATTTCGTATACCGGTTTATTGTGTTAAGGAGCTTCCCTGATTAGATTTGGAAGCTCATTATTTAAGTATAAAGGGGGGAAAGGGGGGCTACCCCCTTAATTTAGATAAATCGGTTTTTCATGATGAATTATTCGATTTTCTCCAAATTTAGTATGCCGGTTTATTAAGTTAAGGAGCTGCCTTGATTAGATTTGGAGGTTCATTAGTTACATATAAAGGGAGAAAAGGGGGGGGGGCTATCCCCCCGTAATTTAGATAAATGTGTTTTTCATGCAGAAATATGCGATTTGTAATAAATTTGGTATACCGGTTAATTATGTTAAGCAGCTTCCCTGATTACATTTGGAAGATCATTATTATGTATAAAGGGGGGAAAGGGGGGCAATTGCCTCTCCCCTTAATTTAGATAAATGCGTTTTTCATGTAGAATTATTCGATTAGCTCAAATTTGGTATACTGATTTATTATATTAAGGAGATGGCTTGATTAGATTTGGAGGTTCATTAGTTAAGTATAAAGAGAGGAAAGGGGGGCTAGCACCCCGCCCTTAATTTAGGTAAATAAGTTTTTAATGCAAAATTATTCGATTTGCTCCAAATTTGGTATACCGGTTTATTATGTTAAGGAGCTTCCCTGATTAGATTTGGAGGTTCATTAGTTAAGTATAAAGGGAGGAAAGGGGGCTAGACCCCCCCCCCCTTAATTTAGATAAATGGGTTTTTCATGCAGAGTTATTCGATTTGCTCCAAATTTCGTATACCGGTTTATTATGTTAAGTAGCTGCCTTGATTAGATTTGGAGATTTATTGGTTAAGTATAAAAGAGGGACAGGGGCTAGTGTCCCCTTAATTTAGATAAATGGGTTTTTCATACCGAATTATTCGATTTGCTTCAAATTTGATATACCAGTTTATTACGATATGGCTTCCTTCATTTGATTTGGAGGTTCATTGATTAAGTATAAAAGGGGGGAAAGGGGGGCAATTGCCCCTCCCCTTAATTTAGATAAATGTGTTTTCATGCAGAATTATCTAATTTAGTTATTTTTTTTTCTAGGCTCATTCTAATAAGGCGCTTTTCTGATTAGATTTGAAAGTTCATCGGTTCAGCATAAAGGGAGAAATGGGGGAGCTAATACTCCCCCCCCCTTCATTTAGTGAAATGGTTTTTTCATGCAGAATTATCTGATTTGCTTCAAATTTGGTATGCCAGTTTATTATGTTAAATAGCTTACCTGATTAGATTTGGAGGTTCTTTGGTTAAGTAGAAAGGGGTCAACGGTGACTAATCCCTTCATTTATTTTTCGAGGGTCATTATTCTTTGAAATAAGAGTATAATATACAATTAGTGTGAATAGCCTGTGAGCTCAATGCCATCAGTTTTAACTGGTCAATTTTCTTTTTATTAGGTTTATTAACGCATAACCCTACCCAAACCTGAAAAATAAATTACAACAGACCGTAACCCGATCCGAGGAAGACAAAATAATTTCAGACTACATGCAACCCGACCGGAACCTGAGAGTTCGATTTGAAAAAACCCGTAATCCCGAACCAAATCTGATAACCGACAAAAATACTCCAAAGATCCATAACAGGATCCGAACAAGACAAATTAGTTTCCGTGGACACGCAACGCTACCAGAACCTAAAAATTCCATTCGAAGTCAACCTGAAACCCGTCCTAAACCAAATCTTAACCGACAAAAATATTCCAAAGAACTATAACCCAATGCAAGCCAGACAAAATAATCTCCGTCCACCGGCAACCCGATCCGAAACTGAAAGTGCTAATTGAACTCAATCCGAAACCTGGTTGTGGTCGGTTTTTGGGTTGACTTCAAATGGAACCTTCAAGTTCGGATCCGGTTGAAAAAAAATTAAACTAAATTAGATAATTCTGCATGAAAACCCATTTATCTAAATTAAGGGGAGGGGCAATTTCCCCCCTTTTATACTTAACCAATGAACCTCCAAATCAAATGAAGGAAGCCATATCGTAATAAACTGGTATATCAAATTTGATGCAAAACGAATAATTCTGCATGAAAAACCCATTTATCTAAATTAAGGGGACACTAGCACCTGTCCCTCCTTTTTACTTAACCAATAAATCTCCAAATCAAATCAAGGCAGCTCCTTAACATAATAAACCGGTATACGAAATTTGGAGGAAATCGAATAACTCTGCATGAAAAACCCATTTATCTAAATTAAGGGGGGGGTTCTAGCCCCCCTTTCCTAGCTTTATACTTAACTAATGAACCTCCAAATCTAATCAGGGAAGCTCCTTAACATAATAAACCGGTATACGAAATTTGGAGCAAATCGAATAACTGTGCATGAAAAACCCATTTATCTAAATTAAAGGGGCGGGGGGTCTAGCCCTCCTTTCCACCTTTTATACTTAACTAATAAACCTCCAAATCTAATCAGGCCATCTCCTTAACATAATAAATCAGTATACCAAATTTGAGCTAATCGAATAATTCTACATGAAAAACGCATTTATCTAAATTAAGGGGAGAGGCAATTGCCCCCCTTTCCCCCCTTTATACATAATAATGATCTTCCAAATGTAATCAGGGAAGCTGTTTAACATAATTAACCGGTATACCAAATTTATTGCAAATCGCATATTTCTGCATGAAAAACCCATTTATCTAAATTACGGGGGGAGGGGGGTAGGCCACCCTTTTCCTCCCTTTATATGTAACTAATGAACCTCCAAATCTAGTCAAGGCAGCTCCTTAACTTAATAAACCGGTATACCAAATTTGGAGTAAATCGAATAATTCATCATGAAAAACCGATTTATCTAAATTAAGGGGGATAGCCCCTTTCCCCCCCTTTATACTTAAATGATGAGCTTCCAAGTCTAATCAGGGAAGCTCCTTAACACAATAAACCGGTATACCACATTTGGAGCAAAATCGAATATTTCTGCATGAAAAACCCATTTATATAAATTAAGGGGGGGGGGACTAGCCCCTCTATCCCCCTTTATGCTTAACCAATGAACCCCAAAAACTAATCAGGGAAGCACCTCATCAGAATGAACCTAGAAAAAAAAATTGAAGCAAATCGGATATTTCTATCAAGAGTTATCGCGTTACGTACATACGTACGTACGCACGTACACACGTACATACAGAATCGGCGGGCACATAAGCTCTCAGGCTTTGATAGCCTGTGAGCTAAACATATCACCCTGATCAGATAATAAGTGGTCATTTTTCAATTAGCCTAACGCTTTCTCGTCTCTTTGCAATAAGCCTGAAAAATATCAGGCTAATTGGAAAAAGGGAGATGGATTCTCCAATTAGCCCGGCTGTTTGCAAGGAGCCTAGGCTGTTTCCAAAGAGCCGGATTTCTCACTTAGCCTACGACATATACAATACACAGATACATACCAAATGAATTATTGTCGGTGCAGAAAACTTTTTTCTTATAAACTTTTACTTCGTAAATTTTACGACAAACGTGATATTTCCCAAACTGTGTTCTCACATATGGTAAATAAAATAAATTCAATGCATTACTAATGATATGAATAATTTTTCTCCTAAAAGGTAACTTACTACAGCCTTGAAAAACTCTGCATTTCTAGTAGCATAACTCCATTGCACATAAACTCTTAGCATGCCCGTTTGTGGAAAAGAAATAGACGTTTCCGCAGATTGTGCAAAAAAATTTTCTATTTTACATATAGAGTTAATACTCTTAATTAAACAATCATTTTTCAAAAGAGGAAATTATTAATAAACAACATTTTTATTTTCATTTTTCAGCAAAGAAAATTTAATAATAATTTTGACATTACTCGGTTATTCTTTTACAACATTTTTGAAAGAAAAATAGAAATAACCTCATTTTAAAATTTGTCTAGTGGATCAGCTGCTATCTTTTCAACATATGTATTCACTTAAACATTCCACGCTGTGCATATAAAACAAATCTTCACGGAAATCACAATTATAATTTTCAATAATGCATGTATTTCATGTAAATTCGTGTGTTCAAACTAATTGTAGCATTAAATATTTTTCTGCTTATTGAGAAAACTTTTTTTTTTATAATTTTTTTCTGCGGCTTTTTATATGGGAATCTCTTATCATCGTGTTAGTGAGATAAACTTTATATTTCTGGCTTACTTCTTTCCAATGTTTCAAATCAATCATTTTTATTAATCAAAAGCTCTTCTATCAAAGTTATTACTGTCGCGAATAAACTCGACCGAATCTGATATTTGCACACATGGATGTGAGAAAATATTAGATTGTCACTCTTACTGACATTTATCTAGGCATACCTGAAAGTATTTCGGGTCAGGATGCATTTGTCTTCAGTAGAAAAACTCTATGGCCTTTTATTGTAAAATGATTTCTTTCTACAAAATACAAACAAAAAGGGAAAATTTTTCAGCAGCAGGTCTACGTTTATTTTGTCAAATTTTGATATATTTTGATATATTTGATATTTTGAAGTTTTTGATATATTTTGACATCTAAAAATAAGGTTAATTGCCAAAATTTAAATTTTGTAATATTATGAATGATGTATGAACTATCAAAAATATCCGGCCATTGGCATCGGTTCAAAATTTAATTACAAATATCAGACATGAATGAAAAATCCGAAATATAAGAATGAAAAAAATAAATAACTCCGAATTGGAGAATTTTTTATTCAAAATATCAACCACTTTGTCCTTTTAGTAATATTTGTTTTATTTAATCATGTACTGGTATGAAATAAAGATAAAATTATTATTTTGAAATATTAGTAAGTACTTAATAGGTATACTATTATTTTTTGCACAATCATACTGATTGGTAAAGCTATCAAACGAATTTAATGTTTCCAATTAAGCGAAAAAATGCCCAAGCCGGGAGTTGAACACAGGTCCTTGGCTTACATCTGCCGTTTAAGCTACCTTAGCTGACAACTTGCAAGCTGTCTGCATGGCAGACGGATGTTATTACCAATATTTTATCTGAGTGAAATATGTTCGCCGATTATCAGTCCAGGTAGCTTAAACAGTAGAGCATTAGCAATGTAAGCCAACGATCTGGGTTCCATTCTCGACTTGGGCATTTTTTCACTCAATTGGAAATATTCAATTCGTTTAATAATTTCACTGGTAGTTTACCGAAAAAAAAAATCGCAATATTTCTTCACAAAACATCCAGTTTTTTTTTCAGTCTAAGAAAATACATTTAGACTATATGCAGCATGTATACGGAGAAATTGAATTTAGAAAAAAATCTGTCATTTTGATAATAAAAATCAGGAGTTTCTACATGTAAAGAAATTTCTTTCATTTTGCTTATTTTGTTCAGTTATAGATTTCGTTTTCTTTTAATGCTATATAATAAATTACCAAATGTCACAAATGAACGTAAAAGAATAAGACTGAAAAACTATAAAATTAAATAAAAGGAAATTTAAATTTGAAATGAATAATTTATATTTTTGGAGAAGTCAGCTCACCGGCAAAAAGAAAAAAAAATAATAAAAGGATAAATGGATTTATATTTCTTTAAGACGGCGCTATAAAAGTAAAATTTATCCTTTCGAAAAATTTCCGAAAATACTACTACTAAGTAGAAAGAATTCGTCGAAAATATGTAAATTGCAGTATGCTAAACTTTGGCATTCACTGAAAAAAAAGGAGAATAGAGTAATATTAGTATTATTCTCATATGTATTTTTCCTTTACGTACGAGAGTAACTTGTAAATCTGCGTTTTTTTTACATCCTTTTTCTTTTCGCTGTACTTTAGTTGGTTTATTTATGTTTTCGAAAATTTATTTATGTAAAAGAAACGTTTTAATAAATAAATATTAAATAAATCCTATGATTCATTACTTTTTTCTACATTAGCTGCTCCATACGGCGTTGTCCGGGCCAGTGACAATAACGTTAAATTTACATAAAAATCAATACTGAATGCTTTTGTATATTTAACCAAGAAACATTTTAGCAAATCTAATCTAGGGGTCCAACTGCTATCAGTACTGTATACCCACGATTCTGTATGATTTATAATTTTCAAATAAAAATTTATCCAAAAAATTGAAGTCGGTTCATTTTTCCCTTCGGCAGCGTACACCAGGCGTGCTTAATAAATGTAATATTACCGAAGCCTGTTAATAATATTCGTGTTAAAATATTGATATTTAGTTGTAAAAAGTAGTTTTATGTCTAAACATTCTTTTACAGGGTGAAATCCTACAGGATTTTTCTTTTTCAAGCTGAATATTTTACTCCTAAATGTATTTATATCTAAACAAAAATTTTACTGGAACAACAACTAAGAGGTTAGTTTAAGGTACTAAAGATTTAAAGCAATATTTCAAAATAGACAGAATTGCAATACATATTGTTACTTCACCCTTAAATGAACAAGCCCATGTTCCTGCAGAGTTCACTGTTTTGCTACGACATTAACTTCGATTTTATTTATTTTGGCATGGTTCCTTATGCAAGTTGTTTTTAATTTCTTATTTCATGACCTTGAACTTTTTTTTACAGTAGTAATGAGGGACTAGTGTTTGTCCCAAATGCCCATATGCTCTTAAATGTTTTTAATGTGATTTGGTTTTCTATATTTATATATACAAGGAAATATACATATATTAATTGCCTCAATTTTAATTTTTACTTTCATGTAATTGTATTTTATTGAAGAGTTAGTCTCTGAATCGCAAATTGTTTGGCTAAAGTATTTTATAATAATAAATTTAGGTTGGTAAAAAATAATTTGAAAAACAAATATATGAAATTGTTTCCTAGTTATTCTGTAATTAATAAAAGTATAAAATTTACTGTACATTAAAAACTGTATCACAAAGACTTGTACAGTCCTTCTCAAAAATTCCTTGTGTCACGTATTGAGATTTGACAGAGTAGAAACATATTAAAAGAATAACCAATTTCGCTTCAAGAATGTAAAGTAGAATGTTTATAAGGGAAAAAAAAAAGAAAATTAAAAGTATTAAAACGAAAGTAAAATGTTTTATTCTAAAATGATACCATTAAGTATAGAATAAGAGAGTCAAAAGATCTTAAGGTTTAACTTAATGACTACAAACATATTTTTATTTGAGAAAAACATTGAATGCCACCAATGACGGAATAAAATGGAAGTAAAGAAGACTTTAATAAAATCGCTTTTTTCATATAACATATATGTATATATCTAAATATATATAAATTTATAGAAATTTTAAAGTGATTTAATAAAAAAAATCCATGCAGAATTCCATTTAATTTTATTGTATTATTTTTACAGAAATGTGTAAATTGTGCAATTCTGGAGGTTAAATGAATGTAAACGTTCAATATACTCTATTTATTTAATGTATCACTTTAAATCTGCGCTGAAATTATTACTCTGTCACAGATAAACTTCTATTTGTAAATCTTTGGTTTTTATAATGTAACAGAAAAAATATTTTTTAGACATATAAGCAATTCTGCAGGTACACTTACTCGTAGAATTTTCCAGTATATATATTTAAATTCATTTTGTAAAAAGGCGATAAAAGTATTATTTAAAAATTACATAAAAATTACAATAAATTTGTAATAAAATCCAAAGTTCATTCGTAAAAATAACGGGGTTCAAAATCAACAGAGTGAAGCAGAAGTACATGAATCTGACCCTGTCCAAGCGAAACTATTTTTTGAGAATCCCCTCCCACACTTTTGTGAAAGATTTCGCGAAAATCTAAACTGCATAATTCTAAACTTCATAACTCTATTTTTATTTAATTTACTTTTTTCATGTGTATGAAGTTCAAAAAACTGTCTCACTTACTTCTGGGTAAGATCTGATATATTTGGCTTTAGTAATTACTATCATTTTAAACCCGTAACTGGAGACGGGAGTCAGAATGATTCCGCGTTGTTCTTTGCCTCTGATTATCATGTGTTTTTTTGTCCGTGTATAAAATCATTCCTCAGTACCAACAAGTAGTTCTTTTATCATTACATGATTTCCAGAATATATTGCGTTTTTTTTTAAAAAAATTCCAATGCTGTTTACAAAAGACAAAAAAAAAGGAAAATAAAATTTATCTCTGGACGCTTAAGAAAATTCATGTCTCCAGTTACGAGTTAAATTAGTATGTAGAGAATAAGTCAGACACAATGATGTTATTCCTTTGTTTAATCTGTTTTCATTACTTTGTGTTCTTAACACTAGAACGGCGGTAGGGGTCATTTTGACACCTGAGCACTTTCGTCCGTTGATTACTTTAGTTTGGTTGGAAGAAATCGTTTGAAATTTTTTGACTTTTCCTAAATATATAACATATTTTTCTTTAAAAAAAATTCAGCTTTCTAGATTTGTTAGTTTTTGAAATAATTGTATGTATTCCTAGAACGGTGGGCAAGGGTCATTTTGACCCCTTTAGTAAAATACTCTTTGTATTCGGAGGATTGTGAACCAATGTGAAAAATTCAGTGATAAGCAATTTTCGATTGCATTCATACTGTCTCCCAGATAGATAAAAACCGGTGTGGTGACTCAAAATTATTATCTGTAATTTGTATGTTATAATTCCTTTGTTTGATTTTGCCATGCTTTTGAACACAATATTTAAAAAAAATAAAGTGTAAGGTTTTTCAGACTTGTATTTCTTTTCAGAAATATTATTTTCCCATTTGTTACTTTTGTTAGTTCAGATTAGTCACTGCAGGTGGTAACCATAGGGGAAGGGATTTATAGGTAGAGTACGAATGTTATTTATACGGTAGACATTGAAAAACATGCTACTGACCAGGACAAAATGTTACAGTTGATGAACAATTGTTCCCATCTAAAGCTAGATGTAAATTTACGCAATATATGCCCAAATAAATGGAGAAATTTGGGATAAAATTTTGATTATCTGTTGACGTTCATACTAAATATGTACCTCTTGAATGGATTTCCATTTCTAGGAAAAGATGAAACCACAAATCCTCAATTAAGTTTAACTGATTTTTTTTCATGAAATTTAAACAAAGGGAGGAATATTATGACAGACAACTATTTTACTAGCATTAAACTAGCTGAAATGCTAAAAGCTGAAAATACAACTTTGGTTGTCACAATGAAAAAGGAGAGAAGAGAAAATCCTATATCTTTGAAAAATATGCGTAGTACTCTTCATTCATCGAAGATAGTGGGGCATGACAATATGAAACTTACCATCTATCAAGCCAAAAGAAAGAAAAGTGTCTTCCTACTGCGCTCATTACATTCTACTGTCAAATCTGAAGACAGTCTCAAGAAGTTGCCCGATTCAATATAATATTACAACGCAACGAAATATGGTGTGGATATTCGTAATCAGATGTGCCGAAAATACTCCGTTAAATCGGCTTCTAGACAATGGCCTGTACATATCTTTTAAAATATTTTGGATCATGCAGCTTTGAATGCGATAATTTATCAA
Organism: Maratus speciosus; assembly: GCA_963932465.1. Classification (NCBI taxonomy): domain Eukaryota; kingdom Metazoa; phylum Arthropoda; class Arachnida; order Araneae; family Salticidae; genus Maratus; species Maratus speciosus. Next base: position 64,437,444 of record OZ010791.1, read on the forward strand.
AGTGTAACAGGCAAGCCCATCAGTAGAAGAGATTTTCTATTAAAATTAGGAGAGAAGTTAAGGATGTCCTTATGGCTTGAAAAGTCCCAAAGATCCTTCCTGAGTCTTAAGAAAAACACACACAAAAATGAAGTAGATATAAAGAGAAAAAAGTGTCAAGTGCAGAGATGCAATGGAAACAAATCTCAAGAATTTTGTGGATCGTGTTCCAAAGTTATGTCCGAATAATGCACTGGAAAAATTGTTAAAAATTATTTTTGTATCAACTGCATTAATTCCTAATCCGTGTGTTTAATTTGGAGTATTTTAACCATTAAATAAAATTCAAACAAAATGTTTTACATTCTAACCATTCAGCTACACTTATAATGAAATAACGGAAACAACAGAACACATTTCTAATTTATGGATTTAGAGAGTGAATCATTCGGCGAGTAAGTAGATGAAAAGAAAAATTATTTTATAAATTGTATTTTTTTTTTTAACATTAGTTTTAATTTGTGAAAACATTTATTTTAAATCAAGATTTATATAAAATTAATGAATTTTTTGAGTAGTAGTAGTATGATCCAATTGATCGCCCTGTAGGCGTTACATATACAGTACTTTAAAAACTCAATAAATTATCAAGTAACATTAAATATAAATTATACAATACACGGAAATTACATATTTTTGCCAATGAATGGCATTTAAAATTGTTTTAGCGTTGTTATTTCAGTAGTTTGATCGTGGGGTCAAAATGACCCCTTCCCGCCGTTCCAGTAGCTAAGATTTTTCCGCCGTTCTAGTGTTAATGCATACACAGGAACACTTAAAAATTGCGTGTCTGATTGCTCTTTGTATGTACAAAATCCAAATCGCGTTGAATATACTTGAGGTGATGTTATATGAAGCATCACCGTACGTAAACTGATTCGAATTTGAAAAGAATATATGATTATATATTATTTCTTGTATTTTTTTAGTCTTTTGTCATTTCTTTGCGTGCACAAAACACACACAAGAGCAGTTACAAATCAACGATTGCGTATCTGATTGGTCTTTGTATGTACCAAAAAAAATCACGTTGGATATACTTGAGGTGATGCTATATGACAATCATTGAACGTAACCGGATTCCTATTTCCAAAGAGTAGATTATTATACGAAGCCCAATAGCGTAGCCATCAGAACTCCATTCTGCCACGATACAGATCGAGAGTTCGAATCATGGCTTGGTAAGATCTACTCAACCTTTCACCCTTTCGGGGTCGATAAAGTAATTACAAAGCTTGCTTGACGACTAATAATAAGGTTAGGTTGGCCTCCTGACCTGGACATATGCCTCGGTGCCTATGGTCCAGAACACAAGATTGGGTACTGTATTCCTATATCCTTAATTGATCGTAAAACCACATGTTTAGTTTCTTTTTAGTTTAGATCATTATAACCCAAATATTGTAATGGTTAAATGTTCCGTGAGGAAATCTTATATAATATAGCAATATGCATACACTGTAAAAAAAGACAAATGTTTCCTAATCTATATAAATATTATTTAATCACGAACGAAATTAAACAATAATCTCTTTTGATTTTCTTACAATTCTGAAATATGTTGTTGACCTTAATAAATACCAATATATTTCCACTATTTAAAGAAGCATTTATAAAAAGAAAGTATATAGCACATAACATATAAAGAAAGTATGTAGCATAACATTTAAAAAAATTCAGTATTATGAAAAAACAATATTATTAAATTCAATTAAAATTGGTTTCCTTTGAAGTGAATAATAACATTAAATACTAATTTTCCTTGAAAATTAATATTTTATTCACTTTAACTTGTTGCTGGATATATGATACCGGATACATGTGTGAAATCATTATAATTTTGGGGAATATAATTTCTACAATATGTTGTTATTTGCTATGAAAATTGTTAGCATTTAAAATATTTCTACCTCATTCAATCAAGATGGGGGTGCTGCATTGTTTCAATATGTTGAGAAATTTCAGTATAATAAAAAAGAAATTCATTAAATATAACTTAAAGTGCTTCTTTTGATAATTTTTAATTTTCTTCCAAAATAAACGTTTAATTTTAATTCAGGTTTTACGGAAAACATATGAAATAATTATAACTTTGCGAAATATAATTTCTATCATATTCTGTTATTTGCTAGGAAAATTCCTAGCATAGAAGTCGTTCTACCTAATTCAATTAAAGACGTGCGTACTGTAAATAAATCTTTTCCTCTATTTAGCAGTATATTACTTAAATAGACATGGTGTTTGAATTGGCTTTGTATAAAGTGTTAAATAATTATAAATAAATCAAACCACCATTACATTTCATTTTATTAAATAACAGATAAATAGAATATCAATTTGTTAAAATAAAGAAATTCCTTCAAAACTATTAACTTAAAACAATATTCTAAATGAAAATAACTAATGCTATTCAAAACGCAAACTTTATATTTTAACTTTAATGGGAAAGAGTGATTTATATATTGTAGGAACTAAATGAACAACAAAAAAAAAAAATTGAAGCTAAACGGACTTGACATAAAATAAATTTTATAAATATTTAAAAAATTACAGCACATTTATAGTCTTTAACCACCTTGCTGTATATAACTTTTAATGAAGCGATTGCTTCGCTTCCAATTTTTCGTATTTTTCATACATTTCTATGTATCTTCCTGTTGTGAAATCAAAAATGAATTCAAAATCTGGTTAGAATAAACAGTGATAACAATGAATAACGATTATTGAAAAATGATTATATTTATATAAAGGAGGATGTTTATCAAAACTATTAACTAAAAGCAATATTTTATATAAAAATATCTAATGCTATTCAAAACAGAAATCTTTATATATTTACTTTAATGGGAAAGGGAAATTAATTTATTCCACTAAATTATTAACTAAAAACAATATTCTAGATAAAAATATCTAATGCTATTCAAACGCAAATCTTTATATTTTTACTTCAATAGGAAATATAGATAGATATATTGTAAATACTAAATGAGCCGACGAAATTTTATAAAACTCACTTCTTTTGTCTGCATTTATTTTCAGAGATTTTTGAAGAAGTTTGACCACGATAATATAAGAAACTATGGTTGAATTTTAATAGTGATAACTAGAACTCTCTAGCAAAGGGAACTAGAATTTATAAGGGTGGCATGGAACTATTTTTTCTAAAGCCACAATTTATTTTCTAGATGCCAGTGGCATAATGTTTTTTTTTTTTTTTTTTTTTCTGTACGCGCAATCAAATAGCTAAAATTTTGTGGGATAACAGGTTGTACCAATAAAAGTCTTGATACCGTTTGTACGAATAAAATTATCCTTAGTTACCATTGTAACCAACTGCATGGTGACTAATGACCAACCTTGTATTTACAGTATACATAAAAGTGTCAATAATTTTTCTTACCATGCAACATCGATAACTATAAATATAAATTATTAGGAAAAGCCATAAGTAAATATTTTAAGTATGTCCCTAGAATAAAATACACAAGATAGTGAATTAAAGATCACTTTTATTTAACAGCAAGTTACTTTATAATTAACACTTATTATAAAAAATTATAATTTAAAATGCTTTCGAGAAATAAAATTGCATGACTTTTTAAAATTCCTTAATAGTTGAGAGCGTTTCAACACAGCGTAAGATATGTGAAACTGCTTTTTTAAATTTCTTTTCTAAATAATTACTTAAATAGTTTTTTTTAATAACATCATTTGCTAGAAAATCTAGATTACTTATTTTCAGTTTGAGCATCTTATTGAATGCACTATAATTTATCGAAACAAACTAAAATAATATGCGCAAAGTGTAATTCAACAAAGTTTCCTGAATTTTTAAATATCTGAAAAAGATAATAGAAAATGCAATTTAATGATGATTACTTTAAATGAGATTTCAGTAACAACTATCTAAACGTAAGATAAAAATTCAAATTACATACACGATAAATAGTTGTAAATCACAAGTATTTATAAATTTGCCTAAATTTGATTGTAAAGTAAAACATAAATTAAATTTTCAAAAATAGAGTATCACTCCAGTTATCTTTTTAAAAATAAATTACATTTAAATCGAATTAATCAGATGCCTTTTTACATGATTAAAGTATGAAACAAATATTTTCCATATTTATCAATAAAAACATACTTATTTATCAATATTTATAAAACATGTAAAAAGCAACTGTAAATCTGCATTAATATCACCGTGTGTACATTTTTACCACATTTTTTAAATAGAATTTTTAACCATACCTTATTTATGAAAAATATATTACAAATCCCGCAATTAACTTTAGACAGCTACAATTTCCACTTTTTAAATATTAAATAGAAATTTTCTCATATGAAATATTGATGTGAGACAGTTTGGAAATTCTAATTGTTGTATACAACTTCTCATATGAAGGAACATTAAATACTTTCCTATATGTTTGTATTTACTTCTAGACAAGTACAGTATTTAGTCTGTATTATGTTAACTATGTGTTATGTTAACTTATGGAAGATTTTATTGTTATCACATTAATGACAGGAAACGAGAATTCGCGTTTTCATTGAAAAAACATTTTTAACTAAGGGCGAGGCTTCTATCTTACAGAAAATGCATTTATATCATGTTGTACATATTGTTTTTAGATTGCCAGAGATTTTATATTAAATTCATACACTGAAATATATTTACCGACATATAAACTTAGAAAACCTATCTAGAATACCAATTTACAAAAGACTTTCAGAACAAGAAGGAGCTTCTGCGGTTTTAAAATTCAGATTTGATAGAAATTGCCTCTCGGCGATCTGTTAAGTTTGCTATAAATGCACTGAAATAGATATATTGTAATATAGGCCAAATCTGTAACACTAAATACTTATAAATGATTTCCAGTGATAGTGAACAATATGATGTAGAAGTACTACTTTATGCTACAATAAACTACTCTTTGTATACTTGTGAAGATAACTACACCGAAATACTTTTAATAAAACATTATGAAATTAAAGAAAGTTTTTGATTATTGTATACCGAATTTTATGAAAATCATTAATAATATTAAGTTTAAACAATCTCATACTTTCATGCAATCATTTACATTATACCTTTACAAAATGACATAGAATATGATACGCAGTTTATTATTAAGAAATCCATCACAAGGGAATTAAAATTGGTTTATTATTATCTATTAAAATTTTATAAAATAATTGTCTAAAAGCTGATCGAAACGGTGGATTGTAAAAATGACCACTACATGTACGTGTTTTTCCTATTTGGAAAATATTCATTGATAGATAACGAATTCATACAACGGAACATTTAATTTATAAATACTCCAATCCAATATTTTATTATGAAATCCGAATCTTATTACTGTCTATAAGGAACTGCAGAATTTTCAAAATGCTCTTTAATTTCCGACAATTTTTATATTGACTTAAGGGAGCCCCGCAGCTCTACGAAAACCTTGAAGTAATTTTAATAAAAAATAATGCAGTTTTCTTTTGCGTTTAGTATATAATAAATGAGCTAAAAATCACATCTGATGTAAAAGATGCAGACTACATAATCTGAGGTTTCCTGGGGTAGTAACGCCACGTTAAGGTTCTACCAATTTTCAAGGCTTTGTTTCAGAATTTGTTTTCCAAACAAATATAGGATTTGATACAGTAACATATTGACTATGTATACAAGAAAGAATATTTTAGCAGCTATATATTCATAAAATGTAATGGTGTGATTTCTTGACCAATGCTATTTGGTGTTATTACCCACCTATGTGGGTAATAACGCCATGTAAACGAAACAATAAAATAAGATGGAATAATGGCATGTAAATTGTGCAATTCTAAAGATAGGAACTCTACGGACTAGAAATTCACAAATTTCTTTTACTTACCATTAACTGCAATATCAGGATACAGTAATAATCATTTGATATTTTATTACAAATTTATCTGTATCCGTTTTGGTTTTCAACAATGACAATAATGCTCTCTCGTGCATAAATTAAAACAAAACCCCACGCTCTTCGGATGTAGTTCCAGCACTGAAAAGAATCAACCGGAGTAATTACGCCAGTGGATGCCGTTATTACCCCGGTGTACTTATTGCGCATCATATTTTAAACTACATATTTGAAACCTATTTTAAACTACATATTTAAACTACATAATTAAATTACATACTTAAACTACATTAGCCTTGCGAACACATCCAAAATATTCCACAACTTTTTCAAAGTACATGAAATATACTACAAATTTATGTAATAAACAAAGTATTCCTTAATAAATATCACAGAACTTAACTCGCAAATTTTATATCGCGTGTTGACTGTTTGGTGCTTCATCCAGCGTGAAGGTCTACAAATGGAAAAAATAAACTTTTAGCGGTCGTTTGTAATTCATATGACACAGAGCCCTTCTGCGCAGAACCCGTAGGTGCTATCTCCGGGATTCATTCATAATTACGCATAATATTATCACTTGGTGTTATTAACCACCCTGGCGTTATTACCCTAGGACACATTAGGTATAAAATCAAATAATATGAGAATTTAAGTTTGGTATAAGTTGAAACTGAAAATTTACTTTCTTTAAGTAGTCAGTGAACCTATAGAAAAATGAGAAACAATAAGAACGTATAAAGTAATATATTTAGTTTTGTCCAGTTCTGAGAGAATTCTCGTGCTTTCAAGAAAAAAAAAAGTTTTCATTGAATTTATGTAAATCAAACCATTTTAAATCTCCAGATTCGCAGAAACGTCTTCTTGAAATGTGGGAAATGAACAAAGTAGTTTTAAGCTTTTTTAGATTTTTCCATGACGACTAAGAAGAACATGTAAATGCGATTCTGGAGATTTTCTTACGCCTTTATATAGATTTCAAAAATCGAAATCTTTATTGATGACAGAAATTTCATTAAAGAAGAAGGGATGAATAAGTAAATATCAAGGGATACCTATAATATATATTTTAGTTTTTACAATTCTCTGAACTAAAAAAAAAATAAAAATAAAATAAAAATAAGTAAAAAGAACAAAAAAGGAATTTAGATCCTAAAATTAATTTCTAAATTAATTTCTTGTTTTAAACTATGAATCATTTGCTATATTTTCTAATGAAAATTAATATTAAGTGAATGAGGTAGGGAGTGGCTAAAATAATAAAATAATTTCACTATATTAAGAGTTACTATCCATATAGTAAAAGTATACTGGTTGTGTTACGGTTCAATATTGTAGCAATATTGCATTCATCGAAAGCAATAGTAGTTAATCGCTAATAGTAGGTAAATACTGGCTTTAATTTGGTAAAAATTAAAATGAATTGCTGCTACATCTACATCAAAAAACTAATCAAAAATTTGTTTTTCTCAATAGCAATACCCGAATTTGACAACATAAATGGGTTCTAAACCCTCAATTAGCCTAAATCCAAATTTCCATGAAGTTCGTATGATTAGTTTCCGAGAAATTAAACATTTTGAAAGGCGTTTATTTTAGGGACTGTATCCAAATTGAAGTTTGGTTCTCAATTGTTGAAATACTACAGAAAGACTATGTCACTTCTATAATGTATTTTTTCTTGCCATTATGTACATTTCACTCGCTTAATATGTTTCGACTATTGTCAGCTCCAGTTTTTCAATAAAATGTGTAAAATATATATTTTTTTTCAAATTATACTTTTCTAGACGCCATAAACCATCATTTTGCCTTTTTTTACACACAATTTGAAAACTACTTAGAAGGAAAATTTGAAATTAAGAATTCGCATCAAGCAGGAAATACTAAATATAAATCTATCAAAACAATTGTATGTTGCAATTCGTATTTTTTTAATATTAATTGTATAATTCGTAATTCATATTATAAGATTTTTAAAATTACAAATTCAATGTATTTATATTTGAGTTTTTTAATTTTATAACCAAATATAGAAAATATATCACATTCGGATTATAATTTCGGTCTGGTTTTGATTTGTAGATGGCCCTTAAGTAAATTTTATATACGTCATTTAAAAGAAGTCTTCTTCCAATCGTTTGGTACCAGTAAATTTCTTCTATTATGATTAGTTGTAGAGTTAGTAGGGGGTGTTTATTAGGGTTTCGTTCATCTGACGAAACCCTATTCGTCTCGCTCCTCTGTCTGTCCGTCCGTCCGTCTGTCTGTCCGTCACAGAGCCCGTTCTCAGAAACTATACATGTTGGAGACTTGAAAGTTTGCATACTTATAGATGAACACAACACATCATACAACAAATCATAAAATTTTGAAACAGTCGTACATTTAACCCTTTGGGCTCCCACATGTGTATTTTAAACAATTATTTCTATGTGATCCTCTAATTAGGTTGGAGGCGTGAAATTTTACATACTTATAGCTGAACACCTCACATCAAACGAAACACTATAAAATTTTGAAAAAGGTCGTACATTTAACCCTTTGGGCTCCCACATGTATATTTTAAACATTTTTTTTCTAAGTGAACCCCTAGTTAGGTTGGAGGAGTGAAATTTTGCATACTTATAGCTGAATACTCCACATCAAACGACAAATCATAAAATTTTCAAAAAGTCGTACATTTAACCCTTTGGGCTCCCACACGTGTATTTTAAACAATTCTTTCTAAAGTAACCCTAATTAGGTTGGAGGAGTGAAATTATGCATACATATAGTTGAATACCTCACATCAAACGACAAATCATAAAATTTTGAAAAAGTCGTACATTTAACCATTTGGGCTCACACATGTGTATTTTAAACAATTCTTTCTGTGTCAGCCCCTATTTAGGTTGGAGGTGTGAAATTTTGCATACTTATAGCTGAACACCTCACATCAAATGACAAACCATAAAATTTTGAAAAAGTCGTAAATTTAACTCTTTGAGTTCCCATATGTGTATTTTAAACAATTCTTTCTAAGTGAACCCCTAATTAGGTTGGAGGCGATTAATTTTTCATACTTATAGCTGAGCACCTCACATCAAACGGCAAATCATAAAATTTTGAAAAAGTCGTACATTTAACCTTTTGGGCTCCTACATGTGTATTTTAAACAATTCTTTCTAAGTGGCAACCTATTTAGGTTGGAGACGTGAAATTTTGCATACGTATACTTGAACACCATCATGCGACAAATCATAAAAATTTGAAAAAGTCGTACATTTAACCCTTTGGGATCCCACATGCGTGTTTTAAGCAATTCTTTCTAACTGAGCCCCTTTATAAATTGGAGATTTGAAATTTTGCATACTTATAGCAGAACATCTGAGGCCAGGCAACAAATCATAAAATCTTGAAAAAAATCTTACGTTTAACCCTTTGAGCTACCACATATGTATTTTAAGCAGTTCTTTCTAAGACAGCCCCTAATTAAGTTGGAGACATGAATTTTTGCATACGTATAGCTGAATACCTCAGACCACACGACAAATCATAAAATTTTCAAAAAAGTCTTATATTATTTACTCCTCCGGGCTCTGTCTTGTATATTTTAAGCAATTTTTCTAACCTCCGCCCTTTTCACCCGGGGAGCACTTTTCCAACTTTTGCCGACACCCCTTTGACCAAATCTATCATATTATGCACCATAGCCTTACATATTTTAGTTCTATTTTTTACCGCCAGGGGCGCATACTTATCTCGGGTGCTATGGGCCCAATCCCTTCGACTAATATATATACGCATAGTATATAAAACGGAATTTCGTTCGGATAGAGGTTTGTTTAGAATAGAGAGCGCCCCTGGTTGCGAAATGTGGAACTAACAGATTTTTCAAAAAGTTAAAGTGCTTTGAAAGGAATATTAAACGAAACCCTCTGTGCGATCTGTGATCATATTTACCCACTTTTTTTTTTTTTTTTTTTTTTTCGCGACTGTACATTTTATCGATATAATTACACTTTCAGAAAACAAGTTTACTTTTTACGTTATAACTAAAAAAATATTTTGTATTAATATTTAAGTATGTGATAAATATTCTATTGCAACTATACGTAAATTATAATATTAAGTGCTTTCTGCCAGTCGTATTTTTATATTAAAATACACAAAACGTTTCTTAAAAGTACTTTATTTTTGATAAAATTTTTAAATAAATATCTTCTTATATATAAAGAATGGCATTAAGTAATGATTTCTTTTACATCATGAAAATATTCGGGTACATTTTTGGGTTTGAGCTATTATTTTTTAAACCAGGCAATAATAAGAATTTAAAAGTTAATTTTTCGAAAAAAATATTCTAGTAATGTTAGGAGTTCCTAATTTGTCTGTGGCGCATGATTTACCGTTCTTCGCAAAATTGAAAATTTATAAGTAATAAAATATGTTTACTGTAAAACAAATTCAATTTAAACTAGCAGTACAACATCAAAATATTTTTGATTTAAAAAATAGGAATATTCTTCTAAATGGAATTTTTTTAAGTTTTACCAGTGTATCGTATATGTTGTTTGGTATCATCGCAAAAATAGTATGAAGTAAGACATATTTACATAGCTGAGTTTTCGGTATTTATGCAAAGAAAATCAATAACAATAAAATCAAAAATATTTTCATAGAAAAAATGAAAATTTTAACAAAGACTACATCAATCAGTACATTTAATTTCATTTTTGAAAAAAAAAAAAAGCATTGTGAAATATTCATTTTTAAAATTATACAAAGACAATTTATTTCAATTATTTTTTTCTAGAACACATTTCAGAGAAATAAATATTTATTTTCCTCCATGTTTGCCAAGTTCTAAAAGTTATTAAAATAATCATTGAAATAAAGAAAATTTTCTGAAATAATAATACCTAAAAACATGATGTAATTTTGCTTCATTTGCTTGTTTCAAAAACAAATTGAATTTGTCATATCGAAACAGAAAACTACGCCTTTGAAAAGTACATTATTTAACCATTATTTCAACAGTATGAGATCCGTGCATATAATTTTTAGTTTAGATGATTCATGCAATTTTTATTTGCATGAATAATTTATTATGAATGCGATGAATTATAATTTTACTGGCAGAACTGCAGTTAACCATCTTGGGAAATCTTTAAAATACAAAGTATTGTTAATTCCGACAACGGCATAAAATAAAATTGTTCAGAATTATTTTCAATACATAAAGTTAAATAAATTTCTGATTAAATCTGATCGTAATGTAAATGCAGAGAAAAGAATAGCAGCTTGTAAATTATTAGATTTTTTATTCCCCTGTCAATATTATTTAATAAGAAAGTAAATAGTATTCGATGAATCTTTATTAAATTTCAGTAAAATATTTAAATAAAGCAGTAATGTTGAGAGAATATTTCAATTTCAAAATCAAATTAGAATAGAAATGATGTGTTAAAAATGTGAGTTATACGTAATGAATTGTGTAGCTCTATTTATTTCCAGCCATGAATAAGCGATGCTTTAAATTACTTGAAAATAACAGCAGATAAAAATTTCAGATGGGTTTTTCTATTTCAAATAAATTATACGTGGAATCCACGGGGCATAAATCTTTAATTTATTGCAAAAAATAAAAAATAAAGCTCAAAATTATAGTATCTCCTTAATCAAGTAGAAAATCGTTAAAGTAATCGCAGTTTTACGCATATTACGGTTGAAATCATGTCGACTATTAATCATATAGAAAGGCGTGAATGTAACCACCAGAAGTAAATCAAAGTTTTCGCATTTGCAATTGTTCAAACATTTTTATTTCCTATGTATATTTAAGTTGATTTTTTTTTCTGAAAATGAAATTTTATTCTCTATTTAATATGAAATGGAATGGCTTGTATTATGTGAATGAATTTGAAGTAGTTTTGATTTAAAGATGTTCTAGTTGATCAAAGCTATATAAGTAAGCGTCATATCTTAAATCGGAGAGGTAACCGCAAGATTAACGGCTAGGTCACATCAATGAAGGTCGCATACCACGTAGCGGACGGGGTTAAACTACAGGAAGATGCCTAACTATTTTCTTACTTCACACCACTAAAATTGTAAAGTTTTTTTTCACCTTGATTAATAGCTGAATTGTATCTGACAAGGCGAAGAAAACTTCGTAGTGTCAAGTGCATCTGGACGCCCCTCTCGCTACGCCATTATTTTGCAATAAATGTGGTAAACAAAATTCAGTTCCATGAATGACTAAAGATTTAGAAAATATGCACAGATGGTAGATTTTCTGTCATATATGACGTCACACTAAAAGCTCGCGTATGTGGATTATCACCCCGCCCACAAGATGGCGCAACTGTGTTAATTTACGCCCGATTCCAGTATTAAGTTTGTACGCTTACTTATATCGCTTAGCGAGTTGATTTAAGAGCTAAGATTTTATAATATTATAACTGTTATAGTGAATAACATTTTTAGTATCGTTTATCAGATTATGAAGAAAACTGTTAAATAAGAATTCATAAAATAAAATGAATAATTTGATAAATTTAAAACAGAATTATTTTTTTTTTCGTTAGTTTATTTCTACAAACTTGGCACTGAATTGAACAATAATAATACATTTGAAATAATAATACATATGCATTGCTTTTAAAAAGAACAAAAAATGGTTTAAAATCTTAATAACTTTACTCGTTGAACAAGACGGAACATTATAACATTATACTCAGGCATTTTTATTCAGAAAGCATTAAAAAAATATATTTGCTATGCGTAAAAAAAAAAAAAAAAAAAAAAAAAAAAAACATGTTAATTCAACAACAATAGGTAAAAATTATCATAAAAGTACAGTAAATAGACAGGAAAAATTATAATAAAAAATATATAAAATAGTTTGTTTTTTACAATGTAAAAAAAACAAATGCATATAAACTACTTAAATTAACTTCTACGCTTGTTCTTTTGAAAGCACTTATTCCAAAATATCATCCACTACGAAGGAAATAGAAATAATTCTAAGATGAAACAAACAAACAAACAAACCAAAAAAATGTCATGTCATAAAAGAAATATTTAGTCTCTTTTTAATGCAGTTGAAAAAGAAACGTTAATAAGTTGATGATTAAAAAGTACGTATCAAATCTCATTTCATAGTTATTGGCTGATAATGATAATAAATAAATTTGCTTACTGAATAAAGTTAGCATTGAAAATACTGAACAAGAACATTTTCCAGTTACATTAAAGTAAGGAAATGTATATTTAAATGTATTGAAATTTGATGATGATTTCGTAATAATAAATATTTATGTATCTACATACTTAGACAGATTTGCATATTTAAAAATCACTTATCAGCCTTTTTTTAGATTATGCATGAATTCCTGTTGTATATGTTTCTATTATTTTGCTCTTTGTGTTTTGTAATACCGAAAAGATTTCACACCTACCGGTAACACTAGAACCGCGGGACTTTCTGTATACCTAGAACCGCGAAGCGGGTCAGTTTGACCCAGTTTGGAAAAATATATAAAAATATGCACAAATATTTAATTTAGTTAACTAAACCATTATATTTTCATATAATGATGAATATTTTTATACATTTACATTGATTTTACACATAAATAAGCAGAAATTACTTAACATTTTAGAAAATTATAGTATTCAATATTGCACTTCCTTAGCTATAATAACTATATTTGAAACAACAATAAATCTAAACTTCATAACTTTAACAAAAAATAGATTATCTCATTCAAATAAGTTTAGACATAATTTCTAAGAATATTTCAAAGATATATAAAAAATATACCAGTTGCTTACTAGTTTTAAAGATTTGTTTAACACAATTTATAGTATTCATTGCATGCAAAACTTGGTAATAAGTTTTGTTCGTTTACCACAAACGGGTGCATTACATTTTGAACTAGTATCTTGAGTTTTATTTTCGCATTTTGAAGTGTGACATCTGACTCCTTCACGTTTAGTTTGTGGTTTTCTATCGTTTTCAGTTATTGCTTTGCACCAAAATGACACATTTTTCGCGAGAGGGAACATACTTTTCTCGGAATTCTTGAACTAAGTCTTAGTAGAATTTCTAGTTACGACTTAGTATAAAACCTAAGGACTGATAGCAGCAAGATTCAAAATATTATAAAATACATGCACTGGCCATCTACGTGAATCAGAATTCACAGTATACTTCCTGCTCATCTGGTCATTCATATCTACGCCGAAGGTAGTTGTGTTGCAGTGAGCAGCTGTATCATGTAGTTTTTATCTAATACTTCAACATTAGGATGTAAACTGCTGAGCAGCAAGACATGTTTATCTTTTTTCCATGGTAAACAGATAGACTCAAGCATTTATGGGTTAGTATATTAGTCGAATGAAATTCCGATTTCCACATTTATACAGAGTCCGCTATTTCTCTTCTTGAGCGTTTTACATTTCCTAAAAGGTGATAGATTTTGGCTTGGTGATTTCTGGATTTCAAAGCCGTTGAATGAGTCATAAGACCTATAGTTAGTTTTTCAATTTTCAATCAAACGATTCTGGATATCAGAAATCAGGACAAATTTGTCTGTCTCTGTGTGATTTGATCGGGATGATTTTATATCGGAGCATAAGAATCTCATTATTTCACGAAATTTGTCTCTATATATTGTAATATTACAAAGTCATGACATCTTATCCATAATTACAATAATTTCAAAATAAAACCAATATAAGGAATCCTTCTAAATATCTGTTATAATTTTCCATTGCATTCGATTTTATACACCGAGGTTACAACCCTTTGTACACCGAGTATATATGTCGTTACTTCTGAGAAAAAGCATAGCTCTTTCGCCATTTATGCGAAAAACCAAGTAGCGGGTCAAATTGACCCGCTTCGCGGTTCTAGGTATAAACGGTTATAATTACAAAATTATTTATGTTATGCGTTTTCAAACTTGTTAAGTTGTAGCTTACCTTAAAATATTAAATGTCAGAAAAGGAAATATTTTTTCAAAAAAATGTTTGGGTCACATCGGTTTGGGTCAAATTGACCCGCTCCGCGGTTCTATTGTTAAAGAACTATTAGTATAAATATTATATGCAAAAATTAAGAAAGCATTACGATACATATAATCTATTTTTTTAAATATTATCGACGGTTTTGAATTTTTATTTAACTTTTATAGTGTCTTATACAAAAGATCTCACATGCTTTATTGAAATGATTTTTTGAGTTAATCTCCATATTTAAAGTTCCCAACCATTGCGAAAATTTTATTGTACTGGATAGCGTTGACTATTTGCTCTGTATGTTAACTCTGTCAGGATATTTCGATCAAAGTAGATTTTTTTCTTAGTAAAAACATGTGTTTTCTCCCACACCTCTTAGAAAACTTTTCAAAATTTTCTCATTGTTGTGGATAGCGCACAAAACTGTTGAAAGAACATCTGTCAAAAAAGTAGAAAATAGGTTTGTACCGAAATTTAAACGACATGTAACATCTACTTTAAACGAAAAACGCAAATTGCTTTAATGATTACAGATTATTTGTGGACTTGATGATTTTAACTCGTTGATTTTTGCGAGAAATATAAGTTTGTGAACAGTTTTGAATAAAGCTAGTCTCTAAAAAAGTAAGGAAAAAATCAAAATGATCGGAAATTGCATATTGGTGAAGGTATCCCTCATTTATAACACCCCTCACTGTAAAAAAAATCTGTAAGGTTACTATTGTTTTTTAGGCAACTGGGACTCTTAGAACATTTTTTGTAACGGCAACAGCATAAATTCAGGTAACAGCCACACTTTTGCGCCGAAAATCTAAAAATCTGTAAGGTTACTAAGAATTTTTTAGGAAATTGGATGCCTAGAACTTTTCATGCAACTGTAACCAGGGTTACAGATAAAATTTTATTAAAAATCCTGTAATTTTAGCAGATTCATTTGTAAAGTTACACATTTCTGTAGCTTTACAAAAACTATTCTTGTAGATTTGCAGCTTTTTTTTTTTTTTTTTTTTTTTTTTTTTTTTTTTTTTTTTTTTTTTTTTACAGTTACAGATGAAAGTTTAGTAAGCATGTAACTTTACATCTGTAGAACTACAGATTTAACCCAAAACAATAGATTTAAACCTCCAAACAATAAACCTCCAAATGAAGGCAGCTCCCCGGTATACCAATTTTGGAGCAAATTAAAAAAAATCTGCATCAAAAACACATTTATCTAAATTAAGGGTGGGGGGTCTAGCCCCTCTTTCACCCCTTTATACTTAGCTATTAAACCTACAAATGTAATTAAGGCAGCTTCTTAACATGATAAACCTGTATACCAATTTGGATCAAATCGAGTATTTCTGCATGAAAACCCATTTATCTAAATTAAGGGAGGGACTACCACCCCTTCTCCCGCTTTATACTTAACCAATGAACCCCTAAAACTGATTAGGGAAGCGCCTTATCAGAATGAACCTAGAAAAAATATTTGAAGCAAATAGGATGTTTTCATCAAGAGTTATCGCGTTACGTACATACATGGGGTATTCTCACAATCTTTTGACTTTTTGGAAAAAAAATCTGGCGAAATTAAACTTGCTAAAATAACATTTTAATCTGATAGACGAATGCCTTAATGATTCAAAATAAAGAAAAAAAATGGTCAGCAGCGATTTTTTTTATTTAACTGAGGTTTATGTTAAACTTGTGTTATGGAAAAATAAAATGTGCGAGTTTAATTTTCGTTACCATTTTACCACTAAAACTTTTTATTTTCTTCGAAATTTTTACTTATAATGGATTTGCATAGTACCCACAGAACATTCAAATAAGAAATAATAACAATGTTGTATTTTTAGTACAAAATTTTGGTATAACATTGTCTTAAAAGGGTATTAAAGAAGGGACGATAAGGTAAAAAAAGGGGGCGGTATAGGAAAAAAGGGACGAAATGGGGAAAAAAAAGTGACGGTAAGGATCGAATGGTAAGGAAAATTAACACCTATTTTAGGCAAATCATGTTAAGACTAAGTGATAGCCACAATGTTCATTGATTTTTCGAAACAGTTGTTAACATTGGATTAAATTATTTTTTTTTTTTTTAAATTTACCTCGAAAAGTGCAGGAATAAACCTTGGGGACGGTAAGATTACCAATAAAGCCACGGTGCTTGAAATTGATATTTAAATGCTGATTTATATTCCGCAGTAAATTTCCTGTCAAAGAATTTTAGGCATTCTTTCTCTAGCGTACTTCTGCATGACAAAAAACTTGAAAAAAAAATTCTGTGGCTGCATCTGAAGTGATTTTTTGTATAAGTTTAGCAAGAGGGATGGTAAGGATGAAAAACCCAGGGAAAGAGTTCAAAAAATAATATCAACCGTAAAAATGTGTGCAGGTTAATTTTTTGCTACATATTTATGTAAAACAATTGTCCCAGTTTGGGAAAAAAATTATTACATCGGATTACTTTTATTGAAGCAATTTTATACAGACAGCTGCGAACTTAAAAATCAGCATCAGGGACACGGGACGGTATATCCTGGTATTTGGACCCCCAACATCGTACAAAACTTATTTATCTCGTTAATATTGTTATGCAATGTGATGCTACCCAGTATATGAAATAAAAAAAAACACAAAAAAGTGTATTAAAATAGAAATTATTATTCAGGGACATGTAAGTCAAAAGGTTGTGAGAATGTCCCACATATATACATACAGAACAGGCGGGTACATTAGCTCCCAAGGTCTGATAGCCTGTCAGTTAAAAAACCTTGACTACAGAAAGCAGAAATACCGGTGATCTGTTCTCTATATGCGTTAGTTTTTCATTTACCATCATCCAGACATTTTTAGGAAAAGAAGAAAATTTTAAAATTTGAGTAAAGAACCATTATAATTAACTTGCTGACAGAAAAAACAGGTGTTTCTTTTAACTAAAAAAGAAAAAGGTTTAAAAAATTTGAAATTCTTGAAAATTTTCGTTAAATAGAGAAATTTAACACATAAATAAATATTGGTGAATCCAGTCAATTAAAATGTATCGTTAAATTTAGAAAATCATTAAATTGAGGTTGTGATGTATTATGATTTAATTGACCACTTTTCATTATTTTCTTGCTTCATATGCCTTTAAATCTATAACTAGTATTGTCTAATTGATACTTTAAAAAATAAATGACGTAATTTGTTAAACCTGTAATTTTTAACCTTTAAATACACGGGAGTTTTATAGTAGTATAAAGACACGGTCGCCGCACTCTATACGCCATCAGTGGGATTTAAAACCTAATTAACAACTTTTAATGATATCCTAGCTTAATGTAATGTCCACTAGCAGTAAAAAAAACTAATAAACATAAAACCGTTTAAAAAACTAATTTAATTAGAGTTAATAGAACATGGAAAGTTTTGTAATAACATAAAGACACGGTCAACGCACTCTATACGCTATCGGTGGTTTGTAAAGCCTAATTATTAGGTTGAGCAAAAAGTTCTGGGAAGTTGTTAATCTAATAGTTACCAGAATTTGTATCGTATATAGGAGTACTTTTGGTATATTTATAGGAGTTTAGGGATTTCGGCTTCAAAATGCCTAATGAACAGTATGATTTGCGTGTGTTGATCCGGCATTATTGAAGAAAAGGTAAGGCTAATCTCAGACGAACGTCTTTTTGCACGCTTTTTTCCCTACATATCATCCCTACACAATGCCGCTAGCATTGTGTAGGGATGATATGTAGGCAAAAAAGCGTGAAAAAGACGTTCGTCTGACATGGCATTGTGTAGGGATGATATGTAGGGAAAAAAGTGTGTAAAAAGACGTTCGTCTGACATATAATTGTGTAGGGATGATATGTAGGGGAAAAAAAGCGTACAAAAAGTCGTTCGTCTGACATTAGCCTAACGATTCTGAAAGTGGTCAAGGGCCGTCGATTTGAATCCTTTAATGAAGTTGAAGAATTATGTCATGAGTTTTTCGATTCCAAGGAGCCGCCATGGTACTTCCAGAATATCTATAATCTGCCAAAAAGTCGTGGACTATAATTGTCTCTGCTTTGAAGAATAGTTCTTATTGCGTTTGTTGTTAATTTGCGCACAACAACGCAACCTTCTAAAATTTCACAGAACTTTTTATTCAACGTAGTAACAACGTTTAAAGAGGTCCGGGACACAAATTTCTTCAAATTTTCTGAAAAAATATTGTATTAAAGATTTCTCTATATTTTTCGGCTTAAAATGGCGTTTAAATCGTGTTTCTATCTTAATAGGAACATGAAATATTATTTTTTTTTCAATTTGGTTTATTTTTAAAATCTAGCTTTCAGGCAATTTTTGTCATGGAAACGAATTCTTGTGAAAATACGTTTTTCTTCATGATTTTTTTTTCACCATTTCTCATATTTAAATTGTTATTAGTCAAGAACCTTTAAAGATAAATGTTCAAACATGGAAAATATTTTTTTCAATTGTTTTACTTTAATTTTGATTCAGCAAATTTGAAAAAAAAAAAATATATTTACTTTTGAAAATATGATTCCTTTTTAAGTTACGTCATTTTTTTACTTTAAATATTTTATTTTTTTTATTAATATTTTTAAAAATGCTTAATCAAAATTAAACTTACATCTTTCTGTTTATTTAAATGAAAAAAAATTGAAATTCTGCGAATAATATTTCGAGTTATAACGATTTTAAATTACCCCATCTTTTTATTAAATTTTAAATTAATTTTTTTTAAATAATTATGAGAAGTTTTATCAAGTGGTTTTGTTTACAAATGGTATGGTTAACCATCACAAAAAAAATGAAAATTTGAACCAATAAATAAAAATTGCTTTAAAATATGTCCGGGACCCCCTTAATGATATTCTTGTTTAATGCATTGTCCAATAGCAATATAAAAGTAATGAACGCAAAATATTTAAAAGAAAACTAATTTAATTAGAATTAATATAACATTGGCGGTTAGTAGTAACATAAAGACAGGGGTAGCGGACTCCATGCGCCAATACTTTTTAACAATTTAATGCATGATCTTTTAGCATGTCCGGAAAACACTATATTTGAGTATATGTTTGTTAATTATCCAGTATAAAAATGCTGAAAATTGCATTTATGTTTCTGCTGGAATATAATATCATAATATCACCCCTCAGTTACATGACAATAATTGATCAAATAAAGATAATTTTAAGTTATATACTTACTTTAAAGTGTTCATAGTGTTTAATAACGGTTATTCAACGATATAATAATTTTTGTAATGCTTTTAGTAGTTTGGAAATTAATAATTTCTACTTTATAAAAATAGAGAAATAACGCCACTCGAGCGCATTAAAGAAGTATCAACGAAAGATATTATAACCTCTCCGGGATAACAAATCAAAACAAGAACATATAATTCACGACATTAATGGCATGTTATCGCATAATAGTTTAACAAAAACCAATAGAAAGCGCCAAATGACAAAAAAAAAAAAAAAAAAAAAAAAAAAAAAAAAACGTAACTCCTGAGTCACGCTATGTATTCGAGAGTTAAAGAAGAATTATCAGATTTTGTTGCTAAAAAATAATATTTTCTAATGTCTAGTAATAATAACAAAACAAAGCAAGAAAACATAGAGATTTTTAAATTTAAACATTGGTTGAACGTTGGAAGAGGGTTAAATGAAGCGTTAATGTTAATCACATAATTATTTTAGTATTCACAACTGTTTTTTCACTGTGGGGTAGACTCAGAACAATTACATAACTGTAATTTACCTATATACTAAACATATTATTGTCAATAATATGGTCATATACGCTTCATAATATAGTTAAATAACATTTATTTTTTAAAAACGGTCAAACACTAAACAGTTTGTGAATATTTTTAACTGTTTGATAGGAGGGGAGATACAGAAGTATCCATTACATAAAGAGTAATTTATCGTGCACCCTTTTTTTATCATAAAACAGCTATCTTTTATAATTCTGTGATCAATAAAACTTTAATATATATGAATAATCAAAAATTTAAAAACTTCTTAATGTCCCATAGTACAACTTTGTAATATAAGATTAATTAAAAACCTTAAGCCTTTTCTTTAAATGAAGGTATTATGATGCAAAATACTTTGCTTTAAACAGATGCTATTAAAATGTTTTTAAATGCAGAATAAAAGCTTAACGTTTTCATTCTCCTACTTTTCCTTAATGGTTATAGAACAGATAAAAATCCATTTATTTTAAAGTTATATAAAATGTTATAGTTAGACGAAATTTCTAGAGAAAAAAACTGAAATCATTGCATCGCTTATTATTTGTTGTTTCACGTTATAAAAAGCGATATTCGTAACACACATGATGAATTTTTTGTGCAGAAAATCTTTTTCTGAAACCTGAGCAGAAATTTTCTCTAGTAATACCTAGAAAAAAATTGTTTTCTAAACATATGAACATACAAACATGTATAAGTTGACGATAGAAGAAAGAAATCCTCTAAACAAACTATCTTAAGAATTTCACATACTCAGTCACGAACAGCCAAGAAAATGCTTATTAAATTTTTTCCAACTTATCATTTGCTATTTCAAAGATAAATATGAAAAGAAATTTTCTTTTTTAAACAAAGGAAATGTATCTTACTTTTTGAAATGTTTGAGGAAACTTTACTGAGTAATATGTTTCATAAATTTTTGTATTTTTCTTTAAAAAAATTAAGGTATAATTTTTGTTTGAAAAAATGAAAACATCTTTTAAACATTCATATAAATAAATAATCGTATTATATCGTATTTATATGCAATTAAAATTCATTACTTAAATTTGGATTACAAGAATTCTGAAAAGCTCGATAAATGCATACATGGGTTAGTGGGTCTTAAAAAAAGAAATCCGGATAAAAGTTCATTGTAAGAACAATTTTTTATAATACAGAGACATTTTTTTTTTCATTATAGAAGAAAATATATAATAACCGAGCTTTGTGCAATGGAATCTTAAAACAAACAATAATATTTATGGTCTGAAAAAAGGGTATAGTACAATTACAAGGAACGCTTGACCTGAAAAAAGGGAAACGTACCTGTGAACTATTATTTGCTAGTTACGTGTGATAATACGCTTTTAAGGTCGTGAAATGTATTTTTGTGCTGATTTATTAGCCCGGGGATATTATAACATGTTTTGTTGATGGTGCTTGCAATTGTTTAGTATCCTAAACGATTCTTAGTAGAAAAAACACAAATCTTCAATTCCCACTGATGCGACTGAGCAAGATTCAGGGAGCTGTGCTATCGATTATTCTTTCTTTTGTTCTAACACAATTCATCCCTCGCCATGGAATATGAGGCGGTTTTCAAAATTCCTTGCTCAACAACACGAAACATTCCGACATATTTTCGGACTGATATTTGAAAAGGAATAAAATTGGCAAGCCCGGTTATTGAAGCGATTTGGAACCGAAATGAGTTTTTAATTTTTTGGATATATAACATCGAGTTATTAACATTTCTGTTCACGTGACGACCGGTTTTCCGTTCACGATGTGTTGCGTCGGGAAATTCTGTACAAAACGCCAACTTTGAGAGTATTTTCTGAAAGATCTTCTGCCTTTAGCAAAAAACGGAAAACTTTTTTCTATTACATAGTTTCACAATAACAATATCATACGCTTCCGAAAAACAAAAATGAATTAAAAAAATGCGTCAGAATGTAAATCCTTTGGATTTAAGAACTGCCTTAAAGACCTTATTTTTATTTCAAACATTCATTCTTTTGTATATTGTCTCCCATTTCTAATCGACTTAAAGCTAAAAACTAAAGAAACTGAACTTTTAAAATATAAATTTTACATTACAATTCTAGTGCACCAATAAAGGTTTTAAGGCAGAGGGATTGATTCATTGTATCATGCATATTGCTTTTTTATAGGGACAAGTCAAATATTTTAATAATATATGTTTGCCTATGACAGTTACAACTATGAGCGATAAATTATTGATTGAATTTATAAATAAGAGAATATCAGCCCTCAAAAAATAAGATGCGTTTAGTCGAGAGGATTTTGGGTAAAGTCGACACAGAAGGGCAAATAGAGACCTTTACATATGGTACTGGCAAACTACTTGCAATAAAATATGATTGATAGAGTCATTTTGGACGGAAGCTAGGGCAAAAACCTGCTATTATTCTCAAGCTAATGTTTGTTGATTTGTCTTATTTAACATAATTTATCTGGCGAGAAATTTATTAGGTCTTGACAAGTTAGTGAATGTGAGTTGCAAAAGTTTATGACCAAAAGTTCTAGTGTGAGCATGCACCATGTGCTCATGCCACCAGTCTTTATTTATAAAGATATTCGAATGGCAATAATGTAGATTAGATTGAATGTGGTTGTAACAATAAATACCCTTCTGTATACCCATTCCCGCTAAAATACACCAACTGGCCTCAATTGGTAGATAAAAATAGCCAAAGTAAATAAAATGTTTTTTTTTCTTCTAGAATTGCAAGCAAGGTCTTTATTATGGAATAATAATCTCAATTCGCGTTCAATTTTTTTTTTTAAATTCAGAATTATTTGTTGATTGTGCTAAGAATATGAGAAACTCTCTAGGAGAATTCTAAGAATTCTCTAAAGTTTGGTTTGTTTGGTTTGTGTTTATGACGGCCAATTATCAACATGAGGGATATAGGCCCTAGGTGGGTGTGCCCTTCGTGGGGGTCTTTCTAAGGGAACCTAAACCGTATTGACGCTTGGAAATTCAAGGTTCGAAGAAAACCACGAAAACTCCGAAAGATTAGGCCGACGGGCGCGATTGGTTTCGAACACAGCACCTCCCGTCTACCAGCTTCGAGAGCAGAACTTCTCGGCCACTGGTGGGGCAGAAATCTCTATAGAAAAATCATCTAAGGAAACCTCCAAAGAAAGATATAAACCCTCTGAAATTTCCTAAGACCAGCATTTATCTCAAATCCATCTATTTTTAGATTTTGTATTATCTCCGTTTCTTCAATTATTCATATTCACGTAATTATGTGTCAAGTTTGACCATAAATTTCGAATTTATTTCGTATCATGTAACATGTAACATGTAATGTGTGTCATGTAAGCGAAAATTTGCCATTTCGACGACAGTGAACCTGTATGGAAAGCTTTCCAGCTGGTCTGGGGGAATTTCCCTATACTTAATCGACTTACGATGCAACTAATGAAATAGGCGGCATGTTCATGACTTTTGAAATGTCACACGGAGTACATAATCTTTACACTGCGATTGGCACAAAACGATGGACGCTCCACTATGAGCCAATCGCCGTGTAAAGATGATCCACTCCATGTGACGTTTAAAGGTCATGAACCAGCCGCGTATTTCGTTTGTTGCTCTTGCGGCCTGTTTTCAGTGTATGTGAGTACAAGTAAATTTCCAAGTTTAATAATATTTCAAAACATTTATTCTTTTTGATTTTCTCTTTGTATTTTAAAGACGCATACAAAGTGTTTCTAAGCTAATGGAAAAACCACAGATGTGATATTACGCATGGATGCAATTTTTACGTCTTTAATGCGGAAATCAAATCAGTTTTCAAACAAAAATGCAGTGCGTCTCATTGCATACGGAATGTCTTTTTTTTTTCTTGTTGTACGCAACAGTAGCAACAATGAAGATACCTGGAGGAATATTTATGTTGTTTTGTTTTTGTGATAGCACCATTGGAGGAAATGATATTGGATTATAATTTAGCAACCAATATCGAGTGTACGATCAGTTACAATTCGAAATGTGAAGTGTCTAGGTCAATATTGTTAAGAAACAAATGATGTTTTTTTTTTCAAGAAACACTCAAAATGCTGTTTTATATCACAGAAATCAAAGTAAAAGTGTTGAAAATATCAATACAGTATCTTCTTTATCGTTAAGCTTATTGGTGATAAAATGAGTTCCACTAGAATTCTATACCCTGTAATTTTGGCTGATCTAGAAGCTCTGCTTTACTAAACAAAAATTGATTATCTTGCCAGACATTAACTCTTTGAGAGTTATTTTTTGATTAGTTTTGTATAAGCATCTGCGGTATTTTTTATAGTATTTCTTTAAATTTTTTGAATAAGCATCTCAAGCGCCGGAATTACAATATTTATATTAAAATTCTATGGCAATTTGATTCTTTTAAGATACCTAAAAATATACATACACCCGTAAATTAAAAATCAGCTGCCCTAAATGTAACTCTAAATTAGTATGCAAAGAAAGGGAACCTGCATGCTATGATCGCATTGTTTTACAAGCAAAACAAACTTGACGGATCTGGTAAAACGCTTTACAAATAGCATATTGATTTTCCAGCCTTTTAGGAATTCTTTCTTTAAAGTATTTTATGTAATTCATGTAACCTATTATCATGATTTCTTTCAGATACCTCAGAAAAGCAGAATAATTTATATAGAATTTCAATTATGTTTTATTTTTTATTTTACTGAATTTAAAAAATTAAACTTCTCACAAACTGAAGGATATCAATGCTTAGATATATCTAAGACATTTACTTGCTGTACAAAAAATTTCAAAACAGAGAAAACAATCCATTTTTTTAAGTATAACCTATATTTCAGATGTTATACGACCTCAAGCAATAAGAATAAACGAGCGCATTGTACAATTGAAGTTGAAATCGCTTTTAAATAGGAAATCGATCAGCTCAATTTGCAACATATTTTATCCATGAATGCATCGCTTAGAATCCTTTTCACAGGACCGAAAAAGATTTCATTGTGCTAAAAATAGGATTTTCTTAGCATGTTGTTGCAACCTTTTTTACATTTTTAATTTTGAAATTTCTGCGATATTTTGTGCGTGTTCAAAAATTTCCAAGTGCGTAAAAGGGTTTAGATGATCTTGAAAAGTGAAATTTTTGGCACATTTCTCACCAAACTACAGCGTAAAAAAAGATTAATTATGTTTATTAAATTTATACTACTTTTATGATATTTGTCAAAACAGTTCGGTCTGTTTCAAACCAAAATTTCAATATTTAATTTATGTAATAAATTGTCGAAAATTGGGTTCTGTGCCCCCAGTTTTTTTGTTCATATATATATATATATATAATGAGTCATTTAAATAAGTGAAAATTCCAAACAGAGCCTAGGAAATTGAAATAACATGCCTAGAGTTATTTTAATTAGAAAGATGTTCATTTAAAGTTGGAGTAAAATTAGAAAATGAATCGAAAATAACTCGGAAATTTTGTGATGCTAGTGAAATATTCTAACAGTCCTTATGCCTTGTTTATTTAGACAGATATAAGAAATACCTAATAAGAGAGAATAATGCATGAAAATGACATTTTACATTGGAACCGAAAAAAAACGCATTTGGCATTGCCAATTAAGTAACTTTTGAATTTAAATCTCCCCGTTTATGCTTCTAAATTTGAATCGACCTTATTTGAATAAAAACCTGATGTATCTGTCGAAAAATATCTCCATACCTTATGGCATTTAAACACTTTTTTTTTTTTTTTTTTTTTTTTTTTTTAAGCATTAAAATCTGCATACTTTCTACTTCTAATAGAACTTTTTAAATGTTGCAGGTAATTTTTTCAGCTTGAGATATGCTAATAAATCACGTGAATAGTGACTAAACCATTTAAAGAAATATAATTAACAAACATGTGATTATTAAAAATTTTCTTTTACAGGGGTATTTTTATTAATTTTATTTTAAAAAAATCGCTTGGATATGTTCGAATTCTGTCCAGAATTTGGTCCAAGTAACTTCGTTTTTAGCTTACCACCACACTTTTCATTATAGATAAATTGTATAATAAACCATTAACACAATCAAACTGATTGGCAAAGTTATCATACGAATTGAATACCTTTCGTGTGATAATTTATATACGTACCCATTGTTTATGTGGAGTCCCTTTACCTGCGGTTTATTCTGTTGAGCAGTCTTCATGACAGACCAGATGTTTTTACCAATAAGGTTATCTGAGCGAAATTTGCCCACCAGTTGTGCACCCAGTTAGCTTAAACAGCAGAGCTATTAAACCTGTGAGCCAAGGGTCCCGGTTCGATTCTTGGCCTGGGCGTTTTTTCGCTCAGTTGGTATTATTCAATTCGTATGAAAAATTGTATAATGTTTAATACTTTTCTCTCTAGCTAACACTTTTGTCATTTTCGAAGGGATCAATTATGAAATATATATTTATTTTACCTTAAGTGTAAATTCGGCTTGGACGGATGTGGAGGTGGAAGTTTCATGAGTACAAAATTTTGTGTTTTCTGTCGAAAATAACACTCATCTCCAAACAGAAGGAGGCTAGAGGAACTAGACTGTCGTTGATTCCTACATATTCTTGGCGGTAAATATTGTTACTATAGTGTCGTATCCCGTTGAGTAGCCTTTACACAGTCGAATCAGGGCCATTTTCTTTTTGTTTTTAGTCCAAATAATCGAATTTTACGGTATATTTTAAAATTATATATAATACATTTTTAACATAATTTATTTTGTAACGTACAGGATGTGCATAAATGAATATCCCAATTTTACAGTGCTATTAAAACAAAACAAAAAATACAGCCTTGTTGTTCATCGGAAATAAAAAAGTACAACTGAAAGTTTAAATTCAACACAGTTATAAGTGTTCAATATGAGTCTCTGCTGAAACACGAAAGATATCGAGGCTGTCTCATCTCACACTTTTTTGATCACATCAAGTGTGACAATTTGAATGGTTGCAGATATGCGTGTCCTAAGTTCGTCAACGTCACTTGATTGCGGTGGAACTATCACCTTTGATGAGGCCCCGCACTCACACGAACAAAATCATGCTGGTGAACAGTGCATGATGAGTCATCGTACCACCCCGAATCAAAAAAGTCTCAAGTTAAGCCAAAATTAATTCTCCTAACTTATCAGCGGAATATTTTAGAACCAATGTTTGAAGAAGAAATTCCAGAACATTGATAACGGTTAGCTTCATATGGACAAAATATCTGGTCGCACATCTAAATCAACTGCCTTTTCTTTAGCAAGAAAAGAATTAAAAAAGCCAAAAAGTGTATCCCATTTAACAAAATGCCTGTAAAATCACCTGATGCTTTTCCATTGGACTTTTGCGCTTTCGGTTTATTATAGGGATCCTTAGGAAAACGGCATCCAATAACACTGAACGGACTTTCGAAAACGGTCCAAGAGGAATGGGGTAAAACTGACATGACAACACTAAGATAAAAGTTTCTTTCATGAAAAATTCGAGATAGAGCTGTTATCAAGAGCAATGACTATCAGATAGCAAATAGAAAGAAATTCCAAGGAATTATCGCAAAATATAGGGTGTTTCTAAATGAATATAAGAGATTTAATGCTTGGTAGTATTTATTACATAAAACCTAAAATTATAATTAATACATTAAATGAAAGAGAAACTAAAACCGTTCTACCTACAAGCTTGCAAATGTTCAATGTAAGCATCTTTCGTCACACGGGGACACATCAAGCCGATAGCTCAGTTCTTCCCAAACGTTGATTAGTGTTTGTGGGGTAAGTGTTGCAAAGGCAGACGATAGTTTCAAACAGATGATACCATCTACGGTTGTTATTATCACTTGGGGGATCACACTTGAACTTAACCCGGAACGCACGTTGCACAGTAACAACAGATTCGGTCTTTGCAAATTGCAGAACACAAAATGCTTTCTGTTCCCTAGTCGCCATTTTTGCTACTAGCGCTTTCTAACGGTTGACGGGGGAAATGTGCACGCACAACAAACAGTTTGAGCTACCAACAAACAGTTTGAGTTGCTCTTTCATTTTATGTATTAAGTATAATTTTAAGTTTTATATAATAGATACTACAAAGCGTTAAAACCCCTATATTCATTTAGAAACACACCGTATACTGCGTTTATGCATAAAACTTAGCTATAAAAACCGTTTCTATAAAGTGCAAGCGACGTTCTGTATTTCAGACAATATCGTGTTAAAGATATAAAATTGATAAATACAGAAATTTAAGCTTCATTTAGGAATACTATAACAGGCCCGGGCAGTAACGGACTGGTCATTAGGGTGGGTCGAAAAAACCGAAATTTTTATAATCGAAATGTAATAGCGCGAAAAAGTTGCCTTTTGTAATACAGAATAAATTTCTAAAATATTACATCGATCTGTTAATATCTTTTATCGCCGCAAGGGGGCCAAAGTTTCAAAAAATTGCAAAAAACATGTTTTTTTTTTATCATTTTTTTTTAAATTATCCAAACATAACAATACAATTTTTAATAGAACACAATAGCTACATGAAGATATGAGAAATGTCACGGTAAATGTTCATTATGATGAAATCATATCTTTATTTGCCGCAAAAAGACCATATTTTTTGTAAAAATTTCAAAAATTTCAACTTTTCATTTTTTTTTTCTAAATTTTTATAATTTCTATAATATGTCTAGAAATAAATAATTTTACTTTATATCTATTAATATATCATAATTTTTTATAACTATTTGTAATAGACTTGAAAATAAAGTTAATCATTCATTTTTCTTGACGATTGCTTTATCTACTGATGTTTTACTTCATAACAGCCAATTCATGCCACAAAAATTATATAAAATGAGCAAAATGTTTTAGTATTTTATTAATTAAATAGAGATGTTTAACCGAAACGGGTTAAATAAACTTAAAATGAAGAAGAATTTAATGTAAATGAATTTTATAATATAACTTGCTTTCAGATGAAGCCATTATTTCTCGAGAGGCCAAAACTGATCAGATGTGATCCTCCCTCTGTTCTAGTAAACAAACTTTATCAGTGCTTCAATGAATAATTTCACGCATCTTTCTAGTGATTGAGTGGGACAAGGAAAGTTATAATAGCTGGTATCTTTAATCGAACATTTTAAACTCACCAGCGTTTTTAGTCGATAAAGAAACCATAACAGGTGGTTCCGTTAGTTTTCAGTTTTGTCAGTAGACTAAAGCCATACAAATTTAAGCTTCAGTGTTGAAGTCTGCTATGATAAAGTGACGGATGGCACTATTCTAGTCCACAGAACTTCGTGCTTTTGCAATTTTCTTCGTGGCTGGGGCCCTGATGTTCTCCTCTTCATATGCTATCATCCCAAAGAGGCTATTTGTATGATTTGCGAAATAGTCATTTCGTGAAAATACAGGAACTATAATCTTTCGTAGATTATCTGTCAAGTAACGTAAGTTACTA
Organism: Maratus speciosus; assembly: GCA_963932465.1. Taxonomy (NCBI): domain Eukaryota; kingdom Metazoa; phylum Arthropoda; class Arachnida; order Araneae; family Salticidae; genus Maratus; species Maratus speciosus. The sequence goes on from OZ010791.1 coordinate 64,467,605, forward strand.
ACTATAGTGCACAGATTCTGGAAAACATGCGTGATTCATTTTAATTGTGAACCAACTGATGCAGTACATTTTCAGGATGTACTCAAAGGGTATGACAAGTTAAGAAGAGGTTTTCTTTGTTCAAACGTAGAGTCTCAAAATTCGAATAGCAGTAATGATCCACCTTGCGTGAAATATTTGTCCAGGGACTCAGCAAAAAAGGTCAATTGTATACACGCGTGTTGAAAGAGCGTGCAATATTTCAGACATATACTTCTGGTCAGTTGACAAATCATCTTTATCAACAGCTAGGTGATCAGATTAAATTGGCTTAAATTTTGCAATTGGTAATAATTCGCAAATCGCAAGAGATCAACCAACTGGGCCACAATATGATAGAGAATCTGTTTTTTTGTCATCAAGATGTTTGAAAAGATGTCTCAGTGGAAGCTCATTGAAGTGAGGTCAAGGAAGCCAATAAAGTGGTTTTTTAAAAGTTGTTCTCAACTAATCCTACTATAACACCACCTTTGCATCCTGTTTTGAAGACAGTTCCGCGAAATTCAACTGCAATTATTATTCCAGTCGGGATTTCATTTTTCTTCAAAAAATCTATAATGTCATTGCATATAGAAGTCGCCTTGCCAGACGATGGGGTCAAATAACGAAAATAATTCAGACCTGGCTCTAGTACAAAGAGATATGTTCCTCCTTGACTTCGAAAGATGAAACTTTGCCACCTCTTTAACCTGGCAGATATTTCTATCTTTAGGGCCATCAAAGTATAGAGTAAAAGGAGTACATTACAAAAAAAACGAACAAAGTGAAACGTGGCCCTCTAGCAGCGAGAAATTAATTTTACGTGCAGGCAGCTGCAGGTGTTTCTATCATTGAGCAATTTTTTTTAATAGAATTACAGTGATCATGATTAACAATGTGCATGAAATTAACAACATAAACTGCCTTTCCCACCCTATTGGAAATGTAAAAAATCTGAAAACATTACAAAAGTTATGAAAATTGAAAAAATGAAAAACTTTAATTTTTAACATTTTTTAGAAATTTTGGCCCTGTTGTGGCGGTAAAAGCAACGATGTCACAAAAATGAAATGCTAATGTTACATTACTAATATCTTGGCGTGGCTACTGCGTTCTATTAGAAATTGAGTAAGTATGTTTGGATAATTTAAAAAAAAAATTGCTAAAAGTATGTTTTTGCGATTTTTTCGAAATTTGGACCTCTTGCGGCGGTAAAAGATATTAACCAATCGGTGTAATATTTTACGTATTTTATATTTTTTACAAAAGGCAACTTTTCCGCGCTATTACGTTTCGATTATAAATATTTCGGTTTTTCGACCCACCCTACTGGTCATATAGTATAAAAAAACCCAGCATAAACGCTATATGTTTTTTAAACTTTGTTTTTATACGATTATCAAATGTTTCTTCGCATTTTTCCCTCTGACTTTAAAACATATTTCATATTATTCTGAAGGGGGAAAAATTATGCTTAAAAAATTATACTTCGTTTTAAAACAAAGTTAACGAGATATTCTTCTTCTACAGTCAAATTAAATCGCTATATAAAAACTAACATTTAAATCTGAAATACATCTAATCAAAATAGTAAAATGGAAATGTTCGAAACGAAAACAGACTGCTTAAATTTTTCTTGTTTTGATGTGGAGAAAGTGATTTCTCTTAGAATTTCTCCCTTTGAAACTGAAACGGGGAAGGATAAACAGATCAATTCTAAACTTAGAATTTGAAATTCAGAATGTTTGTCTTTCCAGATTGTGAATGATTTATTTTGGTGACGATTGAAATAGAATTTAGCTAAGATGTTAATAATCTATATTTATGCCCGTGTTATGTAGATTAATAATTATGTATTTTGCTCATGCGTTTAATAAGCACTTATTTAAATAGAATACGTTAGATTGGAAGCATAAATCACATTTTTATTTTAAATATTGATGTCCCTTAAACTGTTAATTGTTTTTAAATAAAACAAATTGTTTACAAAACAATATTACTGTTTGTCCGATGGAGTTTATTTATTCTTAAATAAACTGATATTTAGAATATTACAAATACGCTAATTTAGATATTGTAATTGTGCTTAAAGTTATTATTTAAAATTAAATTTATTATATGTTTTTAATTAGCTGAAAATTAGATAAATATTCCGAAAGGAATCGCCATACGATATTGATAGGATTGCTATTGTTTCATTGTTAAAGAAAATAAAAAAAATTAATTTTTACAGTGATTTTTACAGTGTAATTTTTACGGGTTTTTTTGTTCCATTAACCCTTAAATGCGCGATTTTTTGTTTTGTTTCGAAAAATATATATATGTTTCTCACAAAGGTTTATTACATAGGAAAAACGATGAAGAAATCAGAGATACATTTTTCATATAATACGTCAGTCTTTTCTTCTGTTGCACATCTGCAATATACAATACTGCAATATAATACTACTGTCCTGTGGCTGTTAAGCTAAAATATTGCAAATTAGTGAATATTTTAAAAAAGTACGTCTCAAAATACCTTATTTTATATAATTATTTATTTTCTAAAACTTAACTTTTAACGCCTTAACTCCCAAGATAGAATACGTTCTAGAAAATACGTAGTTCAGAGAATCTGACTTTACACCAGAAAGTTTCAATGGTTAATTTCGATTTATTAAAATAAGGAATGTCACTTATTAATTAAAGACAGATATTGGTATATTAATTTTCTGGTGTGAATTAAGTATATACGAATTTAAAAAAACCTATTAAATTCAAAACACTGTTGTTTGCATATATGCAAAGCTGCGCACTAAAGGGTTAATCGTGATACAGTAAAACCTCCCTAAAGCGACCACATTCCGTTCCAATAAAAATCGGTCGCTACGAGAGGTGGTCTCTTAATGGAGGTCATGTTTAAATCTAGATTTTAATTGTTGAAAAAGGGTCAACATTAATGTTACTAAAATTTAATTTTTCATATGAGGAAAAAAATATAAAAAGTTAAGTATCAAAACAAAAGTTAATTACATACGTTAATAATTGCAGAGTTTAAAAATTGAATACATTGACGTTTGCTTTGATTTTCCGGTTTTATTTTTATCACATTTATTTCCAAGTCCTTTCGACGTTCCGTAGAGTAATCCCTTTTTTTTTGGACGGGAACAAATAATGACGATTTCATTTATTCACCTATTTCTTTGGGAGTTCCCTGACAGAATAGGGCAGCGGAGTTTATTGATCGTCATTTTTAATTTTTCATCGGAATTAAATTCATTGCCTAAAAAGGTACAGAGGTGTTTAAACACTTAAAAGTTACCTGAATAATAATAAAAAAAAATCTAAACTTACTTTAGAAGTTTGATGAATAATGCGCTCTATGGAGTTATTTTTTCTAATAAAACCTTCTTAGAGCGACCAGGAAAAACGTAACTTGTTTCATTTTCTTCAAAGAAATGGGTCGCTCATGGAAGGAGTTCAACTCTTATAGTCTCTGAATGGAAGTAAAATTAGTATTGAGCGTATGGTAATAAATTTTGTTCCATGAAAAAATGGTTGTTCAGGGGGGTGGTCGCACAGGGTGGTTTCATTGTATATTGTTGTATATATAATTTGATTAAGCTAAATAAAATAGTTGAGATAATAAAGAAAAAAAATATTTCAGACAATTGTTTTTCGAATGTGAGAAAATTTATATTATAACATCCATAAATAATATAAATGTATAATAATAATGAGAGAAGGTTTTGTGTGTCTGTGTCTTACAGCTGTGTATTGAAGAGACTGTTGCAGGTAGATAGACAATTTTTGGTGCGAAGATAACTCTATGTATGTAGCTTTGCACGTCGAAGCCCGATTTGGGATTTTTTAATCAAAACTTCTTAAATAGATTTTTTAATGCGAATGTTACCTATTTTTAAAACTTTCCAACAAAGTTGAAAAGTGTTTATGACTTCGGTTTGTATGTCCGTCTGGCCGTCTGTCCGCGCTCTAACTCTCGTAAATATGCTCGGATCATTCTGAAATTTTTGGATGTTAGTGACCTCTACCATAGCACGTTCCCTATTTCAAATGAAGTTAGTAGCATTTTTAGTTCATTTACAGGGACAGTCAAAAGTTTTCCGTTACATTACGGCCAATGGGAAAAAATCGTTTCAAATAATTTTTAATGGTGTTACACTCTTTCAAATATAGTAAAATTGATATTCATTTATGAAGTCCACTAAAATATGCATTCTGTTGAATATGCGGTGCAAAGAATAGTTATTGTTCATTTACAGGGCCACTCAAAAGAATACCGTTCATAATGGTATAGGGGAAATTGTTTGCGGTGTATTTGAAAAGATTTCAGATAAAATATTGTATCCGAATTACTGTATATTAGTAATGATTGCTCGAAATGCATTTTTAATTATGATATGCGCTTTTTTAGAGTTTCGTTCATGTGACGAAACCCTATTCGTCTCGCTCCTCTGTCTGTCTGTCTATCTGTCTGCCCGTCTGTCACAGAGCCCGTTCTCAGAAACTATACATGTTGGAGACTTGAAATTTAGCAGACTTATAGCTGAACACCACACATCATACGACTAATCATAAAATTTTGATAAAGTCATACATTTAACCCTTTGAGCTCGCGCATGTGTATTTTAAACAATTCTTTCTAAGTTAGCCCCTAATTTGGTTGGAGGCGTGAAATTTTACATACTTATAGCTAAACACCTCATATCAAACGAAAAATCATAAAATTTTGAAAAAGTCGTACATTTAACCATAATTTAACTTTCATATTATGCACCATACCCTTACATATTTTAGTTCCACTTTTTACCGCCAGGGGCGCCTACTTATCTCGGGTGCTATCGGCCCAATCCCCTAGACTAATATATCTACAGATAGCATATAAAACGGAGTTTCGTTCGGATACAGGTTTGTTTAGAACAGAGGGCGCCCCTGGTTGCGAAATGTGGAACTAACAAATTTTTCAAAAGAATAAAGTGTTTTGAAAGGAATATTAAAGGAAACCCTCTGTGCGATCAGTGATCACACTTACCTACTCGTTCACTATATTTATGCATACTATAAAGTGCGTATAAATGCTATAGTTCATATACAGAGCTACAGAAAAGAATCCGTAAAGGTTACTGAGTATGAGCATAAATTGCCTAAAAGTGGGTTTTAAAGGAGTTATGCATTGTTACGCTGAACTGAATTTAGTGTACTAAGAAATATTTGCAGAATATAGATAAAATGATATACATGGCCACGCAAAGAGTTGAATACATGGCCGTCTATGGGTGATAATTTCTGGAAATGCAATTTCAGTAGTTTTAAGCGTGTTTTAGTTTGAATTAAATTTTAGCTAAAAAGTGGCATTTAATAAAGGTACTAGGTAAACTACAGAGCTGTACAAAAGTGTTCAAGTATGTTTCTATCTATTAGTATAAATTGCTCAAAGATGAATTTCAACCTGTTATGCATTTTCTTGCTAAAATAAATTTTCCCATTATATAGTATATATATCAACATTCAGATCGAATACAGGGCTCTTTAAAAGAATTGGAATACATATTTGGCTATGGTCGGTAACTACTGAAATCAGATTTTTAAACTTTTACTTAGTTATCTTATTTACCTTATTTCCCTAAGTAACAAAGTTTCGTTAAAGCTTTCATGGAGTAAAGAAAATAAGTTAAAACTGATGTGAATGAATAAGAACAAAAAAACTTCTTAAAACACGATCAAAAATTATTAAATGCGCTAGGCCTTTCGAAAGATCTGAGTCTTTCTTCGTCAGGCACAAAGAAGACGTCCCTCTACTATGAAAGCAGCAGGAAGACTGAAATGAGAGATAAGGGAAAGGAAACAAGCTGAAGAAACAGCCAATAGGAAGTTAGAAATGAACAGCCAATAGGAAAGTAGAAGACAACAGCCAATCACAGAAGTGTATAATTAAAACAAAAGAACACAGTGTAGGAGGGGCAAAAATTGGGAGGGGGGAATATTTAAATAGAAATAAATAAAAATGGGAACACATGAAAAAATAAATAATAAATAAATAAATAAATAAATAAAATATACAAAACAGACTAATATAAATTAACACAAAAATAAATTAAATGGTAGTACTGAAAAGGTTTTTCCAAGCTGCAGAGAGCATTGTGGAATCAGATTTATCATTAACAATGACATCACGATTAAGATAAATAGCTAGATTTTCAAGGAAGTCCAGTTCAGAGATACTTTTGGCATTAGAGATAATTTTAGCATTCTCCTGTTCCTGAACTTCGTAAATGGGGAATTTATAAAGTTCCTTGTAATGGTTGTGATTTATCTTATATTGGTCAAACTAAAAGAAATCTTGAAATCCGCTTAAAAGAACACTCTCGTTATGTAATCAATCAAGAATTTTCTAAATCTTCTATTGCCAAGCACTCTTGGGATTCTGGCCATAGTTTTAATTTTCATAATGCTAAAATTATCTCTAATGCCAATAGTATCTCTGAATTGGACTTCCTTGAAAATCTAGCTATTTATCTTAATCGTGATGTCATTGTTAATGATAAATCTGATTCCACAATGCTCTCTGCAGCTTGGAAAAACCTTTTCAGTACTACCATTTAATTTATTTTTGTGTTAATTTATATTAGTCTGTTTTTTATATTTTATTTATTTATTTATTTTTTATTTTTCTTTCACGTGTTCCTATTTTTAATTATTTGTATTTAAATATTCCCCCCCCCCCATTTTTGTCCCTCCTACTCTGTGTTCTTTTGTTTTGATTATACACTTATGTGATTGGCTGTTGTCTTCTACTTTCCTATTGGCTGTTCATTTCTAACTTCCAATTGGCTGTTTCTTCGGCTTGTTTCCTTTCCCTTACCTCTCATTTCAGTCTTCTTGCTGCTTTCATAGTAGAGGGACGTCTTCTTTGCGCCTGACGAAGAAAGACTCAGATCTTTCGAAAGGCCTAGCGCATTTAATAATTTTTTATGGTGTTTTAAGAAGTTTTTTTGTTCACTTTCATGGAGTGTTGGAAAGTGTTTCATAATCTATGCTGTATGCATGATTTTTCTTACTTGTTTACGTTTCGAGGCGATTTTTCTACATTATTAAATTAATCCGGTTTCAATTTTGCAGCCACTATAGTAAATGATGTCCTTTTTTTCAGTAATGTTTATTTCATATAAATCATCTCGTAAGTAATCCAGATAGTAATTAAAAACTCGTTAAAAGACTCATAAAAAATATTTTTCCTCCCGAAACGGAAACAAAAGTGCGCATCTATTAGACTTGCATCTATTAGACATATATTTATTAAACGTTGTCACATGCCAAAATCCCAATATAAAATACTTTTATCAACATAATCAAAAATTATTTATTTGTTATAACGCTAAAGTCTGTTGATATGAGTAAGATATTTGTCCATTAGAGTATCATCGGTTATTTCAATTTAAACATACGTTTTCCTAAATATAGCCTTCAGTTACCACCATTTACAAAAATTAGAATAGCCTTCTTTTGCCGGTTTCTATGGGTCCGATTTCAACGGCAATTTATTGAATCAACTTAGCTCATGATTATCTTACAATTTTTAGTTCCACCTTCGACTAACAGGGAACGCATTCTTATCTCCCGCTCTATAGACCCGATTTCACCAAGGTTTGTTTAATTCAACATAGTTTTCGATCGATTTAAGCTTAACCAAGCTTAATATCACAAATCGTATTATTCATATCTCTTCGAAACTAATTCCAAATTAAATTAATATTTAATTATGACTTCTTACAGTCTTAAAGTTAAATTATCAGTTGTGGTTATCCCTATTTCCGAATAGTAATTTCGGCAAAATTCTGAAATTAGGTTCCTGGCTCAGGTACCAGTCCAAGTTTTTGATCAGGGACTCCAGTAAACTTAATTAGTCAATTATCGAAAAGTACTTGCTGTGAAGGTTGCCTGTACTCCGTGGTCGAAAGACTTTAGGAAACTCGGAACAGCAGCAGCCAGAGACAGAGAGAGACGAGGTACTTTCTTGAAGGGTTGTGTTCGAAGACTCTCTTGTGAAATATTTAATTCGAAGATTATTATTATGTTATATTATGTGTGCTGTGTTGTAACTGTGTCGCCTAATGTAAATATAAAACCAAGTTAATCATATCGCTGCTTTGATTAGAGCTTGTATTCTTTCTTCATCAATATCTTGGAATACCGAACAGGTCATGATAATGGCGCAGACGACTAGGATGATAATTTTCAGCTTTTAAAAATCAAAAGCAGTGTTTCTGCCAGATTAAATGGTATCGTGGAATGGTGTTGTGAACAGCAATACAGTTGTTTCGATAGTATTTGATTGACAGCAAAGAAAGTTGATTACATCGTATTTAATCGACATCAAAGAAAATTTGATGGCAGGCCTGGCTATCACAAAGATATATATATATATATATATATATATATATATATTTTATTCCATCGAGAGCATATTTAAAATGTATGTTATTAAAATTGTTATTTAAAGTGTAAATGTTTTATATTAGGCTTTGAAACAACGGGTTAATGTTTATTCAATTAATAGAATAAATATAGTATCTTATTCAGTAATTACGTTTGAAAAAGGAATAATTATTGATGTTGCGCTGTTTGTAAGACTTAAGAATTATATTTTTAAGGTATTTTTCATAATATGAATGCAGAATTATGTATCATGATTGTTAAATTGATCGAATGTTCTGATAGATTGGTGTTTAAAAATAACTATGTTTAGCATGAAAGTTTAAATTCTGTTATTTAAATAAATATTCTCTAGTTATTGTGTTAAAAAAAAAGAAAAGAAAAAGAAACATAAAAATGAGTTAAAATTGTCATTTTAAAAGTTCATAACACGTCTGTCTATGAAGCTATTTATTAGCTAAGAATAAACTTTGTGAAAAAAAAAAGTGTTACCTAAGTGAATTATCGTTTCTCTCTATTCTAAAAAAAAGTAACTACCGCTGCCACCGCCGCCGCCGCCGCCGGTTTTGAATTTTTTGTGACCGGAGGTCTTTCTTCGTTAATATTAAAAAAACTGTTGCATACAAAAATATGAAAATCGGTAGTATTATAGAAAAATGTTTGATAAATACGCTGATGCAGACAGTTTTCAAATCGAAGAATTATTTTAAGAGATATTTAATGCCAAAGTTGGACAAAATCGTTCCATTAAAAAGTTTTATAGGAGCAAAAACTGTACATAGGAATTTAATCATTTTTAGATCATTTTATGCGTCAGAATTTCCCGGTGTGCAGATTGCAGTTAGTTTTTTAATTTGAATAATTTTTCGAGGTTTTATTTCTATTTTAAATTCAAATTTTCAGCATTTCGAGAGATATTTTTTACAAATTTTAGAAAATTGTATTAATTTAAACTGTTGCCAGATGTATAAAGAGCGCAAACAGTAATGTTTGCTTCAAATTAAAAATTTATTTTACACGTGACTATTATAAACAAAAAATATAAAAAGCAGGAACTCATTGAAAATTACGTCATAAAAACTATAGTTACACGTGAATTTTAAATGAGAAAGAATATTGTAAAATAATAAATTCAGTAACATGCGTTAGAAGTCCTAAATAGGAGAATTTACGTCATATTACACTTATTACATAAAATTAACAAAAAATAATATTGCAAAACAGTTTTAATTTAAAAATTGCGCGAGACATTTACTTGACATTTTAAGATGATCATAATATTTCATTTCTAACAAAAGTATTTTGACGTGAATATTAAAAAGAGAAAGAAAAGTTTGGTGAAAATTACGTCAGATTATAATTGTCAGATTCAAATTATAATTCAATCTTCCGAAATCTTTTTAAAGGCGATCAAATTAGCGTGCTGTTAGAGTCTGCTGTGTCTGAACGGGGGTTGACGAGCGTAGCTCGTAGGGGGCAGAGTCCCCTAGTGCAGAAAAAAAAGGAAAAACAGATTTATTTCAAATATTTTTATTTATTCTTTTATCTTTGGGATTAAGATAAAAGGGTGCTATTTAAAAGTATGTAGAGGAAGTGTTTTTTTTTTTTTTTTTTTTTTTTGTTACGTATTATTCTGGAATTCTTTGAAATGACTGTTTCAGATTGAAATAAAAGTCGAGTTGTTCAGTGAAACGGATAATCTATAAATTTGATTATTACGGATTGGGTTGTTTGTTTACTTTTGTTTTAATTGTCGCTGAATATTAAGCATTTATTTTTTTTTTATTATTTTTTTGTGGTTTCATTTTTTATCTACAAAGTGAGATGCATGAAGAGATTTGATTTGAATTTCAAATCAAGATAAAGAAAAAGATATTCGTATCTTGGATAGAATTTCATTTAATTAAAAGGTGTTAATTTAATATTGCGATTTATAAATATTTGGTTCGTTTTGAAATATAATTTAGTAAGAAATTGAATTGTTAAAAAGAAAATTGTTAATGTATTATGTATTTTTGAGGGATGTATTTAAAAATTAATACGCAAAGCATTGACAAATTCTAATTTTGTGAGAACGCAAATATTTTATTTTTTTTAACTTGACATATTTGTAAAAGTATATCTTAATTATTGCAAAAATTGTTATATATATATATTATTATTGTGCAAATGTGTTTGAATTTAGTCAGTAATACTAATATAAGTATTTAAATAAAATAAATTTCATTCAATTTGAGGGGTTATTTACAAAATAATGTTCAGGTTTAAATTAAGTTTGGTTTAATGCGTTCTTAGGGAAAGTTCCAATTAGGGTAGAGACACTGTTTGAGTATTGTTGATTGCTTCGATTTTTGAAATTTGATTTATCAAATATGGCGTTTTTAAGCAAAGGTAGTAGAAAAGAAGATTTACAGAAAGTAGCGATTGAACTTGGAGTTCAGGATGTCGAAAATTTTAAAAATTATAGATTTAAAAAAAGCTATACTAGAAGTGGAAGACTACGAAGAAGAGTTTGTTAAGGGATTTTTGAGTTCTGTAATTGAGGACAGGAAAAAGAAAGAATAGAGGGAATTAAGAATGCGTCAAGAAGAGAGGGAAGATAAATTAAGGCAAGAAGAAAGGAAGCGAGAGAACATGAATTGGAAATGAAAAAACTGGAACAATTACAGAAATTTCCGGAACAAAGAAATTAATCAACAATTGAGACAGCTCCAAAAATTCAATTAGCACAGATTGTCCCGAAGTTTGATGGAAAACGTGAGGAGATGGGATTATTTTTGATAAATTTTGAAAGAAGAGAGGAAATGGCACAAGTACCAAAGAAAGGCTGGGTGGCTTACCTATTGGCAGTTTTACCGGTGGAAATTGCAAATATGTTAGCTAGAGAACCCACGGAAGATGCAATTAATTACGATTTTTTAAAAACTCTTATCTTAAAGCGATACAAGTTAAACAGTGAAAAATTAAAACAATGTTTCTACAGACATCACAAAAAACACATGAAAAATCAATGAGGAATTATACACAAGAGCTTTTAAGTTATTTTACTGAGTAGATCACAGAATTAAATATTAACACTTTCCAGCAATTAAAAGACTTAATAGTAACCGAACAATTAAAATTTCGTGTGCTTGTAGAAATAAGAGACCATTTCTTAGAAAATTGGCTGACATTTACCACGGCGTTAGAATTGGCAGAAAAACTTGATGATTACGAGAGCATTACCGACAGTTTCAAAAGAAAAGAATTTCCAAAGAAAAATTTATCTAACTCTCGAAATCAAAGTTGGAATAATTACAGTTCGGAATCAAAAAAAGATATGAGAGATGGTAAACCGAAATTTGAACCCAAGACTGAAGCATCTCTTGGAGAGCAACGAGAAAAGAGATAATTTCGCACAAAATATACCTATTTCGCATGTGGTAAGGAAGGGCATGTGAAGAAGTATTGTTCCAAATTGAATACAGTAAAACAAGATGGAGGAAAAACTTCGAAAAGCGATCTTGAGAAAAAGGGTCTAAATGCAATTTGTCTGAATGTGAATATTCCGGTTGAAGAAACAGATGGGATACTCCTTAAGGTAGATCTAGGAATCGGTAACCAGAAGTTTCAGGGAATCATCGATAGTGGTGCGGAGATTACAGTGCTGCGGAAGTCGGTGGTGCCGGAAGGGTATTTACAGTCATGTGGAAAAGTATTCTTGAGACCCGCAATAGGGAGTCCTGTAGAAGCAAAGCTTGTTTCCGTCCACTCTTCGGACAGAAGATGAGGCTATTCCGTATGTACGAGTACAGGTTGCGGTAGTGGAAGGATTACACGAAGAAGCTTTGATGACTCCCAAGGTTTTCGCTCTGTTAAAAGAACAGCAGAAGTTGTATTTAGGGGATGAGGTAGATACACCCTGGTTGAAGAAAATAAAGAAAAATCTGTATTCAATGTGGAGGGAAGGTGTCCAGAAGGAAAACTGGAAACAAATCTAAATAATGATGATGCAGACAAAGAAGCTTCAGATTTGGAACTGATTCCTACTCCGGTCCAGCCAACTGTTTTGCCCGAAGATGTTGGTAACGAGGACCAGAAGGAAAGTTGTACCGTTTCACAAGCGCAACTGTTGAAAAAGGAGCAATTGGCTTGTTCTACATTAGAAAAATGCTTTGAAGATGCAAAACGGCAGAAAAATAATTATTGGGTAGAATCAGATTTATTGTATCAGAGAGGCAAGATTGGAGGACAAAATTATGTTCAACTTGTTGTATCTGCCTGTAGAAGGCAAGATATTTTGAGATTAGCACATGAAACACCAACTGGTCACTTAGCTGCTAAGAAAACAAGAGATAGAATTGCTATGTCGTTTTGGTGGGAAGGAATGCCAAAAGAAGTAAAACAACTATGCGCAGCTTGTCATGATTGTCAAATGCGCAGAAAAACAAAAGTAACGGACAGAACACCTATTGGAGCGGTCGGAAGACCAGAACTCTCATTTTAAGTTGTAAATGCAGATATTTTAGGACCAATTGAGCCGAAGTCTTCTCGAGGTCATCGGTATGTTCTGGCTATTATGGATGAACATAGTCGTTGGCCTGAAGCAATCCCTATTAAATCGTTGACAGCAAAAGCAGCTTGCGAATCGTTTATTGAAGTTTTTGTTAGAACTGGAATTCCTAGAATGATTGCCATGGACAATGGAGGAAATTTTGCTTCAAAATTGACAAAAGAACTTTTGAAACGATTGGGTGTGTCCCAAGTTTTCTACTGCAGGTTACCCACAATCAAATGGATTGGTTGAACGATGGGTGGGAACAATGAAATCAATGCTACATCATGCCATAAACTCTCATGGTAGAGGTTGGGACAAACAACTACCATTTCTGTTAGGGGCATACCGAGAAGTCCCCAATGCCACAACATGTGTTGCACCATTCTTGTTGGTGTACGGTCGTCTACCTGTAGGACCATTAGCTATATTGAAATCAAGTTGGGAAGATGAAGTGGTACTTTCCCAAGGAATTGGAGAGTCTGTAGCAGATTATATGCAGAAACTCCGGGAACGTTTAAAAGACGCGGCAAAATATTCAAAGACCGTGGCTGAAACCCAACAACAGCGATACGTTCATATCACAATTTAAGGTCGAAAGATACAACATTCTCCGTCGGAGATGAAGTAGTAGTATTAATCCCTGATTCCACTAATAAACTGTGTTCAAAATGGAAGGGACCAGGAGAGATAGTTTAACAGAAATCGGTGCATTCCTATGCAGTCAAACTACCTGACTGAAGTATTCGACATCTACATCAGAACAAATTAAGAAAGTATATTCAACCGATTAGAGCTATTGGTGTTATTTACGAAGTGGATGAAGAGTTCGGAGAAGTACAACATGCTCCGATAGAACAACACAGTGTCGTTGACGAAGAACTGCAGAAAAATATTAATTCAAGCAATTTATCGCCAGAACAACAAAAGGAACTAGTAGCACTTATCCAAGAATATAGAGTGGTTTTTGATGGAGAACTGAAATGAGCCAAAGTTGGCTCACATAGCATAAATTTAAAACCTGGTGTTGTTAGAAAACAAGCACATCTTTATAAAGTACCAGAAACTTTGAAAGCTAATGTAGAAAACCAAATACAGGAATTACTAAGGAAAGATCTTATAGAACCTTCTTCTGCGGAAATAGTGTATCCACTGGTGTGCGTAGCTAAAAAGGACGGAACAATCAGACAGTGTGTAGATTATAGAGAGTTAAACGCCGCCACCATGATCTTTCCTTTTCCTATGCAGAATTCCGACAACCTAAAATTTAAAGCTGGTTCGGCGAAATATTTGACCTCGCTAGATATTTTAAAGGGATATTGGGAAATCCCACTCGAAGAGAGTAGTCGAGAATTGACCAGTTTTGTGTCACCAAAAGGCCAGTACCAATGGAAAGTAATGCCTTTCGGATTGTCTGGAGCTCCGACTACTTTTCAAAGAACAATGAATTAGACCTTGAGACCGCATAGTGATTATGCAGAAAGTTTTCTTGATGAAATTATAATTTTCTCTTCTAACTGGGAAGAACATTTGCAACATATAAGAGAAATTTTGGAAACTTTAAAATCTCTGAATTTTTCAGCTAACTTGACAAAATGCTCTTTTGCAGCATCTGAAGTCAGATATTTAGGACATATCGTGGGTTCAGGCAAACATCGACCTATTCCCGAGAAGCTAGAAGTAATAAAAAATCTCAAAGCTCCCAAAACGAAGAAAGGACTAAGATCCATATTAGGTCTATTTAACTATTACAGAGAATATGCCCCGCATTATGCTAACCTTGCAAAGCCTTTGACAGATCTGACAAAAAAAACTGTTCCAAATGATATTCCATGGTCGAAAGATGCTGAAAAGTCGTTCAATAAGTGAAAGGAAAGCTTATGTGAAGTTACAAACCTTTATACCCCAGACATGTCCAAACCGTTCGAAATAAACACCGACGCTTCCATATCGGGTATTGGTGCCTGTTTAATGCAAAGGGACAAAGACGGCATGTTAAAGCCCATAACCTTTGCCAGTCAAAGGCTTACTCCAACTCAATCAAAGTGGAGCACAATTGAAAGAGAAGCATATGCTGTAATCTGGGCACTTGGGAGATTCGAAATGTGGACTTATGGAACCACCATAATATTGCATACGGATCATAATCCCCTAAAATACTTAACAGAGGGAACTCCTAAGAACGCTCGATTACAGAGATGGTCCTTGGCACTATCTCGCTATCAGGTTTCTATTGCTCATAAACCAGGAAGTTCTAATGTAGTGGCAGATGCTTTATCTCGCATTTATGAGTAGAAAAAAAAAATCTGTATATATTTTTTTCTATTATTTCTTTATTATATATTGTATAATGTGTATAGGTAATATGTGTATTTTTAGTATATAGTGTATAAGAATTTATATATCTTAAATAGTTTAAGTAAATGCTCTCGATGGGACAGGTAAAGGACTTTTTAAATAGAACTTTTTTTTAAATAGGACTTTTTAATTAGGAGTTTTGATAGGACTTTTTAAGTAAGACTTTTGTTAGGACTTTTAAATGTAGTTTCACAGTGTGGGACACAGTCCAACATGTAGAAACTGGAGGGAAGGTGTGAAGGTTGCCTGTACTCCGTGGTCGAAAGACTTTACGAAACTCGGAATGGCAACAGCCTGAGACAGAGAGAGACGAGGTACTTTCTTGAAAGATTGTGTTCGAAAACTCTCTTGTGAAATATGTAATTCGAAGATTATTATTATGTTATATTATGTGTGCTGTGTTGTAACTGTGTCGTCTAATGTAAATATTAAACTAAGTTAATCATATCGCTGCTTAGACCTCTCTGCTTTGATTAGAGCTTGTATTCTTTCTTCATCAATATCTTGGAATACCGAACCGGTCATGATACTTGCATCTCCCCTTCCCCTTCCCACATTTATTGATTTTTGCTTAATTGTGCCCTATCTTAATAACTCAAATCCTGTTACTTATATCTCTTCGCAACTACTTCCGAATTTCCTTAATATTTTAATTGCACTTTTCATAGTCTTAAAGTTAATTTATGATTAGTGTTTACCACTATTTCCGAAGAGTAATTTTAACATTTTTTTAAAATTAAATTCATGGCTCATCAACCAGTTCAAATGTCTTACCAAGTACTCTAATACTCTTAGTTAATAATTAGTAAAAAAACATTTGCACTTCCACTTCCACATCATATCCTCAAATTAAAATAGCTAGGCTAATATGAAAATTTTTGGTTTCTTGTTATTTTTAATGTATAGTTTATATTTATACAACATAAAAGTTAATAGATATTAGAATTTACGTAAGTGTCACACTCGGGACATTTTGTCCGTTTTTAGGTGCGTTCGTAATTATATAAATACGTAGCACCTATAGTCGTCGTTCAGTCAGTCCGTCTGTCCGTCCGTCTGTCCGCATATAACAGAGCAAAAACTACCCAACCGAATGGTCTGAAATTTTTAATATATGATTGTTGCAAAATTTTGTCGAGCCATTTCAAATTTTATGAAAATCGGATGTATAGTTTAATTACAGGGACAGTCAAAAGTTTTTCTTTACATTACGGCCAATGGGAAAAATTATTACAAGTGCATTTTAATGATGTTACAGCCTTCCGAATGGTCTGAAATTTTAAAGATATAATTGTTGCAAAATTTTGTCGAGCCATTTCAAATTTTAGGAAAATCGGATGTATAGTTTAATTACAGGACAGTAAAAAGTGTTCCATTACATTACGGGGAATGGGAAAAAAATTATTGGAAGTGCACTTTTATGATGTTACAGACTATGCACTTTATGAAGTGCAAAATAATATACATTCAGTACAATATGGGGCGCAAAAAATAATTATAAAACTAGTTATAGTACGAACGCACCTCATTTGCCACGTTTGACGAGCAATTTCCAACTTGTTCATGGACTATCCCTGAAACAGGCAGAATACTTAGGTCTAGGATTTAAAATCTAGAGATTTTTAAACCTGTTAAAAAAAGGCAGCTTTCTTATGTCTAATTTTTAAAATGTGGCGATTTTTAAACCAATTAAAGGGCCATTTCATATCACATGGGGTACAGCTTTCCTACATATTTATGTAGGAAATTATTTATTTCCTACATATTTTAACAATGGAATTATATCTTCAAATTAAAACAACTACACTAATTTGAAAATCTAGGGGGTTTTGTTATTTTAATGTATAGTTTATTTTCTAACAACTTATAAGTTAATAGATTTAGGCATTTATGTAAGTGCCACGTGCAGGAGAATTTGTCTGCTTTTCATGGAATGGCCCTGATACTGTTTTTAGATTATGCTTTCTTTGATAAATTTTTCTTAGATCCCCAGTCAGTGTTGGAAGATTGGGGACCTTTTTTGTCCCCAGATTGTTAATTTTCACAGCTTTTTTGAAATAGAAATATTCGGCCTATTTAAAAATAGATTTAAAATTCTGAAAAATAAGGCGAATTATACTACTTAAAAAAAGTGGTGACAGTCAAACAATCTGAATTAAAAAAGTCCCCAATCTGGCAACACTGTCCCCAGCACACAAAGCGCCATCATTTGTAAAGGAAGACACTTCAAAAATTTTGTAATCAATTTTCGTTTTCAGTGCTGCAAGTCGTTTTCAATGCTGCAGCTACCGCTGAAACATAATTTAGACCTTTTTATAGCTTTTTATACCTGTGTGTATACTTATTTTTCGGTGCAAAAAAAAATCAGCTGTCGCACTTTGAATTTTTTTATATTATGGAAAAAAATCTCAATCTTATCCATTGATATTTTATATATTTTTTTAAATTTTAGATGACACACACACAAAAATATCCCAGTAAAATTACGGACAGAGGCCGGCAGCAAAGATTCCAGCCATACTCCGTAAAAAAAATCCGTATCCAATTACCAATCCGTATTTCTGCTAACAGATGGTCTAGAACAGTAAAAATATGTGGATTGCCCTTACTTTTCTAAGCATCTAAGGGATAAGGCCGCTTATTTAATGGATAAGACCGTTTTTCATCAAATAAGGCTGTTGCCCATGACAATTGAAGGCCAAACGCTCATAAATTTACATTTTTTTCTGAGAGTGCACTACGTTTTCTTGAAATATCTGCCAAGTAGAGTATCCTATATTTTATTAAATGATAGTATATGATAATCGTTTTTTACCCGACTGCCAAGAAGGGTTATGTGTTTCACGCGTATCTGTGTACATTGTAAAAAAAAAATACTACCAGTTTTCTTGTAGGAATCGGAAAAATAGTTTCCCTTATCGTACCGTAAAAATTTCCGACCCAGCTCGATAAAATCCGTAAAATGCCGTTTTATTGACTATTTAATTTTTTTACGGATTTTAAACCGAGCTGGGTCGGAAAAATTTCCGGTACGATAAGGGCAACTGTTTTTCCGATTCCTACAGGAAAACTGGTCGTAAATTGTTTTACACTGTATGTGGATTTCTTTATACCCTCGAAACATCCCAACGGCTGGATGGATTTTAATGAATGGTGTCTCTATCGATTCTTCTTAACCGTCCGATGGTTATAGGTAAGATTTTGTTTTTATAAATTCAAAATAGCGGCCGTAAAATACAAAAGTCCTTCCGGCCAGTGCCGGGAGGAAGAGGTAGCTTTCATAATCCTTATTTAAAAAAAGCCAACTTATATCATGCAAACACACGAAGCTCAATTTAGTGGAAACCGAATATAGGAGATTCAATACTAATTTTTATCAATATAATGAATGAGAATTTCGCGAAATTAGTCAGCTTTATCCAAGCTGCTTTTCTTTAAAGTAACTTATATTTGGCTGCCAAATTCGGCAATTTCTTAAAGTGCCTGTCATTTTAAGACAACATGGTGGATGAGGCTAAGCAGTGAACTGGGTCGAGACCTTAGTAATTGCTGTGCACATGCTCACTCACATCGGAATCGGTTAATATATAGGAGTGCTATCGCATGCAAAAAATCAGATTTTTCAAAATGTCACCCACAATAGAAATTGAAACTGCTATATCTGAGCCATTTTTTAAGGTAAAGACAAACAAAAAATGCTGCTGAATCCTTATTTCAAGATCAAATACTTAAGAAAGAAACCTTTTTCAATTTCTAATTTTTTTGCACCTCACTTTAAATATATATATATATTTTAATTTAATGGCCGCCATTTTGAAACAAGATGGCTGATGAATCTGGCCAGCGAACTTGGTCGAGGTGTTGATGTATACTATTCACAGGCCTTCTTACATCGAAATAGGCGAATACGTGTGTTATCGCGTGACAAATACAAGATCGTTTCAAAATGTTAGCCATGCTAGAAATTCAAAATGCTATAAATCAACCATTTTTTAAGATATCAACAAAAGAACAAATTTTCAGAAACAAAAACTGCTCCGGAATCTTTGTATCAAGGCCAAACACATAAAAAAAATCTTTTTCATTTTCCAATTTTTTAATACCTCATTTTGAATTTTAAATTTAATTTTTTTTAAATGGCAACCCTTTTGAAACAAGATGGCGAATGAAGCTGGCCAACGAACTCGGTCGAGACATTGGTATGTACTATGTACAGACCAAGTTACATCCAAATAGGTTCATAAATACGCCTGTTATCGCGTGACAAAAATCAGGTCGTTTTAAAATGTCAGCCACAAGAGAAATTCAAAATGCTATTACTCAGCCATTTTTTTTTAGATATAGACAAAAGAAAAACTGTTCCGGAATCTTTGTATTAAGGTCAAACACATACAAAAAAATCTTTTTCATTTTCCAATTTTTTGGTATCTCATTTAAATTTTTTTATTTTTTAATTTTTTTAAATGGCCGCCATTTTGAAACAAGATGGCGGATGAAGCTGGCCAACGAACTCGGTCGAGATATTTGTATGTACTATGTACACACCAAGGTACATCAAAGTCGTTTCATAAATACGCCTGTTATTACGTGAGAAATATCAGGACGTTTCAAAATGTCAGCCACGCTAGAAATTCAAAATGCTATAACTCAGCCATTTCTTAAGATATAGACGAAACAAAAACTGCTCCCGAATCTTTTTATCAAGGTCAAACACATAAGACGAAAATATTTTTTCAATTTTCAATTTTTGGTACCACATTTTAAATTTAAATTTTTCTTAAAAATTTAAATGGCCGCCATTTTTAAACAAGATGGCGGATGAAGCTGGCCAACGAACCCGGTCGAGACATTGGTATGTACTATGTATAAACGAAGTTACATACAAATCGGTTCATAATTACGCCTTTTATCGCGTGACAAAATTCAGGACGTTTCAAAATGTCAGCCACACTAGAAATTCAAAATGCTATAACTCAGCCATTTTTTAAGATATAGACGAAACAAAAACTGCTCTGAAATCTTTGTATAAAGGTCAAATACATAAGAAAAAAATATTTTTCCATTTTCAATTTTTTGGTACCACATTTCAAATTTTAAATTAAAAAAAAATTTAAATGGCCGCCATTTTGAAACAAAATGGCGGATGAAGCTGGCCAACGAACTTGGTCGAGAGATTGGTATGTACTATGTACACACCGAATTACATCCAAATCGGTTCATAAATACGCCTTTTATCGCGTGACAGATTTCAGGACGTTTCAAAATGTCAGCCACGCTAGAAATTCAAAATGCTATAACTCAGCCATTTTTTAAGATATAGACGAAACAAAAACTGCTCCGGAATCTTTGTATAAAGGTCAAATACATAAGAAAAAAATATTTTTCCATTTTCAATTTTTTGGTACCACATTTCCAATTTTAAATTTTTAAAAAAATTTTAAATGGCCGCCATTTTGAAACAAAATGGCGGATGAAGCTGGCCAACGAACTCGGTCGAGAGATTGGTATGTACTATGTACACACCGAATTACATCCAAATCGGTTCATAAATACGCCTTTTATCGCGTGACAAATTTCAGGACGTTTCAAAATGTCAGCCACGCTAGAAATTCAAAATGCTATAACTCAGCCATTTTTTAAGATATAGACGAAACAAAAACTGCTACGGAATCTTTGTATAAAGGTAAAACACATAAGAAAAAAATATTTTTCCATTTTTAATTTTTTGGTACCACATTTCAAGTTTTAATTTTTTTTTTAATTTTAAATGGCCGCCATTTTGAAACAAAACGGCGGATGAAGCTGGCCAACGAACTCGGTCGAGACATTGGTACGTACTATGTACACACCGAATTACATCGAAATCGGTTCATAATTACGGGAGTTACAGTGTGACATAGGTCAGATATATATATATATATATATATATATATATAAATTTTGAACGGAGGGTGGTTTCGTGGTCTGGGGGTCATGATCGATGAAAATATACCAAAATTTTTTGAAATCGCTTTCCTCCGAACGGCTGCAATAGGTAGCTTTTTTGTAAAGAAAGCTACCTAAAATGGCGTAAAGACAAAAAAAATTTACGCACCCTATTGAGTGGCATATCATTGGATGGGTCTTTCAAAATGAAGGCGATGTTTCATTGACTATTTTACAGCCGTCAGGAGCTCCGTTTAAATATTACACAACCTGAAAGTTGTGTAGGTAGGATCTCTAGCTTTACTTTAACTCTAACTTTCATACACATCTACAGCCGTCATCAAAACAGTGTTTATAGATAGGAACTAACTATTAAACACAACTTAAAAGCCATCAATACAAGTAAATAGCAAAAATAGATAAGTAATATAAAAAATAGTTTCACATTGATGAGAAATAATTAATTAGTTCGCTTTTTACACAGTCGGGTTTTTTGAATTTTTAAATTTAATATTTTTACCATTCTGTATTTTCACAATTATGCGAAATTCAATAGATTATCATTATACTGATAGAAATGATAACGAAGTATTAAAAAATTACAATTAAATCTATAATTATAAAACATGTGTCTTTTATAAAAATGTGCTTTAATTTTGTACAAATGATAAAACAAGTGATTTCTATTCTTTGAAAAACCACAATAAATAAATTTGATTTTCAAAAGTATATTCCAATATGATTGTTAAATTTTTTCGAAATGTTATTAGAGGAAAAGCTTTTTTTTACAATATTCTCCTTCTCTTTTTATCGGAAAACCTCTTACATGTCATATTCTGGAAAATATTTGATATTGTTACTATTTCACATAAAAAAAAATATTTTGCTTTACATCATACAAAGCGTGAATTGTTTAAATAAAACACCATTATCTCGAAGCAGTAAATCAAATTAAATGATTTAAGATAGTGTACTTAAAAAGTAATGTTCTGTAATGCTATTTCAAAAAGAATTAACATAGTTACTATTATTTCTTTTCCCTGAAATAATACTAAATATTTTTTTTATTTACTAGTGGCAGTAAAGAATTGGCAATATAGACTTATTTTTTTTTTTGTTTTAGATTAATAAGAATATGAAATTTATGGATGGTAATAAATGATCCGAACGAACATTATGTTAAACGCATTTTGACACACGAAATGGGTTTTGTGAATACCCTTCAAACCATTTGTCATTCCCAACTTGTGGAAGAACAAAACTTTCAGAAATCATATAATCGCTGATCAGATCATTTGAAAATAAATTCGTTACTTTGTGAAATGCATTCTAAAAAAATAAAACTGAAAACATTTTATTAAGATTTGTTTTGCATGTTTTAACTGATACTATTTGTTATTTAAAATTTTACGAATAATGACTTCTATTTTATTAAAATGTAAATCTTTATCAAAGAGTGAAATGAACGGAAGTAATATCTGAGGTCTGTTTTCTATGTGTATTTTTAAGCTATTATCTTAATTTAGCAATATTTTTAATTTTATCGAAATAGTAAATCACATAAAATTAACTAAATGCAGAACTTAAAATGTAATTTCCTGTAATGATATTAAAAGAAGAATTAACCAAGCTACTATTATTATTTATATATTTTTAAATAATATAAAATATATTTTTTAATTACTAGTGATAGTAATGCAATATCAATATAGACTTAAATCTTTTGTTTCAGATTAATACGAATAAAATTTTTGGATGGTAATAAACGATCCGAACGCACATTACGTTAAACGAATTTTGACACACGAAATGAGTTTTGTGAATGCCCTTCAAACCATTTGTCATTCCCAACTTATGGAAGAACAATACTTTCAGAAATCATATAATCGCTGCTCAGATCATTTGAAAATAAAATCGTTACTCGGTGAAATGCATTCTAAAAAATAATACTGAAAACATTTTAGGAAGATTTGTTTTGCAGGTTTTATCTGATATAATTTATTATTTAAAATTTTACGAATAATGACTTCTATTTTACTAAAATGTAAATCTTTATAAAAGAGTGAAATGAACGGAAGTAATTTCTGAGGTATGTTTTCTGTGTGCATTTTTAAGCTATTGGTCTTCATTTAGCAAAATTTTTATTTAACTCGCAATAGTAAATCACATAAAATTAACTAAACACAGAACTTAAAATGTAATTTTCTGTAATGCTATTAAAAGCAGACTGAACAAAGTTAAATTTTAACAAATTCCTTTTTCTTAAAATATTACAAAATATATTTTTTAATTACTAGTGATAGTAAGTAAATAAAAATACAGATATAATATTTTGTTTAATAGTAATATAAAATTCATGGATGATAATAAATGATCCGACAGCACATTAAACTTAACGCATTTTGACACACGAAATGGGTTTTATGAATGTTTCCTTACAGACCATCTGTCATTCCCAACTTGTAGAAGAACAAAACTTCTAGAAGGTTTTTTCTCGCTTCTCACTTTTAGATCATTTGAAAAAAAAAACCTTTACTCGTTGTAATGCATTTTAAAGAAATTAATGTGAAAATACTTTAGGAAGATTTGTTTATATGTTTTATCTGATATCATTTATTATTTAAAATTTTAGGAATAATGACTTCAATTTTATTTAAAAGCAACTTAAAAAAGTAATAGTAGTAAATAAAAATAATTAATAAATAGTAGTAAATAAAAAGTAATTTTTCAGGTCTGTTTTCTACGTGTCTGTTTAAATTAATACATTCATTTATAAATATTTTTATTTATTCACAATTTAGTTTTCAGCAATATTTTGCATCATTTGATAAGTATACTAAAAATTAAGAAATAACATTTAAAGAATCTACGAAAAAATTACATTTAGACAAATATATATGTATATATATACATATTTTTTCTTTTATGCACAATTGACTTCGATTTTATTAAAATGTAACTTCTTTATCAAAGAGTATAAAATGAACGGAAGTAATTTCTGAGGTCTGTTTTCTATGTGTATTTTTAAGATATAACCTTCATTTAGCAATATTTTTGTTTATCTCGCAATAGTAAATCACATAAAATTAATAAAATGCAGAACTTAAAATGTCATTTCCTGTAATGCTATTAAAAGAAGAATTAACAAAGTTGACATTATTTTTTTTTCTTAAAATAATACAAAATATATTTTTTTAATTACTAGTGATAGTAATGAAATATCGATATAGACTTACATCTTTTGTTTAAGATTAATACGAATCTGAAATGTATGGATGGTAATAAATGATCCGATCGCACATTACACTTAATGCATTTTGACACACGAAATGGGTTTTATAAATGTTTCCCTACAGACCATCTGTCATTCCAAACATGGGGAAGAACTAATCTTCCAGAAGGTCTTTTCTCGCTTCTTACTTGTAGATCATTTGGAAAGAAAATCTTAACTCGTTGTAATGCATTTAAAAAAATAAATGTGAAAATACTTTAAGAAGATTTGTTTTCCGTTTTACTTGATATTATCTCTTATTTAAAATTTTAGTAATGTCGACTTCTATTTTATTAAAATGTAAATTTTTTTTATCAAAGAGTGAAATCAATGGAAGTTATTTTATATGTCTGTTTTCCATGTTTCTTTTTATATTATTAAATTCATTTAAAAATATATTTGTTTATCCAGAATCTAGTTTGAATAATTATTTAACATCATGAGATAAATAAAATGAAAATAAAGAAACACCATTTAGACAAAATACGAGAGTGGTTCAACAATTATTGTCCCGAGTGGGTATGAAATATTTGTACTGCGATAGCTGATGTGGAATATTGAAACCTAATGTCTTACCCTCATAGCATGCATGGTCACGGTGACGTCGTTGTGACGTCAGTGTAAGTCAGTGTGCTCACGTCACATCTGTGACCAAACATGTGGCAAGTTGTAATGAAGAGAAGAACATGTCAAACACATTCAAACATGTAGGGAGAAATTTTCCATACTGGGTATCGTTCCATGTGGTTTAGTCGGTAGAACGTCAGTGAGCTATACTGATGGACCGGGTTCGAGTCCCAGCATGGAATCTTTTTCTCTATGTTGTCCTTTGCGCCTTTTAAGCAATTAATTTGAAATTTGAATTTCATTTGAAATCATCACAGTGTTTATGACAAGTTCGTCGCAAATGACACATATTTCACAAATTAGTCACAATGTGACTTCAAAGCATTGTCGCATTCGTTACAGGTTCGTCACAAAATTAATGCCAAAATAGTCACAAATGACACACTTTTCACAAACTTGTCACACTGTGACTTCACTCACAATGTAACGTCACAAATGACCTCTAAAACGGCCATAAAGATTTCGCATTCTAGTCACTAATACGTCACGTGACGTCGCATCGACGGTCACAAAATCACAGTGTTGATTTCACAACGACGTCGTCGTGACGTCACCATGCCTTTCGGGTAGATGCCTACATGCTCAATTTCAGAATCGTAGCTGTTTATTAACACGGGGTAAGTCGCACAAAAACAGGGTATGATCGGTTTTCAGTTTGTCACCAATAAATGCAAATAATAATCGACACCTTATTTAGTGGGAGACGATTGTTACAAATCATGCTTTAGAGTAAGTTGAAGATTACTTTCGAAAAATAGTGGTGGCAATTGTACAAACCGTATGCACCCTGGGTATGTCACACCCCACGCGACTCCTCCCGGGTTAACACATTTTTTTTTTCATTTTATGTTTGAGAGGTGGCACCTAGCTTGAAAGGAGGGTGTTGGGTGGAAAGGCTGGTTTGGAGCTTATGGGGCCATATCTGAAGCAGTTCTTTGATAGATTTGTGACAATAAGTGAGATGTGGCTATCACTATGATACAGAGTCCAAACGATAGTAGCCACGTCTGATTCAGTGTCACCTCCAACCCTCCCCCCCCTCCTTCAAGCTAGGTGCACTTTGTCAGACCAAAAACGAAAAAAAATGTTAATAAAGCAGCTACAGTTCTAAAATTGAGCAAATATGCATGCAAGACATTAGGTTTCAATATTCCACATCAACCGTTGTAATACGAATATTTTATACACGCTCGATACAATAATTATTGAACCAATGAAGAAATAACATTGAGACAAAAGAATAAATAATTTATATTTAGACAAAGAAAAAATGTTTCCTTTTCTGCACAATGCAGTAAGTATGTCAAGAAATCCTGACACGTATTATTTTATAGATGCTGCCAGAATTCACTTTTATAAGAATATATTTTTTATTAAAATGAAAATAGTGTCATGTCATTTAATTTATTTTCGCTTTTCACATAAACGAAATCATATAAGTCATAAAGTAGATATCGCATTTAAAAATATACACCCTATTAATTAAACTATTCCTTACTCTAAAATTTTCAAATTATGAGCAATGATTGATCAAATTCTCTTTATCAATGTCGTTAGCAATTTGACCGTACATTAAAAAAATGTTACGCGTTTTTTACATATAGCAGAAATATAAGATCAAGTCATCTAAACATAACAATGTAACATTCACTCAGCATTACTTATTTAAATTTCAGTGTAATGCATTTATTTTATAAATGTTGACATGCGCTATTGCTTTTTTTTTTAATTGATTTTGACAGCCATTAACATTATCTGATAAACAAAACGCTATCATAAGATTTGTGTTACTCATATTATTTTTTGATTTTCTTTTACTAGCATATATTTTAATAATGTATACAGTGCGTGTAAAAACTTTAAGGACAGCTAAAATTTTGATAAATTGAAAATGCGACAAGTGAAATGGTAATTTATTGTTGATCATAAATTGGAAATACTAATATAAAAGTCAACAGACTGTATCTGTGTACTTTTTATTGCGAAAAAATCATAATTATGCAAAAAAAGATATTTTTGACTGTGTAAAAACTTTACGGACACTAGCATTTTTTATAGAAAAATTATATATAATTTTTCTATATTAATTTTATATATTTCCTTAATAAAATTATATATAATTTTTATTAAGGATCGACCGAAACTGGTTATTAATGCCTAAACCGAAACCGAAACCGAATTTCGGAGATCTTCCAATTTTTGTCCGAAAACGAAAACGAATATGTCCAAAAACTTTTTTAAAGTAATTAAATTGCATTTATTAAAGTAATTAATACATACATAAATATACTATTAATTAATCATACGTATTATATGCATAATAATGAATTAATTATGCGTGTGTATTAAAGTATACATAATTATTAATTAATTATACGTGTGGCCCAAATTGTCTCTCTGTGCCTTAGATCCAAAACTTTTTTTTTCATATAAAATAAAACGTAATAAATTCATCAACGACACAGAAAGATTTTCTAATTATACGAATTTCATTTAATTAAAAAATATTTTAGATTTTTGTATACACACTTCGATTTATCGTTTATAATGATTTCCGTAAGTGATCATTTGTTACACTAGAACTTTCTCAAAGAGTATTCGAAAATCTTCTGCGGTTTCAAACTGAAAATTTTCGATCACTTTTATGTCTGCAGCTTCTAATGAGCACGTGGAAAAGTTTAGTTATATATTCATTGATAGTTTCGGTCCAAAATCTGAGTTTCGCCGAAAACAAATTTTCGGCGAAACTCAGATTTTGGACCGATACTTAACCGAAACTATCAGTATTCCAAAAATCTGTTTTCTTCCTTCGGAAATTTTCAAAATTTGTCATTGATGAGCTTTATCGGCCGGCTCAAATGATACTATTTATTGCTACGAATTTCGTTGTTTGTAATTATCAGTCATGACTGACTCAAGACGTGAATACAAATTATAAAGTAAGCAATGCATATATAACTAAACTTTTTCACGTGCTCATTAAATGCTGCAGACATAACAGTAATAGAAGGTTTTCAGTTTGAAACCGTAGATGAGTTCCAAATACTCTTTGAGAAAGTTCTAGTATAAAAGATGATCATTTACAGAAATCATTATAAAAGATAAATCGAGGTGTGTATACATAAAGCTAAACTATTTTTTATTAAATGAAATTCGTTTAATTAGAAAATCTTTCTGTGCCGTTGATGAATTAATTTACGTTTTATTTTATATGGAAAAAAAAAAAAAAGTTTTAGATCTATTGCACAGAGAGACAATTTGGGCCTCACGTATAATTAATTTATAATTACGTATATTTCATAAATTATTTAATTATTATGCATATTTAATAAATACATATAATTAATATTATATTTATGTATGTATTAATTACTTTAATGCATACAATTTAAGTACTTTAAAAAGTTTTTAAACATTTTCGTTTTCGTTTTCGGCCGAAAATAGAAAGATTGCCGAAATTCGGTTTCGCTTTCGGCATTAAAAACCGTTTTTGGTCGATCCTTAATAATAATTATGTATAACATTTCTATAAAAAAAATACTGGTGTCCTTAAAGTTTTTACACAGTCAATTATAGAGGTTTT
Organism: Maratus speciosus; assembly: GCA_963932465.1. NCBI lineage: Eukaryota > Metazoa > Arthropoda > Arachnida > Araneae > Salticidae > Maratus > Maratus speciosus. The sequence goes on from OZ010791.1 coordinate 64,496,354, forward strand.
TTTTTTGCATAATTATGATTTTTTCGCAATAAAAGGGACACAGATACATTCTGTTGACTTTTATATTAGTATTTCCTCTTAATGTTCAACATTAAATTGTTATTTCACTTGTCGCATTTTCAATTTATCAAAATTTTTGCTGTCCTTAAAATTTTTACACGCACTGTGTGTTACTGATATATTTTAGATGGAAACACTTAATTGTTTTTAGGAAAAAAGGAATACTTTAGCTTTTAAAAGCTTTTTGTAAATTTTAAAATAACTTAGATCCTAAAATTAACATGTCTTTTTCATTTCTTAAGATTTTATGGCATGTTTTAAGTTTAAATCTTCTCCATTAAAAATTAAAATGGGGAGAAAAAAAATCCTGCAAAATGATACATTTTTAACAATTTTAAAATCAATAATTATGCTAAAAAAGGGATTTCTTACCTTATAAAGATATCACAATATGTAAAATGTTGTTGCTATATTTAAAATCAGTTTTGAAAAGTTCAAACTTTAAAATTCTACGCCGAGTAGTTTTAATCATAATCGGGATCTAAAATATTCTATCATATACGTTATCATCGGATCTGATTCCATACTAAGGAATAGAGTATGGATTCGAATCAGCCATGACAATGATCATGTTTATGATCAAAAGTACTTGAAAAGGGGTATAACAGTTTTAAGTTTTTTAAACTGATTTTATATTTGGTAACGACTTTTTACATGTGACACATTTTTAAATAAATAAATCCACATATTTAGCAAGATTATTTATTTAAAATTGGTCTATTTCAAGGTAAATGTAGTGTTCAGTAATATTCATATTTCATATATATAGCTTATAAATGCATTTTTAATAAAACATTTATGGTATTTGCTTCTATATGGGCTTTAAAGAATGCAGCATACAAAACATTTAGTCTACTTACTAGACTGATGTGTGATAGTCGACGGCTCCGTAAAACAGGAAAAAATTCATCTATATAAATAAAAATGTAAATGTTCGTTTGTATAAAATCGCAAATCTCTGAAAGTTCTTCACCGATTTTTTGAAATTCACGGATTATATTATACTCGAATACGCGCGTATTTCTATATGCATAATAGAAACTTCGCTTCCCCCTCATCCCAATTTTCCTCACCATGGGGCACTTATTTATTTTTTTCAGACACCCATTATGTGCTATATCATTAGAAATCCCTATGAACACTCTTTCATATTATACACCGCCCCTTCCCTCCCTCAATTTGCCCCCCGTTGTGTACATTAAATATTTCGTTAGTATTCTTTTTTCTTTTCTTTTTTAGTTTGTGTGAGCTTTTTTTGGCAATTTTATATGCTTTTGTTATAACATTCTTTCTTCTTTTTCAGTGCAACCGATCTGATATTGTTCATCAAAAAATGTCTGGCAGAAGATCCAACTTCGGACGTCGTACCCCCGGATCGGTAGCAGTGCGACGAGTAACTGCAAATCACGCTGAGGAACAACGGGCATCAGTAAACGAGCGAAACAGACAAAGATTGGCTAAAAAACGTGCTAAGGAAGCAGCAGAGCACCATGCAGCAAGACTTGAGGATGCACGTTTGCGAGCACGGCGAGCGTATTCGGCAGCTGCAGATCTGCATAGAACTCAACAAAATGAACGAGAGAGGCTGAGAACGGTTGAAAGACGTCAACGAGGAACATCAGATCAGCGCCAAACAAGACTGTGCTCAGCAATCACGCAAATACAATCACCTTGCATTCCGGTACAACCCAGCTGATGATTATAGTTTGAGCCGGCATATTGAGCACTATGACTGAAGTGTGTCTTTATTGCAAACACTGAAATTTAAAGAAGAAATGATACGTATGTGCTGATTCGCCGTAAAAATTAAGCTGCCTTAAATTTCAGAACCGCCAGAGCCATAAAAACTTTACTTGGGGGATATATCGCCGAATTAACGATTTTCCTATTTAACATCAGGAAATAAAATTTATACCTCCAAATGACATCGTTCGGCGCAGAAATTGCAAAGCTCAAATCATGCCAAATTTTAAATTGACAGGACAATTTTATTACTAAGCCGGCTCCCTGTTTCCGTTCCCAGATGGTCAACATAAATTCCCACAAATGTATTTCATCGGTGATTGCAATAATGAATTGAATGCACATTGGAGACGATGGATATCCTTTTCACAGAATAGATCAGCAGAAGATGTCGGTAAATTAGCAACCATACAAACGCGAAACGATGAAATTGAAACAGATAACTGGTGATTTGTTCTATAATCGCCGTTCCTATCAAAAACATACAAAGCGCACATACACATGGAATACTGTAACTCCGTTAAGGGGACAGTGGAGTTTAAAATCCTTTAAAATATTTTTTTTATTTTTATAAATTCCACCTTAAGTATTATTCAAGGGTACATTATATGCATTATGGCATGCATTTATCACAAAAAAATAAAGAAAAAAATTATTTTTGAGAAAAAAATGGAATTTTACGCGTCGTCTCAGAAGTCTTCGAAATGCCCCCTGCGCATCCCATATCAATGAAAATCCCCAATATTTTTTACAAAAGTTTGGTTTATATGTATAAATAAAATAGAGCATCGAATTTTATACATTTAAATTTAAAGGTTAAAAAAAATTTCAAAATTTCAAAATTTTATCGAAAAAATTTCAAAATTTTTTATTTTTTTTAACCTGTAAATTCAAATATATAAAATTCGATACTCTATTTTATTTCTATTTATAAACCAAACTTTATAAAAAATATTGGGGATTTCCATTGATATGGAACGCGCAGGGGGCACTTCGAAGATTTCTAAGACGACTCGTAAAATTCCATTTTTTTCTCAAAAATACAGTGGAACCCGGTTAAGACGCGTTTCAAGGGAATGGATAAAGGTCGCGTATTAAGCGGGATTGCGTATTAAACGTGATTTGTATAATATTGGAGGAACTGGACTTATTTACGCATTTAATCGTCTAAATGAACTTTAGAGCTTTCATTTATATGTTTACGGTAGAAAATTGTGTATTTTATTTATATTTAGATTATAACTCAATTGTATTTTCCACTTTAACGCATTGTTTCTTTTCATAAGACCAACTGGAATAAAAACGGAAAATAAATGTGGATTCCAACATGGTTTTAATGCCTATTTGTACTTTGCAACTAAAAATGAAACAACAAAAAGTAATTTTCCTACTAAACTATTTTTTTTTTAATAGAAAGAAAAGATCATTAAATCTTTGAAGCACAGCCCAGTTTTTAAAATCATACATAGTACTTGTATTAATGAGTGCCATTATAAACAGCCTTTATTTTTAATATTAAAAAAACATTTTTATTAATCTTTGTGTACATAACATTGTTAGCATAACAAAAAGTAAAGAAATCATAAAAGAATTATCGTGTTTGTTTAATCTTTACGAATTTCTTTTTTTTTTCCTTGCCTATAATATGCATTATAAAACATAGTAGTGATATTAGGCACATCTAAAACTTCACTAACAACAGGTATGATCATGTCTAATCATAATAGTTTTTATGACGTATCTGATGAGTAACCTGAATTCGTCTATATCTCTCTTACCTACAGTAAAAATGTACATAAAGCGAGAGACAAAGAATGTTAGTAGGCGGGATCAAAGAAGAATTGCAGTTTTACTAATTTAGCTGGATTTTATTTTATTCAAATATCTACCACTATTTCCGATTAGTAATTTTCGCATTAATTAATCTGCTATTATAAAGTAAATAATACCATTCGAAAACTGTGTTTTATCTGAATAAAAATAATCCGCAAAATAGGCAACACTTGAGAAGAGAAAAGGAATTCGCATCTTGATCAATGAATTACCGTCTTAAGCGTGATTTTTTTCCTCAAAGGACCAAAATTTTATCGCGTATTAAGCGGGATCGCGTAATAACCGTTCGCGTATTAAACATGATATTTTTGCATTAGCCTTATGGGCGATATTAAAGGGATCGGAAAAAATCCGCGTATTAAGCGGGATCGCGTATTAACCGTGAGCGTCTTAACCGGGTTCGACTGTAATTTTTTTTGTGATAAATGAATGCCATAATGCATATAATGTACCCTTGAATAATATTTAAGGTGAAATTTACAAAAATAAAAAATAAAAAATATTTTTAAGGATTTTAAACTCTATTGTCCCCTTAAATCGATCAAGTACATGTGTAAGTACGTGAATAAAGGCGGCGAGATGTCAGTTTTTGGTGTGCAAGAGAAAGAAGTGATAGGAATGCGGTCATACATATCAATGAAATCGCACAGCATCCGAATTCTTTCATTTGCCATACATGAACGAAATCTAGCTTTTGTTCACTTAGCAATACATCTAGAACATCGACAATGCGCTTATTTCACAGCTGCAGATGTGCAACAAATAGCACTGAATACACTGTCTACAACTTTAAATTACACTACAACTAACACTTGTCTTACAACTTCACGTTATGTCAAAAAAACGCGTTTGCGAAAACACTGCTGTATTCGGAAGTACCTACGTATTAAGCATGGAATGCGAGTAGAAAATTCCCAAAAAGAAGCAAAAATATGAGGGGTTGTATCAAATATCTGTTGAATAGTCCTAAGATAGCGTACACAATATTGCACGTACTACTCTATTTGGATACAACCCCTCATCTTTTTGCTTCCTTTTGGGAACAACTGATTTCGAGCTTATTCTATCAACGATAATTTTTAGAATTTTCAAGCTCAAGATTTTGAGACTCTCACAAAAGTTTCTCTATATACTTAGCTGATAAATTATGCACATTATATTTTGATTGCATACGCGCATGCGCAGTGAAACATTTTTTAGTAAACCTGCTCTTTTTTCATCCAATTTTTACTCTTTTTTTAATTCTGATTGCTGAGTATTGTGTACAATGTTATTTGACATATTTTCTGAAAAGATTATTTTTTTATATTAAGAACTCTGCAAATTATAAGCAAAAAACTTGGCAAGATTTGGGATTGTTTTTATAAAAACCTTAATTTCTCTACGAGTATACATGCTATCCTCATAAAAATGAACACAGTATATTACAATAATTCACCTATTAATATTTCAAGTTTGCACGCTTTTGCTACATTAGTTTTTACAGGGTTATCCAAAAGATATTCGTTCTATTTCAATTTGTTGACTGTCCCCTATGGGGTTTCGGGAAAAAATCTTCGCGCAAATATGTGACCTATACTATACTGTTTACACTCCTGCAGTTTCAGGTTAATTCCTCATGTATTTTTGTAGATATTTAACAAAACGTCTAAAATCGAAAGTGACCGATCACTTTTGGCCATATAGTGTATATACCATGTAAATAGAAAATCATGTAAATACCGCCTTTTAAATATAATAATTAACAAAGTGGAATAGTGTCTTTAATTTTATACATTTTTTTGTTTTCTTTCTTACTCTTTTTCATCAATTTTATGGTTTATTCTCTGAACATTGCAGCGAATTTATGTTAAATTCACTGAAGAGCATTTTCACATTTTTTTAGAAAAATCGATTTTGAATCATTGAACAAGAAATTAAAAAATATATCGAATTAAAGAATGAAAATCATTAAATAAATTTTATTAATCTATTTTGAATTTTAGCATTCAAATAATATTGCCTTTAGCTAATTATTACTGAAATCTTAATTAAAATAATCATGTTATTTCTTATTTGTCTAATGTTTATGGAATTACTTTCGGAATCTTCGTTTCATTTTATCAGAACAAGATTACTAATAAAAAAAAGGATGAAAGAAATATCATAAATTAAGAAGTATTTAATTAAATTGAGAAATAGAGGTAGAGTAATTAAAAAAAATAGCAAATGGTGTAAAAGTTTGTTTAAAACTGCTGAACGGTGATTTGAAGAATAATACAAAATTGTATTTTAAGTCTAGTTAATCACTTTTAAACAAGTTTTAAAATATAATAAATATTATTTTTGGTTTATTTTATTATTGTAAGAGTTGATGCGATTATCTAATGTTTTATTTCGCGAACATATGTTCACCATTCAAATATATTTATATGCACACACAATAACAAAAATGAATAACATTTTAGCTTTTCTCAAAGTTGAATACTTATGCTTGCAAATCTGGTAATGGTGTTTTAAAATTCCAATTTCAATAAAACAGAAACACATATTTTACAAACCAGCAGAAAACAAATAAATGTAATTGGTGCATTAAAGTGGTTATTTGTAAAGAATTATCAAATACCGAGAATGTCTATGACATGAAAATTGCTAACTCCTGGTCAAAGTTCTAAGAGATTGTAACAAGCAAAATACTTTATTTGTAAATAATCAAGGGAATCTTCAAAATCTACTAAAAACGACTAAAGAAAAATATCTGTGTATATGTAAAACAGTTATTGCACATGATGAAATAAGATGAAATTATCGGCGATTAATTTGGGAGAAGTTCATTATTCAGTAAGAGTTAAAAAGCATAAAATTTGACAATTATACAAATACAAGTAAACTGGTAATTTTCAAAACTGCCTTAATTTGTCAATTGTACATAAAGCCTTATCAGATGTGAATAATAAATACACGTGCAGATAAATTGTGTCGATACTTATGTAATAAGAAAGTATTACGTTTTATATAATTTTATTAAAATACAACGTATTTTTCAAGAAATTAATTTATGAAAAATAGAATTTCTTTTAAACTAATGTAGCAAATTCGTAGCAAGTTAAGAAACTAACAAAACTGAAATAAAATTTTTGTTTAAGTTTCATTATAAGAATTATATAATTTAAAATATGCATGCATTATTTAACATAAGCTTATGAAATAAAAAAAAAAAACAATTCAAATCAATGGCGGTATGGAAGCAAGAATATTAATCGGAAAGTGCATGATTTTCATACTTTATTATTGAAGTGCGTTTGTCGAAGCCTTGCTTTTAGTATATTTATTTTAGAGTTAAGTCATTGAAATAAATAAAAAAAAATATATTACTTTTTCATGCTTACGTCTGTATACTATGTACATAAATGATTTTCGAGTTTAATATATACCTTTAACTAAAGCCTAGTTCTTTTAATTCTTTATACTTATTAGTTATGTCTTCATTATATACTTATTAATACATACTTATAAATCAGATAAACTATTTCGCTTCATAAACTAATTATTTATTTTTGTGTATATTTTTATGTTTTATTTTTTAAATATTATATTATAGTAGTACAAGTAGAATTTATAAGTAGGTTAATTTTAAAATTAAAATGCTTACGTATATAATTGTTTAATTGTAAAATTTGTTTCAGAATAAGTACATGTTTGCATTTTGTACTTTATTAAATAATTTTAAAATATCTTAAAACCCCTGGATGTTTTGGGATATTTATTCTAAAAATATCTAAATAAATCAGGAGTTACCTTTTCTCATTTTTATGTTAAATCGATATCACAGATCTATTTTTGTAAATTGAAGCCGTAAGCAAAAGGATCATATTGTAGGAAGGAAGAGCATATCGTAGGAGTTATGCTAAAATCTCCTTTAAATAGAAGATTGATGAGCTCAATTTGCTACATATTTTCTCCTCCAATGCATCGCTTAGGGGATTTTCTTTGTCTGTAGTAATAAAATACTGTTTTCTTTGAAACCGCATTTTTGTCTAACAATTTATTTAAAAAATATCTTTTAAATTTGTAATATTCACCATTTTATTTCAAAATTAATCCATTTAACTTTTTTTTTATGTTGATTTTTTCCTAAAAATATATGAAGCAAAAAAATTTGAATTCTAAATGTATAACATTCTTTCAAATGTATGAAATACAGATTAGATAGATATTAGCTCTATATGTTACGTATTGGTGATGTATTTAAAGAACCGCACTTGTTAGATATTTTAAAACTGCACAGTTTATGAAATGAAATAGTTGGCATTATTTTTCATCAACTATAAAATTGATCATACCATTAATATTTTGAAATAATTTGGTACATCTAAGTAACTTTTATGATATAAAATCTGGAAAACTAACATCACAAAGATAATCTCTGTAGCTCTGGATTTATTTATTTATTTTTAATACATAATATATTAAACTAATAACAAAAATATTAATTTTCTGATATGGCGTCTTTTTATAGAAAGGAAACAAGTCCGACATATAATTACTTCTTGATATTTTTTGTGTTATTAAATAAATATTTGATGAAAAATGAGTGATAATATTAATAACCGATTTCAAGAAAAAAACAGTATAAATATACAGCAGAATCCCAATTATTATATTCGAGATTAACTGAGCATCCGCTTTCACCGAGTTGCTGAAAATTCAAAATCTGAGTCATTCAGGCCATCGGGGTTGTCCTATTCCTTACAAAACTACTCAACAAAACAATTTGAAATTACGGGAGAGTAGCCTAATTTGGACCATTTCACTTATTTTCAGGTGTAACTCACTTAATTTTTGGAATATCTGCAAAAGATAATTACATAGGGTCAATCTATTCATCTATTAACTAAATAAATATTTAGATCAATTTCTTTTTAAAAATCTGAAATTTTATTTTAATTTGAAAAAAATGTCAAAAGTGGTCCAAATTCAGCACTGGTCACCTAAGTTGAACTCCCAGTCTCATAAATTGGACCAAATGGTATCAGGTTGTTTTAATGACTAGGGAATATAACAAATTTTATTAAAAGAAAAGTTTGCGATTAATGAAACACTGAAACAAAATAACAGCAATGAAATATAATGAAATCAAATATCTGAAAATAAGAGTAATTGTTTTAAATCGAAATGTATAAGTTATCAGTAATTAAGAATAGAAATTATGGAACTAGTTGTCAGTTACTTGAATATCATGTAAGGAGTGATGCAAAACTTATACATGAATTTTGTTTATTGTTTTTGTTTTCCAGCGCACACAACATGGAACCGTATATGACAATCTGAACAATGAGTCATTTTTGCTATTTTATTTTTCTTACAGATTAGAGGACTTTTTTTTTTTTTTTTTTTTTTTTTTTTTTTGCAAGAGAAGTTTTCTTTACATTATGCTTGTAGTTCTTCTCTTCCATCATTTTCTTGCTAATTGCATAACGCCAATTTTTCAAAATTCGATGTTCCAATTGCTTTTGTGCTGTGAAAGCTTCCTTTTTCTTTTTTTTTTTTCATTTCAAGGTTTAGTTTATATGCAATTTAGCAAGGGAAATAACAATTCTAATGATTTTCTTTACTTTTGGGGAGGATTTGTAGCTGCAGCCTTGTTGCAGGTTAATTTCTTCACAACTTACTGCCTGCTTTTTGTTTCCTATATCTTTAACAGCTTTTGCTGTACGGGTGTTTTTCTTCCAGACAGTTTGTCTATGTCTTTTTCAACATTTTCAACAAGGTTTGAGATTTTATGCGTTTTAATGGCAAAAAAGTATAATTCCACTCTCCAGAACTGTAAAAAGTTTCCCATCACAAATATCCTGCAGGAGGAAAAGGTTTGAATTCAACTCTGTAAATCAAATATGCCTTAGGAATAAAAAATTCAAAGAAAATAAATACAATTACATACAAGGTAAAAGGCATTGTAAACACAATTTATTGCATAGACATGTAAAAATATTTTTATGTTTATATAGGTCTAAACTGTATAAAAAAATAATCCAGATATACAAAAAAAATTGCATGGAGATAGTATTCCATTATAAAATATAAAAGAATAGTGTACAAAGGGTACCGTCCTCGAAATTCATTACTTACTTTTTTAATTTATAATCGCATATCTGTTCCAATTTAAGCAACTTAAATTGGTTCAATTACGGCAACTGCACCATTTTTTAAAACAGTTAATTTCAAGACTGAGAACAAAACGAAATCAAACAAATCCGCATGAAAAATATGCGCAATAAACAGACGAATTCATAAATGTATATGAAAATATAACAGCTTACCTTAGTTTTAAAATATTCACTTACGTTTAGTAGGAAAAAATTAGATCAAAACAGCTAACTTTAGGTTTTTTTAAATTATCTGAAAACAGCACGTGGTAGGCGGTTGCTTCTTCTAATCACGAGTGACGTCATTCTGATGAGTAGGATTTCAGTGGTAGATGGAGTCTCTTCCTGTAATTAACGGCAGAATGGCAACGGTCCAATTAAAGCGGCGGTCCAAATATGGCTACTCTCCCTATTAGGCTTCCACGTGTATTGTTATGACCTTTGTAAAAAAATCAAACTAAATATTTTCGTATGGCAGATATTCATATAAGTACTTTAGTTTAAAACAGAATAATTTCATAACAAAATAAATTTTTAAGAAACCGAAGAAAAAATTTAGGATATACCGGGGCTTTTTCTCTATTTTTTCTTCAATATTTTTTATTTTATTAAATTTTTGAATTTTGATTTGAGTTTGTACAATCAGCGCATCTTAAAGCTTAACCACGTATGAGAAAAGTTTAAAAATATTAATTAATATTTTATATATGAAGTATAAAAGGACATCAAGTCACTAGGCCAGCTTGATTCATCGAGCGGAATAAGCTGACAATTGATTTGATTTTCGGATTACTAACAGAAATGAAGAAAACACATATATAACATACAAACATAATATAACAAATGCAATTTTTGTTCAATACATAAAATGGTACAAACAATAAGAATTGGTATTTTGTTCAGCTTAAATACTGCCTTCATCGAAATATTTCTCATCATCACAATGAATGCAAATATAAAATATACTGTCTCCTGCGACACATGATTCGTGTGTTCAACGTCGGGGTAACGTTTGTTCTGGTATAATGTCCAGATCCCATAGAACGGTCGTAATATTTGATTTATTGCAGGCCATTTCGACTGAGAGATTGTCACGAGTCTGTGCAATTTTTTATTTTGTTACTACGCCATATTAATTTTGAAAAGGGCTGCTATATTGAAAGCATTGTTATTTAGTTTTTCAGCCGCCAAAGCCACCTAGTGCCGAAATTTGGTACTAATCTAACACAATGTATTTTTTTAAATTTTGTTGCCTTTCTATTAACAATGTAACCAACGACGCATTTTTTTTCGCTAACAGTTTTTTATTATTATTTAAGTTTAAAATGTTTCAGTCATTTAGTGGACACCCTATATTTTATTAATATACTCTCATGCTCAAAATTAAAGGAATTTTCAGATTTGGTCCATTATTTCTACAACTAGTTGATAGATTTTAATGAAATTAGGTATTACATAAGTTGATATAATGCAAAAAAAAGCTCATTCAACAGTTATGATACACATGCATGATCGTACCTAAGTCTCATAAGTGTTGGTAGGTACAAAACAGAACTGACAATATCGAACACAAAAATGGGTTAAGGGGGCACAGGACCTTTGAGTTTGTCGAAACAATAAAAAACATCGCCTTCTTCAAAGTACCAAAAACACAAAAAATATGCAATTCAAATCTTTTTCCCCCTTCCTGCCCAAACTATATATCCTAAACTACATTATTCCGAAAAAAAAAAATGTTGTATGTACAAAATTAATATTTAAATTTTATAGTTACACATTCATCTCACTAATTCGTGATTAAGTGCTGCGCGCATGATAAAATTCTTAATTATGCATATATAAAATAATTTTTGAACAAAATAGAATCATAAGACACCTACTTCTAACTTAAAACCAAAATATACGCAAAACGTTTTGTTTAAAGCTTAATTTTAGCACAAAATAAAAAAAAAGTTCAAAAATCTCAATTTCTTTTATGTTTTTCAAATTTAAAAATATAAATTGATGTGAAATTATGTGAACTTTTTTGGTTTTAAGCTGTAGACTACAAAAAAATGCATATTTGGTTAATTTTTTTTAAGCTGCAGCTCACATAGTTTAAAAGTAACAGTGCGCGCAAACTCCAAATATACTGATCTGAAAAAACGCTTTTGAAAGTTTCAATATCTACGTACCTTCCATTATACTCACCGTCTATAATTGATTATAACTCAAGAAATAATGCAGATTTTTTCATGCGGTTTTTTGAATATTGTTGAGAAATTTTAAACATTCAGAATAAATCAAAAACCGAAAAATGATTTATAGGAAGTTAAAAGGTCCTGTGCCCCCTTAATAGTAGGTATGGTCACGTCTTACAGATTCTCAGCTCTCAAGACGTGAATTCATACTGAAAATCAGGCAGTATATGATTCCCTGTGGCAGTCAGTCCCAATCGTCCAGCATTGCTGTTTTCATACCCTGGGTGGTTTTGAAGGTGGAAGGGGAGTTGCAATAGTCTTCACCAGATTTTCCCACGCATGCTCTATAAGGTTTAGGTCTGTAGATCCAGCTGGCCAATCCATCAAGCAAAAATCCTCACTTTCCAGAAATTCGTCGATCGGATGAAATCTGGGAACCCGTCCATTAAAAAGAAATTAGGGCCAACTTTGTCCCTGAAAATGTGAACATAGGCTACCAATATCTCATACCTACACTTCACACCGGTCACAGAGACAAACACAGGGCGGGGAGTGCGCTCATCCAAGATGTTGCTTTCTCAGACCATCAAACCTCCGCTGCCGTAGTGGTGTTTATCGAACCTTGGAGAGCAAGTAGCAAATCCTTGGTTTTCTCCAGATGAAAGTACGTCGAGAATGAGTATTTAGCCTGGGTCGAGATTCATCATTGAATAGAACGGTTCCCCAATACTCCAAAGTCGATTATCTATTCACCATGCTAATAGGTTCTCCTGTTTCCACAAGTGAGCGGGACGCAAGCAGCAGGTCTTCTTCGAAACAGCCCTATGTCATGTACCTTTTTGAAAACAGTAACAATAGAAATTCGGTTTCCTATGGCCGTATAAAGGTCACTAGACAGATAAGAAGCTGTTTCACTGCTCTTATGTCTCGCTGTAATGGACAAATAGCGATCTTCATTTGCCGTTGTGGCTCTTGGACGACCTTGGCCAGGGATCCTCTGTATGGATCCAATATCCTTAAACTGTTTCCATAAGTTGGACACGACGCTGGACGTTACATTGAAGTCTCTCGGAATTTGCACATGAGACTGCCCTGTTTCTAGTCTCCCCTCGATTAGCCACCTAATTCATCATCAAAACTTTGATGGATAATCATTTTTGCTATTTGGATTTTAATTTTACCGAAGGATGCAAAAAACAGAAAGATATTCGGCGAGGAGTGCGAGCGAACGCAACGGGAAAATTACCACGCTGGCTTATAAAGATTGTTCCTCTACTCGCTCCGCCCATACATACTTGTACGCTCAAATATTGACGATAAATTTTTTAAACACAAAGATTTGCATCTTTCGAATTCTTTCGAAACGTTCGTTTTATTTTTTGTTCAGTACTTTCCATGAAATTCGTCAAAATATGGAAATTCTCTTAATTTTGAACATGAGCGTATATTGAAATATGGCGTTTCCTTCTTTCTGCATTTGCAACCAGGTTTCCTAACTGAATTCCCAAACTAAAGTTATTTCACAACTTTAATCCTAACTTCACATTTAAATTCTTTACACAATCTTGTCAACTAGTATGGATTAAATTTTGTAACATAAGTAATAAAAATAGAGCATATAAAAGCGTCGCTTTTCTTTTGGATGTTCCGGAAAACTGTGTACTAGAGACACTAAATTTAAATGATCATTTTTCTCTAATTTCTATTTCATAGCTGCCAGTCTCCTAATAAAAAGAATATTTAAACGTGTTTCTGATAGCATCAGCATTTATGAAGGTTTTCGTATTGAATTAATCTGCGCTTTGAGCAATGTGTGAATCAATGTACTCTAACAATATAAAGAATATATTTACAGTTTTTTTTTAAAAGAATGTTCTTGAAAAATACGAAGTTAACATAATCAAATTTTAAGAAAAAACTTTAGAAGACGTAATATTCAGAAAATAATGCTTGGGAAATTTTTGACTGCGAATTTAGGATACTGTGTTGAAACTGCAGAAAACCTTGTATAGCAAATAACAATATTCAGAGTCTAAAATGTTCATACATAATACAAGGAGGAATACATTGAATGAAGTGATTGAAAAAATAGTTAAAGTGGTCGATAACCACTTATTTAGTCACAAATACAGGGTCTCACTGTAACTGAATACGGCTTAACGCTAATGATATTGCGAAAAATAAAAATATTTCAATAAAACTGTAACGATATGTACTTTGTTTTGTGTGGAATGCGATAAAATCACAAAACGTTAAAGCAAAATAGGGTACACACGCAATCGATGATACCGTATTAACTGATCATCGCAGTCCAAAATGTGGAGCGTTACGTACGTACTGCTCACACATATAATGGAAACATCTACCAATTTGTTTGGTGTTATCATATTTACAACAAAGGTGTGAACATGCCTGTTAAAAGCTTCATTATAATACACTTCCGTTTTTAATATTATTACCGTCAATCAGGGGCCTCCGTGGCCGAGTGGTTAAGACACCACGCTGCTAATCGCTTTAGAGCGTAGGAAGCTTGTCGGGTTCAACTCCCGCTGGCTCCATTGCACACTCTTTGTGGAGCTCCCGGATGTAAAAATTCTCTGTGTTGTAAATTTGATTGTGCTATCTCGTCCCTGTATATCGACGATGACTTATAAGCGGGCCTTGTTGTCAAGCACACAAGTCTGATGTATTTGTCCAATAAAACAAACAAACAAACCGTCAATCATATTTGTGTTAGAGTAGTACACTCTGTATTTGTGACTAAATAAGAGGTTTGCGATCCCATGTGCTACGGTAATTTTTCATCCTATTGGCTACTATCACCTCTCTTATTTTGTAAAAACAACTTGGACTCACCCTCTGTATTAATAGCATAACTTTAAAATAAGACTAAACATAGTTCTAATTAATAAATTTATGCGTTCCATAACGATGTTTATACAGGATTAAAAATATATATAGAAATCATTTGACACAAATCTTTGAAAATTATTGCACTTTATTTGAAGCAATACTTGATACATTCTTAATAGCATAAGTGACATAAATATGTTCTGTGTTTCAGAAAACAATCATTTCATAAAATCTGTTTGCAGAATGTCAATACTTAAAAATGAATTTAAAGAAAGCCTTTAAAAATATTTAAGCAACCTTCGTTTTATAATATGTCTGATTAAATTTTGTCATTCTTTAAATATGTAAACAAGGAACTAAAATATTTACCTGACAGTATTAATTTTGACATTCATTTCATAAGTTTAAATTAAGATAAGTTTAAATAAGGACTTTAATCTCAATCAACCGTCATCGGAATTAAATTTAGATGGACTTAAAAAATATTTACTTTACGTTTAATAAATTTGTAATTAATTTTCCAAGTTTTTTAACAAAATTTTTCGAAAGGTAAAGAGTATCAGTGAAACAATAATGTTTTAATTAAATCTTTTGGCATGAAAAGTATTTAGACGATCGTATGAATATATAACTTTCTAACGAACAATGAAACATTTGACAAATAAAATGAAATAAAATTATTGCATTTTGTATTGAAATAATTTACTAGAAAAAAAATATATCATAAATCATGGTTTATGTTACGTAAATTGTTGTTACGTATATTATATTAAACTCTTAATATAAGAAACAAATTCATAAATCTTAGAAAATTGAAATCCTGTACCATATAAAAAATAATTTAAGAAACTCTTAAAACAGTCGATTATTAATATTAAAAGTACTTTATTCATTGCTATATGTATAAATTTAAACTGACACCTGAACTAATTAGGAGGTCGAATAGTTGCATTTTTTTCATTTCTTTTAAATTAAATGTACACACCATTCGTCATAATTCCGGAATTATTTATGACGTAGGATCTGATGCGTATTTGAAATTCGAAATTATCACATTAAAATTTAAAAAAAAAAAAGATGATGAGATATTTCGTAAAGATGATGAAAGAAAAGAATGAGTAATATGTGTACTCAAAATTCTTCATCAATCTAGAATAATTTCCACACCAAATTAACGGTACGGGTTACACACTTATGTTATTTATTAACCCCTTGGATAAATATTTATTTAAACAAATTCTTGCTTTTGGAACGTATTTAATTTATTGATGCCAAACTCCAAATAAACTCTGGATACTCAGTAACATACGAAAACAGGACTTGCTCCTGGATTGGAATCCCTTTTTCTTGCGTCTGCCTGGCTTTATTATCGTTTCGAAGGTGGATGTTTTCGATATAGGGGGAACGAAGAGAGGCAATGAAGACGTGTTTTTCAGTAGCCAATGTCATTTTGGCTTGTGAACTTAGTGTTGATGGGGGAATTGCTTTTAAAATGTGTTTGTTTACACATAGTGACAATAAAAACATGATGGCGAATTAGCCTCATCATCCGAAACTTACACAAAACAAGTGCTTGACGAGTGCCAGTCGTCAAAAGTACCCAATGGGTTAAAGCTAAAGTGAACCTGCTGTGCTTTAAGATGTGATATCGCCATAACAATCAACAATATTAGGAATGCATTGTATATTCTGAAAACCAATGATGCTCTAAAAAAGAAAATTGAAAATTTTAAGGAAAGTTTCTTGCAGAAGTAATATTCTTAATTAATTTGGAAATTTTATTGTATATGCATAAAAAATAGAATTCACACAATATACACATATAATGTTGAACAAATTAAATAAATAGACAAATAATAAAATAGTTGAATCAATATTTACATTATCAATATTTATACATTAGTGCAAACTGTAGAAATCGTTACTAAAAATCTTAGAAAATAATTACTTTTTTTGTAAAAAAGTACCTTAACTTTCTACGTCTTTATAAAAAAATATATTTATATAACATCGATACACAAGGATGATCTTTACGCATTCGAAATAAATGAAACCATTTATTAAAAAAGATTTGAAAAAAAAAATTCCTTAATAGAATGAGTGGATAATCTTTCGGGTAGTATTTTGTTGATTAAATACGATTCTTTTAATATCGTTTATCTTATTACGACAGAAATTCTAACGTCAACGTGTATATACAAACAATGGTCACAAATGTTTTAGACGAGTTTGTTTGGGAGCAAAACAAAATGTGTCGATAGAGAAATTACTTGTCACAGCTAATATATGTTTTTTTTTTTTTAGTATAAATTTTCAATTCGCGACTAAAATTTTTCCTTACATGCAATATGCCGCTATTAAAGAACCGATGGCTGGAAGGTTATATTTCTACATGTTCGAAGATAATTATTCGTATTCTGTTACGTAAAATCTCTGTGAAAGGCATTTTTTTTTCAAAACCTTTTGCTACTGTAGGTAGTATTGTCACTAAGACCAGAAAACACATCGTTTTTCTTTACGACGCACAGTGGAGTATTTGACCCGAGATCCTAGACAAAAATAATTTTCTATGTAAATATAGTCCGATTTCCTTGAAATTCTTAGATGATGTCTCGCTACTGTATGGCTTGCTCTTTTCCCTTTGTCTTTGTCTAGAGCAGCTTATAACATGATCACTGCTTAAAAGAAGCCAGTTGCGGACATCTCTGTTGCAAACTTTCTCTATTGCACTTCTTGTGTACTTTGCACGTTACTGTCTAAAGTGTTTGTTTCTAGAATCGGCAGCTTTTTCTGATCTTTGCAATAGCCAATGAGTACGATTGCTTTCTTAAATACTGTGGTACCATGAATAAAAACCTTGTGCATTGTTTGAATCTTAGGATGCCAATTGTAAAGGTTCACATAATACAGACTTGCTGTTTCATCAGCAATGTTTGGAATTTTTTTTTCGTCAATACGATGCCCGCTTCTTATGACTTCCATTATTACTTGCAACATTTTAATCATTTCTGCGTTTACTCCAGACATCTTCAATTCCCTCCTTTTTCCCTTATTTTCGACCTATGAGCCCCCGAAACTAATTATGGAACACTTTTTCATTAAATAACTCAATTAATACAATTTGAAGGCGATCGGATATTTCTATCAAGAGATATCGAGTTGCAAGCGTATGTATGTACCTACATACGTACGTATGTACGTACGTACATACATACACACACAATCTGTAGTGCAGACGCTCTCCGGTAATATCATGGGAGCGAAAAAGCTGAAATACGACAGTAAATTTATTGTTCTTATCTTGTGGCCGAGCTAACTGGGCTAACTGGGCCGACAACAAGCCAGCATATTTCTCTCAGATAACCTTATTGGTTGTAACATCTGGTCTGTTATGTAGACTGCTTAACATAATAAGTTCATCTACGTACGTATCGTTTATATGGAGTTCCTTTACCTGCGGTTTATTCTGTTGAGCTGTTTACATAACAGACCAGATGTTACTACCAATAAGGTTATCTGAGCGAAATATGCTGGCTGGTTGTCGTCCCAGTTAGCTTAAACGGCAAAGCATTGCCCTTGTAAGCCAAGGATCTGGGTTCGATTCCAGCCCTGGGCATTTTTTCGCTCAGTTGGAAATATTCAATTCGTATAAACTATCGTCTCTTTACCCCCAGTGTCGTCAATCTGTTGAGCCGCGTCAGCATAAAGGAAGTACTCGCACATGGCATTCCACTGTTAATTTTCTGGGAAAAAATGGAACGAAACGGCTATTAGGGCTATACCCATTACTGATATATCTGTTAAATCTCCTGATGTAACACCCATAGATATTTGCGCTTTTGAAATTTCAAAAATCGCGTGATTTCCACCCCGGCCACTTTGGAAAGCTGTTCACGAGATATGGGAAAAAATACCTGTTCAAAAATCACAAAAGGCATTACTGTCAAGGAAATGACAGTGTAAAAGGTAGTTCAGAATAAGGTTTACAAACTTGAACATTTAGAACATAAGTATTTTTTTAACATTTCTCTAATTACCATGAAAATCGTCTAAAAAAATTGCGAACGACCTTTGTGCAAATTATTTGTACACACAGACATATATACTATATATATATTTAATATGTAGAAATCGTATTGTTTCCAAACTTTTATAATTTTTTTCTTTGCATTTGTTAAAGAATGACCTTGCAGTTTCGTTCTAAAATCGTTTAGTAATTTTAAAAAATCAATGCTATGAATGTTGTTTGTCGTACATGTAAGAAAAATCCGTAATATTTTCTTAAAAGTAAAATTTTTGAGCAATAACATTTCCTTCTAGAAATATCTGTGAAACAAAGTACAATTTTATAACTGTCAAAAACACAACCCGGCATATGTATAAAATGTCACATACTTTTCAAAGAAGGATAAAACTCTTGTCACCTGTCTTATCATTCAAAAAAGGAGAATCTTAGAACAATACTGAGAAGCTTTTAAGAAAGAACAAATTGAAAATGGTCTTCAAACGCAAGAGATTGAGATAAATATAAACACGTATTTAAGTATGTATATAATGCAGGACATACGGAGATGTGTAATTTTTACAGTGTGTAATAGAGTAATTATTCTGTTTAATTACAGTTTTCTAAAAAAGTGCTGGAATTATTCCGTTCTTAATGACTTTCTTTCTTTTCATTCAAAAATATCTCTTATTGCACATTATCTAAATATTTAACTAAAAATGTAGAATAAAATATGTTTCGTATTGATTTATAAGTAGTTAATTTTACTAATAGCTATTTAGAAATATTACTTTTGTAAATTCTTTTCAAAAATTAAACTGCGTTTTACTATCAGAAATTTTTTGTTTAACATGTAATAGACATATTATCGCGTATATAACAGTAAACATACAACAATGAATATATATTTTTATTATAATAGAAAAAACAATAGCAGTTATCATTTGTTAAGTGAAAATGTAATATTTTAATAGAGAAATTATAGTCCATGGATGCGCGGTACTAAAATCAATGTTTATTTGTTATTTCGAAACATTAGAGCATAGATAGTATAATTATTTTAGTTTCAGAGAAGTGATTACCAACGTAGAAGGACACGCCACAGAGGTTGTTTACGATTTTTTGCAATTATGTAAAATTGCTCTATGATTTGAATTTAAATGAAGAAAACTAAACAGCGTGAATTCGGAATAGGGTTTAATTATCGTCTGTATCATTCAAAATATTATTTTCTTATAAATGTGGCTGTAAAATAAAGAAGTCCGAAATTGTGCGTCAAATGTCGCAAATGAGGTGCGTTCCTACTATAACTACGTTTTATACCACGCTCACCCTTACGATTTTTTTGTCTAGCTCAGTATATGATCAACAGCATTTATACACACAACAAATTTGCAAAAATTTAGTTAATAAACGTAAAAACTCATATCACAAGTAAAAATGCACTTCCAGCAGTCATCGCTAATATACAGTATTTCGGATACAGTATAGTTTCCGAAATATATTGTGAGTCCCTGTAAATACTATGCACTTTCTATTATACAGGAAGTAACTTGTAGTGAACCTCAGCAACGTATATCAATTTCATTGTATTTGAAATAGTTTAACATAAATAAATTACACCGCAAACAAATGTTTCCCTCTATACCATTATGTAACAGGAATACTCTTGTGCGACCCTGCAAATGAATAATTAACATTCTACAAAATGTAAATTTTAATGCATTTCATAAATGCATATCAATTTCATTATGTTCGAAAGGATGTAACATAAATAAAATGCCCTTGAAACTATTTTTTTCCCTTGGCCGTAATGTAGCGGAATAATTTTGACTGTCCCTGTAATTGAACTGTACATCCGATTTTCAAAAATTTGAAATGATTCGACAAAATTATACAGCAATTACATATTTTAAATTTCAAGCCATTCGGTTGGGTTGTTTTAGCGCTGTTATACGCGGATGGACTGACAGACAGACGAACCAGAAGACGACTATAAGTGCTACGTATTTGTGTAAATACCTACGCGTTAAAAATGGATCTAAGACTATAAATTTGTGCCTTACAAACAGACATACTCTTATTCGATTCTTAAAAATATGTATGGAAAACGATATCAAAAGCATGATTTTAATATTACTACAGGTAAACTAAGTGATATAATTAATAAAAAAGAAAGAAACGTCCAAATTGACATTATACTGGGGGAAAAAAAACTTCATACCCAAAAAAGGTACATTCACCATTTATTATATCTAAAGTCGAATCGCAAATTTTAAAAGAAAATCCAAACCCCAAAGAATTATCGCAAAATCTTTAAATATTTCTTTAGGAACTGTAAACACAATTATAAAATCTGATTTTAAACTAATCAGAACAAAAAAAAACATGGTGTTCACTGCCTAATTCGAAAACCTGTTTCTCAGCGTAAGACTGTGTTCAGATTATTGTATGAAAACTATTTGGCCCTTGAAAATTGAAATATGTAGTTACAACTGATGAGGCTTCGGTATATTTGTCTGATTGCAGCTGAAAAAGAACGATTTACTACCTCGAAAATTGGTGAAAAATATCAAAATGTTGGTTCAGAGAAAATAAGGATAGTTTATCTAAAGTTTTTATGGTTATTGCTTGAGAATGTTATAACGGAAAACTTAAAATAAGGCAAGTAGGGGAAAAATGTCAAAATTAACTCGGATCACTATGAGAAATATATTTTAACACATATTTTCAAATGGGGCATTTCTACACTTCCAGCATTCTTCATTGTGTTAAGTTCCATATATGGATAATTCTACCAGCGAAACCTATAAATCTGTTCCTATATTTTTAGAAATAAAAAGGAAACATTAAACCGTAATCCAGGGTATTCCATTTATAGGCATGCCGTCCAAGTCCTCACACGTGTCTCTCATGAATTACTCTGCATTCGAACTTTTAAAACAACCTCTTTTTACGAGGCATCTGAAAATATTGTAGGACTTTGGAAGATTGAAGTCTAAGAGGGGAACACGATCGACATTGATATTTTGAAAACAGCATTTTTATCTTGGAAATAAAAGTCTGTCAAATTGAATATATTAAAAAATAAAATTATTTTCATTTATATGCATGTTGCATTCTAGCAACATTGGATTGGCTTTATCGTTGAAAATGCACTACTGGCTGTCACGATAGTAGTTGTGGATCACATCCAGCGATAATGGCGTAAAAGAAGTGGTCAGAACAGATAATTCGAATCTGTTATATTAGTAGAACGAATTGTTGAAATGCAATTGTCGAGTGAAAACAATGGAATACATCGTTTCGTGAAGTTTCCGAAGAAGAAATTGAAACAACTCCTAATATCAGCTAAGCACTTTATTAGAACATTTTGCAAAAGGTGCAGTTTCCACCAAGATAATTAGCCATCTCTCCGTAGTAGTAATTAGGTTTAAACAAAGTTCCAGATAATCGAATAAAAGGACGGTGACTAGGGGATGGATGTAAACTGGTAAATCGACTCAAATCTTTCAAAATCTGCTGAAACACAGTGATTATCAACTTTTTGTTCCTCACGTGTAAAAATACAAATATGACGTAGTTCGCGCTCTCAACCAATGAATAATTAAGAATGCCACGTCATATAAAGAGTGCGGACAGAGCTAGCAGATGAATTTGGAGGAAAAAGGATAACCTCAGAAATGCGCGAGAAAGTAAAAATGGAATCTAAAAGAATATTCTCGAAAGAAAAAAGGCGCGGGAATGTAACATTTAATTTAAGAATACTAAAAGCGTAATATTTAAGCGATTAAGACAAGTGAGACATTAAATTAAAGGGAATTAAACAGAGTTAACGATAGAGATTATTTAAGGATAAGGATTTAGTTGAAATAAAGTAGTAATATAGAATAAGATAAGAAAATCGCGGAATTAGATCTAATAATGTAACATACATATATATATTTCTTCCCGAAATCGCTACAAAAATGTGTGAACACACTCCTTATATATATATATTTAAATAAATAGAATACAGTAAGTCAAACAATACATTTTCGATTATAAGACGTGACAACGGAAGAGCACCTGTCATGCAATATCGTGCATGTGTTTTACAGAACCAATAGATAATGCTAAGACGTAGATACAGGAGAAAACGGGTTTCATAAAGCGACTGTTTTTAAATGGCAATACTATCGAAAGTTTAATTGGTCACGGCATGTTACGGTAATATTTCGTTTAGAACAGAAGTCGACTTTTAGCTTTAATGTTTGTTCCTCTTCACTAAACTTTCATGCGATGTCACTGATCGAATTACTGTAAAAGTTACTGATAAAGTTCTGTAAATTTGCAGTATTTTTCGTTATACCATGAGCAGGATAATTCTTAGAAGCGACATTTGTGGGCCCTTCGGAAGTGTCTTCTTTTTAAAAGTATAGAAATATATATGTGTTATGTGAATTGAAAAAAAAAGTATTCGTGATCTAGAAATGTACACTTTTCATCAAGAAGGTAAACGCGTCTTTCATCGTGGCAAAAAATTCTTTTGATCTTGTTGTGCACATCTGAGAATAAATTGATAGCGTTTTTTTTATCGCATAGGCATTTAAACTTAGCCAAACTAATCATTAATGATAAAAATTTCACCCCCTTTCAGAATGTTGAAAATAGTGAGATTTTAGCTATTGATATTGATAATTATAAAGTTATGTTCTTGGTTATTGATAAAGTTCTCTTTTATTTATAATTTTTGTAAGGCAGTCAAATCTAAAAAGTTATTTTATTTTTTATGTGATTTCTTGAAATTTGTTTCGAGTCTGACATGTGACACAACATACATTCTGGCGAGTCAAATTCCTTGGTTGGAGGAGGCGGGGAACTGTCATCCTGCACGCGAAGGCGTTTCTATCACGCTGTACTATGATGTATCAATATGTTTTTGCCTCACATAAAAATAATTGAGAGTAGTTTATGAAATTGCTACATTGTATTAGTCATTTTTTATATAGTCACCGTGCAGAGTAACACATTTCCGCAAACGGTACATCAAAGTGAGAGGGGAAGATATACTCTCCAGGAGATTCCAGTAGGCGTGAGAGTAGACCCAAAGGAGGCCATTTTTCTAACTTTTGCCGACCCCCACATGTGATATGGGGTGCATGGATGATGTCCACAATTTTTTTAAAAAGTGCATACCGGTGGTCAATTTGGGGGGGGGGGGAGAGACTCGGGAGAGGCAGAGCATGAATAACTGGTCACAGGCCTTTCCAACAATTTATCACATATGGTGGTCGGTAAAAGTGAGAAAAATTCTGCCTTTGGGTCTACTACCGTGCCTCCTGGAATATATTCTCCCTCCTCTCTTTGAAATACCGGATGCGCAAATGTGTTACTCTGCTCAATGATTATACATAAAAGGGCTCATAAAATGTAGCAGTTTAACTCAATTATTCCTATGTGAGGGACAAATCTTACTGATACACCCTTGTGTACAGTTACAAATTTCTGTAAAAGCACAGGAAAAGTACCGAGAATCTCTTCAAATTTACATTAGTTCTCGGTTAAATGTATTCGATTAAGTTTCACGATCATCATATTACACGGCTTTCCCTTTTCTTATATTAAATTTCCTGTAGGATTTCCATGCCTTTTTATAAAGATATTTTTATCTTTTTTTATAACCTGTAAATCAAAATAGACACTTTAAAAATTTTTTTACAATTTTATTAGAAATATTAAAGAAGGAAATTTGGGTTAAATATTGTTTACTAAATTGTAGAATACTTTAGAAAAGACAAATCCTTCTCTACGGAGTTAGTGGGCATTTTTATATGCAATCACATACCAGTTCTTTTATTCACCATGTGCATGATGCATCGTAATATTAAAAGAAAATTAAAAGTAAATTACAAGTAAAAATATTTCCAAGCTGTATCATGAAAGATATCATTCGCTTACATTAGTAACAGCACATAAAATACATTGAGAAATAGGTTCGTCTGCAACTCATAGGACTCGGGATCTAATCATGGACCGGCTAGAAATACATATTGTAAGTATGAAGTAGTAAAACAGTTAAAATTCCTTCGAGAAATTCAAATCCTTTGTATTTCAAAAATTCAAAAATTTAGAATAATAAAAATTAATTAAACTATTATACATAGCTATTGTTATTGATAATTATAAAGTTCTGTTCTTGTTTAATGATAAAATTCTGTCTGATTTATAATTTTTCTCAGGTACTGAAATCCAAAAAGCGGTTTTATCTTTTATGTAATTCCTGAATTTTTTTTTAAGTCTGACCTGTGAAGACTGATCCATTCTTACGAATCAAATTCCTTGGTGGGAGGAGGTGGGGAACTGTCATCCTGCATGGAGAGAAATGTCTATCACGCTATACATTGTGGAAAAGTTCACTAAAAGCACAGAAAAAGTACCAAGACTCTCTTTAAATTTACACTACTTTTCGTTTAAATGCATTCGATTAAGTTTCTCGGTCATCATTTTACATACTTTTCCCTTTTCTTATATTAAATTCCCTGTAGGATTTCAATGTCTTTTTATAAAGATATATTTATCTTTTTTTAAAAATTGTAATTCAAAACACGCAATTTATTTTTTATTTTTTTCCAATTGTATTAGGAATACTAAAGAAGAAAATTTGGATTAAAAATCGTTTTACTAGAAAATAAAATATTTTAGAAAGGGAAAATCCGTCTCATCAGAGTTAGAGGGATTTTGTATCTGCAATCACACTTCTTTCCTTCCCCATATACATGATGCTTTGTAATATTAAAAGTAAATTAAAATTAAAAGTATTTATCAGCTGTATTATAAAAGACATCATTCGCTTACAGTAGTAACAGCTCATATAATACAGTCAGAAATGTGTTCGTCTGCAACTCATAGGACTTGGGATCTAATCGCGGGCCGGCTAAAAATTAATAGTGTAAAAATTACGTGGTATAATAGTTCAAATTCAATCGATAAATTCAAATTCTTCGTAGTTCAAAATTTCATTAATTTAGAAAAATAAAAAAAATTAATTAAACTATTATCCTTAAAAATAAATACATTTATAGAGTCTTGTGTATTAAATAGATGTAAAATTACCGAATAATGTCCGTCATTGAGGAAAATCCTTGATTTTCTATTTTCTGTAATTTTATTGTAATTGTAAAAAGACTGAGAAAGTTAATTGCAGACAAAAACAGTTATCATCATTTTATTTAATTTATGCATTCATTAGTAAAAAAATAAAAATTCAAGTATATACTTGAATTCGTAAAGGGTCAATCCATTTCAAGTGGTCCAGCACTGGTTACTCGGCAATTTTTAAAAAATCTGAAATTTTTTGTACAACAACCCTAACATAATGAAAGTTAAAAATGAATATCATTTTAATTTTATTAATTTTTATTTGTGCATGGCGGCCATCTTTGTTTCGTCGTCTGCAGCAATTTTCTCACATGAAGGGTTTACGGAATTATAAATAATTAATCGTTTATTTCTCCAATTCAAGTGCGGATTGAAGCAATTTTTACAGAATATATTGGGCTAAAAATTTGGTAATATAGTAGTTTCCGAAACTAACTGCTTATTGGTGAAATTTAAGCATAAAATTTCAGTTTTTTTCCAAAATTGATCCGGTTACAAGAGGAAATTTTTCTAGCAAGGAAAAACTGTCAACATGACATATTTTTCTTTTTACAAATAGACCGAAAGTACTTGTACTCACACGCCAAGTTCCAGATCTGGGACTTGTTTTCTCTTCGTTAAAAAAAAAAATCCCAATTTTTTTTAAAAAATGTCAAAAATTGCAAAAATTTCAAAGAATTTCAAAAATTTCAAAAATTGCACTTTCGAGGCTCTGTGGTGGGGCACGAGATAAAAATCTGAAGTTCTGGTTTTTGAGAGTACTGTATAGTAGTGTTAGGCACAAGAAATTTCAGGATGGAGATTTGACTACAAGCTGAGATACGGCAAGAGCAACATGTCAAAACAATACTGCCAAATTATTGTTTTGTTGTAGTCACAGCTAAGTATTTATTTCAGAGCATCATTTAAATTTATTCTTTTTATTATCTTTAAAAAATAGTAACAGAAAATAAAGCCTTTTGCAAAGATTAACAATTAATGTAAAAAATAGTTATGGCAAAGGCCTACATTTTGTAGGGTTTCAGTAATTTTTGTTGTAATTTTAGTAACTAAAAGAAACCCCAGCAATTTTACATAAAGAAAAAAAAATATTTTTATATAAGACCTGAGACAAAAACAGAATAGGGAAAGAGAAATGCTGTTAATGTTGGCATACTTGTTGAGACATGATCAAACGTGTCAAAGCACATTCCTGCTTTTTGGTTTAAAAACCACAATTTTAGTGCTGCTTGACAGTCCCTGGAACTTGCTCCTACCGTAAGTATGTTCTTGTAATTGAAACATTATACGATGTTACCTTGCACCAGCCTCAAGTAATTTTCTGAAAGTAAAGATATCCAAAGCCCTTTCAAAATTTATACTGCAAAAAAAAAAATGACATTTTTGCATAAGAAGTAAGCTAGGAATTATTAATGAAGTGAGAGTTGCACATAGTGATTTCAAAGTTTATTTCTATGAGCCAGCAGTGCCAAGATCTTCAATCAAGTTATCAAGAGATGACAAGACTTGGTTCCTAGAAATAAAATTTTGAGAAAGATAAAAATTGAGGTTTTTAAACCAACAAGCAAGAATGTGTTTTAAGACGTATGATCATGTCTCAACAAGTATGACAACAGTATCAGCTTTTCTCCTTCCCTATTCTGTTTTTGTCTCAGGTCTTTTATAATTTTTTTTTCTTTATGTAAAAGTGCTGAGGTTTCTTTTAGTTATTAAAATTACTTACATCAAAAATTACTGAAATCATACAAAATGTATGGCCTTAGGCATAATTATTTTTTAAATTAATTTCTAAGCTTTGCAAAGGGTTTTATTTTCTGTTACTATTATTTAAATGTAACCAGAAACATAAATTTAAGTGACACTCTGAGATAAATACTTAGCTGTGACTAAAACAAAACAATAGTTTGGCAGTATTGTGTTTGGCAGAGATATCAAAACCTCAAAAGTTCAATTTTTGAAATTTTTGAAAAATTTGGGATTTTTTAGCGAAGCAAGTCCCAGATCTGGAACTTGGCGTGTAAGTATAAGTACTTTCGGCCTATTTGTAAAATCAATTATGTCATGTTCACAGTTTTCCTTGCTAGAAAAATTTCCTCTTGTAAACGGACAAATTTTGGAAAAAAAACCTAAAACTTTATGCTTAAATTTCATCAATAAGGATTTATTTTCGGAAACTACTCTATTAGCAGATTTTTAGACCAATGTAGTCTGTACAAATTGCTTTAATCCGCATTTGTATTGGAGAAATAAATGATGAATTATTTACAATTCCGTAAATACCTTCATGTGAGAAAATTGCTGCAGACCACAAAACAAAGATGGCCGCCATGCACAAACAAAAATTAATAAAATTAAAATAATAGTCATTTTGAACTTCCATCATGTTAGACTTGTTGTACAAAAAATTTCAGATTTTTAAAAATGGTCAAGCAACGAATAAAGGATTTTCTGGACCACTTGAAATGGATTGACCCTAAACTAAACTACAAAAGGTTGAATATCATGTAAATGTAACTTAATGAGTCTAGTTGTGATTTAAAAAAAGAAAATTTCTACCGATGAATGTAATAAATTGTATAATGTCTGAGAAAGGTAATTACAGACAAAAAAGTTATACCTACTTTATTTTCATTGAGAAGAAAATAATAAAAAAATAATGTTATAAAGAATGAATAAAACACACATACCAATTTTACTTTTGAATGAAAGCTAAGATAATTATAGATTAAATTTAGCAGGAATTATATAATGTCTTTATTTACGCGTTCGCGTCTGGCGACAATTAATAGTAGGGGATAGTGGCCTAAAATTATCCCCTTAAGGAAAAAACTTGTGTAAAATAACATAAATGTTTAAATAAACTTCAGGTCCTATGCTAATATGTTTTACACTAAATTTTGCATCAGAAACATACTTTAATAATATTTTAAACCCAAATAGAGCAATCAAAAAAATAGATTTTGTAAAACGTGTTCAAATCATCATTTTACCCTCACCAAAGGACAAATGATAATTGCAAATTGTTTTTTATCGGCAAAATAAAGGATATAAAAGTAATTATGATAATGCATAATGATATAAAATAAGTTTTATAATCAAATAGCATACATAATTTATTTTATGTAAATTTTTAAATAAAAAGGTGTCACAAATAATTTTGAAAAACAATAAAATGGAATATTTGAAAATTACGATCCAAAAGTAGTAGCCCATATTAAACGCAGAAATAAGTTAAATAATGCCTATTTCCGCCCCATCCGAAAACATGGAATATTTAAGCATTTATCTCAAATAAACACATAATCGTCATTCTTATTTATCCCTGCGCATGCATTTTGTGCCCACTTACGACACTTGTGACACTGGATCGAACCTTCTCCTGCTGCAGAGGAGGCAAATAGTTCATCGCAATAAATACACTTGTGTTCATCTTCTGAAACTATTTCACTATATTTCAAATGTTGGTTTTTAGGCACCCATTTCCTCTTTATGGGATTGGGAATAAGTCTTTGATTTGACTTCATTCTCTTTCCTTTGCTTGTTCTGGCTATTTCGTTTTTAGATTTAGCATATTTTAATTGAATTTTCTTAGCTGAAGCCTGTTTTATCTTCCCTTTCTGTTCTGTATTATTCGTTTCCAAGCACAGTTTATTCTTATAAGGACTGCTTGTTAAAATGGCACTTTCCATTGATTTCCTTTTTCTCGAAGTGCTTGATTCCGTTTTCTTTGGGGATGGTAGGATAGCACGTGGACTCAAAGAGAAAGGTTTGGGACAGTTACACATTTGGCTCCCATGATGACTAGGAACCGGTACCGGATTTTCTTCAGCCAATTAAGTTTCAGTTTCAGGCCAGGCGGGGAGGCCTACCAATATGGTTTTAGCTCAACAAGCCCGGCAAAGCAGAATAACTACCACCATAACGGGCCGCTGCCGGAGGCAGGGCCCGGAAATACCTTCGTTGAATAAGACCCCTATATATTAAAACTTACAAAAAACGATCCACATAATGGATCATTTTACCCGACAACATGACCGTCAGTTTTAGGTCATACAACTAGATGACGCCGAGAAATATAAGAAAATTAGCATGTGCAATTCACATCTAAAAACATACTCTATTAAGTAAACCAGGTCATTTTTCTGTACATGAAAGACTGTATATGTAAATAAATATGAAAGTTAGTGCTTATCTTATAACAGATGTTATAAAACCCACTTTTTGAAAGAATTCTATTCAGCCGCGTAATACTGCGATCGTTTGAATACCGCCATTGTTTCTTCTTCACTTGGAACAACTAGTTTATAAGTTACCCTGTAGAATGCGCGATCTGTCTCGAAGAAAACCTATGTGGATCGTTTTGCCTGCTAGGATCAGTTTAGGCCATCTTCCCCTACATGTATTTTCATTGCGTATTATTTTTTCTTTAGAATTATTATTTTAACTATATGCATGTAGTAATGGTAGTATATGTTTATACCTTTCTTATTATGATTTCCTGTATGTTTTGACATTTAGTACAATTAAGAATAATAACAGTTCTCTTATTTCTCTTTACACCGTTGTCGATTTTTTATTTTAAACATATATTTCACTCTTTAAATTTAAAATATAGGTTATTTTTCTAAACGAATCATGTGTAATTAAACGCAAAAATAATATTGGAAAGTTGTAATAGCTTTTAAATCCTGTTGTAATAGGGCATTTATTAGGCTGAAGTGCCCATATTTCGTCCTCCTTCCTAATTTTGTCCCCCTTAACTTCTTCGCTTCTGCGAAAGTGGCGCCACTTATGACGCAAGGCAAAGGGGACGGAAGGAAAAGGGGCGAGTATTGAAAGTTTTGTTCGCAAGACGTATACATAAATTAAAAACGCCGAATTTCCTATTTATAGAAGACCTGAATTCTTGTTACGTCTGTTGTAGAACGTTATTTACTGTACTGTAAGTATTTATTTCTTATTAATTGCATGAATTTTACGTAGATAAGATGCGGATAGTAGCATACGGTGAGTTTTAATATGCTCAGCTCATCTTACGGGAACTGAAGCTCCGCCATATCGGGAAGTACCGTGGTCTCAAATTCGTCCCCCTTGGAGTTCTTATTTTCGTCCCGGGGACGAAATTAGGAATGCTTTTTTATGATACTTTTTTCCTCATGTTTGGATGGCTAATGTTTCGTTACGTTATTCTTCCACTGATAATAGTACAATTCTTTGTGCCTTAATTTAATGTAAATTAAATTACTTACTCATTTAGAAATAAATTTTGATTTAGTTATAAGTTAAATCTCGGCGTAATGGATTTTTTTTTTTGGGGGGGGGGGGGAAATTAGGACCATCTTTTTTTCTTTTGCATTTTTTAGATACTTTTGAAAAAACAATTTTTCACATTGTTAAAACTTTTTTATACGATATTTGCCTATGTTTCTATGTGCGTGGGTAGTTAGTCTATGTAAAATCCAAATTTAGTAGGTTTTCACTGAAAATTAAAACTTCCAATCGTCTAAAAGTAACTGGGTAATAGGGCGATAATAGGGCACCTTAACCTACACATCCCGAAAAATGCTCCTTTAGACTATTGTGGTATGGATATGAACTGAATGAAACACAAAATAAGTACATTCTTTAGATTTCAGACAAGCACATAATCGTTAAACTTCACTCTATAGGTATATATACTCTTAACATTATTAACGTAAATGTAATTGCTTTTTCAAAATTGTAAAAATATCGAATTTAAAGGACTAAATAGGAAAAAATTAAAAATATGTAAATATATTTTGATTCAACATCACATTGCCTTCAACAAATGGCGATTCTCCTCTTTAGCGCACTGTCCCGAAAAATTTTCAAAGTAGTATTTCCGA
The DNA here is from genome assembly GCA_963932465.1 of Maratus speciosus. Lineage (NCBI taxonomy): Eukaryota > Metazoa > Arthropoda > Arachnida > Araneae > Salticidae > Maratus > Maratus speciosus. The sequence continues at coordinate 64,528,158 of OZ010791.1, forward strand.
TAGCACTTGTAAAAAAGAAACAACACTTTTAACTATGAAGAATAGTTGACTAGTTGTCGTGTGCCAACAAAAAGCCAAAAAAAAAAAAAAAAACAATAAAAACACCTGATTTTGAATTGCAATTAACTTTACCCATGTCACGTCAGCTGTGGTTATACAGTGTGTCCACGTATAAACTGACCGACCTTTATTTTCGCAACCGTTGGTTATAGATGCATACTTCCAATTATAAAAATGGTTTAAATAAGGTAAAGAGCTACTTTCAAAGCAATTTGGGTAAAGAAAAATATTTATTAAAAAATTACGAAATTTAAATTTTTATACGGTCCCCCGATCCTATAAGTGATATTTACTAAAAATTTACTGTGACACTAACAAGAAAGACAAAAAAAGTCCCATTCATCTAACATTAAAATTGACCTAGTTATGAAACTTTGAAATCCATGACTTGTACCACTTTTTTGCATGTTAAAACAGATGATTTCGACCATGCTTTCAAGGGTCGTGTATAAAGTACATAAACTTATTTCAAGGAATTTGCGCTTTGAAAGAAATGGTAAATATATTACGATAAACTTTTATAAGTTAAGTTTCAGATTAGTTAAAGTAATTGTATTTTAACATATGTTTTATTTTGTAAGGATTTGAGGCTATGATTTCTTTTAACTAAAATTACATTATTTTCATAAGGTTTTATTTTCTTGCAATGATCGTCTTTTCAGTTTAATATTTGTTCTCGAACTTACTTTCAAATGTCCGAACGAAGTTAAATTTTATATACTGACTTAAATCCGATGACAATGCAATATTATTATGATTTTCGACTCTTACCACCTTATACATATTTATATTAGAGGATAACACAAAAAAATTCGGATAGATTACCGTTAAGAAGTTTAAGAAAGAGTTTTAGATTAGATAACATAAACCTGCAATGGTTGTTTTTTTAACGTTTATAATTACATTTTATGCATTTTTTAACGCTGAATCAAACACTTTCCTTCACTTTTAACCATCATGTCAAGATGTTTCGCAAATTGTAAATTTGAAAGTTAAAAAATAGCGAAAAATCTGATACTATAAAATAGATATAAGATGTTTTTATTCAGTTTAATTTTATTTAATTCAATAATTTATTAGATTTTTTGGCTTATACTGGGTTTCTTACAGATAAACAGCTCGGCGGTCCGATGAGGTGGGGAGGGGAGGGGGCATCAATTTTAACTTTTAGCTTTTTAACTTTGAAATTTGCGATTTAAGAAAATTTTTGACGTGATGGTTATGAAGGTCATTTTCAGATTCAGTGCTAAAAAATACATAAGAATCAATTTTCAAAAGCTAAAAAAACATGCCACAACCCAAAATTTGAAAGACAGTGTAATCTAACAGCATTTTAAAATATGTATTATTTTTTAAAGAATTGAGGCTGTTGTTTTTCATCCTTTTATTTAACAAAAAATCTGTTATTTTTATCCTTTTATAATGTTCAGTACAAATTGTACATTTTGCAGTATAATGTCAGAATGATTAAAGATTACAAATTTATAAAATTTATATTGAAATGCTAAGTTTACTCTCAACCATTTCTTTAATATATCTGATGAAATTAGATTTCTATTAAATTTGTGAATGACCCCTCATATGCAGCAAACAATATACTCCAAATTTAAACAGATATTACTCGCTCAATTTTAATCGTAGAATAATGGGACTTTTTTTGCCTTACTTGTCAGTGTAACAGGGAAATTTTACTAAATATACTTTATGGGACCGGGGGACCGTATAAAAATTTAGATTCTGTAATTCTTCATTAAATTGTTTTTTCGCTTCAAACTTTTTTATCTTAACTCTGCACCTAATTTTAACCATTTTTGTAATTGGAAGTATGCATCTGAGATCAACGGTTGCGGAAATAAACGTCCGTCAGGTTATACGTGGACACACTGTAGAGAAAGAAACATGAATAAGGGTGTGGGATATTTTTCTTCTACGTCCCTGATAACCAATAAACAGTGATTATGAATCATTTGATGTATTCATGTTTTTAATCAATAAACAGTCTTTTTCTGAAGGTATTATACCCGTAGATGTGTGGAAGTTGTCACTCATGGGTAATGCCCATCTAAATTCAGTCCATGAGATTAAAAATATCGAGTTCGTTTCGTACTAAAAAATGTCGCAATTTAGTCAAATCGAGGTCTAATCTTACCAAAATTAAGTCAGAATCGTCAGTCTCAATGAAATATATTTGCTCAGGTACAGTACAAAAAAAAAAAAAAAAAAAAAAAAAAACCTTATTTTGAACTGTAATGGACTTTACGCGGTGGGCCGAAAAAACTTTTTTTTTGTTTTTTGATTCGCTATACCGCGGACAATTTGGCTTTAGGGTTGCTTAGTAAAATGCAAAAACAAATTAAATAATTTTTTACGTTTAGCGGTAGCGCATCGCACTTGAATATTTGAAAATTATTGAAAAAGCGGTAGTTTTCTTTCGATTTTTTAAAGCTACACACGAAAAAGATAAAAAAAACTGCTATGGTGAAAAGACTTCTAAAGAAAGATCAAAAAGCACATTATAATAAAAAAAAAAGAAAAAAAATTACTTCATTTAGGAATTAAAATAACCTTAAATTGACGCATTCAAGCTGTATGATGAGTCCTTCTACTCTCGTAGCAGTACAGCGCGACGAGCCCTGTTGCGAATTGGAGCCCGCCAATACTACTTGTGCTGACGCTTCACAATGCACTGTGCGATACGCATATGTGTGCTTTATGACACAACGGTTCTTGTGAGTTGATCACTAGAATTTTGCCGGCAATGATTCGCAGTGTGTTCTTCTTGTGCGTTTCAATCGCGTTTCCTAAAGACTGATTTAATTAATGACCACTTAATAAGTGATTCGATCGCTGTGTTATGGCTGTTTCCAAAGAAATTACTCGCAGTGACTTTAACTGCCATTATTTCCCCACCCAAAAGAGTTACCGGTGAATAAACTTCCAACTTATGAAGACGTTCTCAAGTGTTGCTTCCATGAAATTTACAACTTAGCCTTGAAATCAAACAACAGGTCAGTTAATTTTTCTCACGTTTCTATTATTGTGACGCCAAAAGTTAAATATGTGTTTCATAAAGCTTCAATACTGACAGTAACGCCTTACAGAATTGTTCAGTTAACAAATGCATATCATGACAGTTAATCTTATGGAGTCCTTTAAGCGTGATAAGGGAAAGTAAAAGTTGAAAAAGAGAGTTGGAGATTAAAAAAAAAAATCTTTGTTACTGTTTGATGTCTCTGCGTGTAAGTGAAAATGACATTAGAATGCAATTGTAAAATGGTCCCTGAGGTTTGTGAGTGTCCTGTCTCTATTATTTGTAACTGTGAAAAAGCGAAAAATATACCCCATCATTGAACTAAAATTCTTGTACTTTCAAAGAATGCATGGTATTGGTAAAATTGGAAGTGTGGACGTAAAGGAAACAAAAAAAAAAATGTGATTGGATGTGATGGCACTGTTAATAATATGGTGTGGAAAACCGGCGTTATTCACATTGAAGAAGAAATTAAAAGACCACTACAGTGGGGAGAGGTGGTGGTGTATGCCTCTTACATTTCAATGAGTTGCCATTCCGGCATTTGTTTCAAACTTTAGATGGTGAAACGACTGGGCCAAAATCACTAGTCCGATTAGCACGCAGCTCAGGAAATGTGAGAAACTCCCAGTGGTAAATTTAACAGTGTTGAGTGTGAATTTCCAGAACTGACCGGCAAAATTTAAGCAAAGATCAGCAGTATCTACTGGACATTATTTGTACTATAAAACAGGCAGCTGTCCTGAAGATTTATCTGTACTGAGCCTGGCACACTTCCTACTCAAGGTGGGTAACGACGGACAACATAATTGTCCAGTTTTATTTAAGTATTGAAAATCCAACAGACGAACACAAGATTATAGTTTCTTTTCTCCTAACGTCTTATGTACCTGTATGGTTAAGTATTAAAAAAAGTAAATACTTCACAAATGGGGCGGAAGATGTGTTAAAAGTTATAAACCGTCAAAATTCCTCTCTGAAAACTTGCTGAAGGTCATTGAACCAGTAATTGAGAGAAACGCATTTTTGGCCAATCCAAAAAATTTGCTTTCGAGTATGATAGTAGATGAAAGGGATCATATACGAGAGTTATGTTTCAGAAGAATTATAAAGGCTTGAAACTTAGCTTCTAAAACAAAGTCAATCAGGTGTTTTCAAACATTCAAAATCATTTTTCTAGCTACAGACTACATCGAAATGATTCACTGGAACTCTACTATACTTTCACCACCCCCTTTTTCTGAGAAGAGCCACCAACGAAGAGATTTGGTCTAAGGTCGAATCAGGTAAAACAGCGGCCAAGTGGAAATTTGACCAATTCCTATGTCATTCCCAAACAGTAGAAAAGTGCGTGAAACTGGTAATCGAGGCATTATAAAAAGTCTTCGGGTCCAGAGATGTTTTTTATAATAACGACACTATTCTCCAGATCTTCAATGTCTTAGTTTTTCAAGCAAATCTTATTTCAAACTTCAAAAAGATAGTAAAGACATGTAAAGGACTATATTTTATTACAAAGTGAAATTACACTCAGGTACAATCAGATAAAGGTAATCAGATCAGGTAATAGTACAATCAGAAAAGTAGTTTTTATTTCAATGAAAATTTGTCATTTAAAAAAAAATGCCTTTTTTTTAAAACATAATCCGCTACCAATGTGTTGCGAAATGTAGGGGAGATGGGGGCACATGTGAACACGGGGCACATGTGAACATCGCAGTTTTTCGATAGTTACTATAAGCTTTTTTATTTGAAAAAAATTACTAAAGATGATAGCATCTGTATACATATGGTAAAAATTTTTTTGAAGCTCTATGACATTTTGTTTGTCCTCTGTAGCCAAAACACTGTTTTTAGATCTCAAAAGTAAAACCATTGCTCCAAGTTCATAAGCGAATAATTTTATTTATTTATTCATTTATTTGAATTTGTGTGTTTTACCATATACTATGAACACTAATAAACATTTTTGATAAAAATCTTTTTCTTCTAAAATTGAGAAATGTTAATTATTCATCAATTTAACAGAAGCAGCAATGTGGGGCACTTGTGAACAGGCTAGTTGGGGCAGATATGAACACTTCATAAGTACCCCAATAATCATTCTGTGATTCTGTTTCTTTCAGTTAACTTAATGAGAGATAATGTCAGTTCCATTATCTACAATTTTCCTGAAATTGAAGATATTTTCCTCTCACAAAGTTAATTTTGTATTGAAACTTCCACAAACACATCTTTCAGCAAATACATAAAGAACAAGAGGCTCGTCTACGTTCAATTGCACTTTAAATAAATTTAATGTTTTCTAAAATGCAATAAGTGTTATATATTATTTTACTAAACGGTTTACAACAATATTTTTTATGCATTGTTAATACAAAAGTATTACTTTGAACAACTTTGCAAATTTTTCTTTTACATTTGTTCTAACCTTGCAATGAAGGCTTACTTCCATCTCTAAAACATTTATGTATATCATGCTTTGAATGGAGATAGATACCAGTAATATTTTAAGAAAGTACAATTTTTAAACTGATAACTACCGTAAAATCCCGATTGTACCACCCCCCTCTTTCAAAAGCAAAAGAAGTTGGGGGGGGGGGGTTATAGTCGAGATTTTTTTAATCATTAAAAAACCCTTCTTTATCTATAATTTACAAGAAAATAAGGCAAATACAGGAGTAAGAATTTTTCGTATTTCAGCAGATTTCCGATAAATAGTATGTAAATGCCCCCTCCCTAAAATTTCCCCCAAACAAAAACCCTTAAACAAAATTTAAAAGTGTTAATTTCTTTTTTTAAATTGCTTCTTTATTTTTTTTATTTTATTGCAACAATACTTAATGAATCATCTAAGACTCTCCCCACCAAATCTACTTATTTTCATTTTATAATTTTTTGCTTAAACATATCACGCAGAAACTAGAGAAATATACATATATATTTTTCTTTATGGTAAATTTAAAAGGTAATATAACTAATGATTACTATGACAAATGAATAAAGGAATAAAAAGCACATTAAAGGATATTTTTTCCTTGTGTTCACATGTGCCCCACGGGTGTTCACAACTACCCCGCTGATGGGGCACATGTGAACAATTTTTTGATTTTATAAAACTATTAAAACATGTAAGAAGAACTATACAGGTGATTTTGAAAAAAATACCATGTGCAAAAGAAAGTCCTGTTTACTATATTAAGTAGTTTTTGTTTATCGAAATTAATCCAGTTATGAGAAAAAGCTATATTTATGCGAACTGTTCACATGTGCCCCCATCTCCCCTATTTATTTTTTCATTTATTTATCATTCCTACACTCTTTTCTACTAAAATATGCCTATAGCTGCTTTTTATATAAGTTACTTGATTTATTTCCATTTATTAGAAAAATTATCAAAATCATGTTTTTTCTCAAATTTTAAGCCCGATGCTCTACCGGCAAACGTAAAAATTTATTTATTAATATTATTGCATTTTACAAAGTTACCCTAGACACAAGTTTTCCGCGGTATAGCGAATCAAAAAGAGAAAAAAAGTTTTTTTCGGCCCACCCTATGACGCATGTCCCGCCTGTTGCTGGTATGTAGAAATAAACACCGATAAGGGTGTAGGATATTAAAATTCTACTTCCCTGATAATCAATAAACAGTATTTTTCCGAGTGTGGCTGTGACTATGAATCATTTGATGTATTCATGTTCTTAATCGATAAACAGTCTTTTTCTGAAGGTATTATACCCGTAGAGGGGAGAAGTTGTCCACTCATGGGTAATGTCCATCTAAACTCAACTCATCTGATAAAACAAAATGAGATCGCTTCGTGCTAAAAGATGTCGCAATGTAGTCATATTGAGGTCTAACCTTACCACAATTGAGTCATACTCGTAAATCTCAACGAAATATACTTGCTCAGGTAGGGGAGACCGGGGCTAGTAGTGACATTTTCGACATTTTTGCTATATGCGGTAAGATTTTAACTGAAGCGATACATTTAGTGTATCATATCATTAGAGTAAATCATGCGTAACATATTTATAAAACTACTATTAACATTATTAACGTTTTTTATAACAAACAATGAATTCTGCGTAACCTCGAAATTTGTCACCACTAACCCCCGCTACGGGGCAAGTTGTGACCTGCTTGAGGTACATTGTGACACATAAAAGTACATTGTAACATATACAAATTATGTAAGAAAGGCGATTAAATGGGATATGTTAAATCAAGAATGAGAAATGTATTCATTTATAACTTTCTTAACACAATAAAATACTTTCATGTTTTAATAATATTGTAAATCAAATGAAAATAAAATAGTTAAGTTGTTAACACTTGTAAACTCTTAGTCCTTTATAAAGATACTTTTAGAGACGCTTAGCAATAAAAAGAAAAAAAACACTGTTTTAATCAGGAAAGAAAGAAAAAGTAACCCAACACTAATCATTGGCCATATTGATCTTTGACTCGGTAACCTACTACAACGTGTAGGCCTATATCCTATATTTATAATCACACGTTGTCATCGCTTGTTTCAGCGTCTGATTTGCAGTTAATACAAATATAATAAGGTTTATTTTTGGTACATTTGACATGCTCCCATATTTTACATGTCATGCATTGCACCCAGTCTTCTCCGGGTTCAGAAATTTTGTATTGCTCCAATCAAACTAGACATAAGCAATTTTCGTCATCTTCAGAGCTATCCAATACTTGATTCTCCCTTTTTTTCAATAACCTAGGTGTAATTTTTTATGCACTGCTTGGCCTTTCCATACAGTTTCTTTTTTTCTTTTTCTTCTTCAATTTGTTTTCTGCGTTCTTTTGCTTTTTGTTCTGCTCGAATTTTCTCTTTTACAGATGTGCTTGTTAGAATGGCAGATTTCAAACATTTATGAATAGATCGCTTGCCTTTTCGAGGTACTGCTTTAGGGAGTGGTCTTATTTGTGTAAGACTTACCACTGATACATTGCTATTATCCATTGTCATAGAATCATCTAATTCAATGAGATTTGTTACTTCTGAAGACGGTCCTGCCATCTCACCAGCATTGAACAGTTCTTGGGCTTTCCTTAAACTGCACCTTCCGAATTTTACTTCTATTGCAGCCCTATTATATTCTACTAAAGTAGCTTTAGCTCTTTCAGTACGCCTCTTGTAATTTCGCACCATTTTTTCTGAAATATAAAAACTTCCATTAAAAATTATGCTGAGGTAAGTAGTGACGCCATTTTGAACTTTATTCTTTAGTTTCCGAAAGATTGGCATGATTAACAAATGAAATACATAAAATAACAGCTCAAAATATAAGCATTTGAATATTGTTAGGGAACTTTACATGCCTCAGTATCGCTAGTGGCAATGACGATTCCAGCGTAGGTCGCAAAATTTACTTTCACGATAGAAAACAAGATAAATATTTTTATCTCAAAAACAACGCAACGCTATACTTCAAAACATACACAGCACACTGAGACAATCAACCTCTTCATTCACATGACGCGACAGGGGCTGCAACCCATTGGCTCAGTCAGGAAGCTCGATGGCACAACTTGCCCCTGGCACAACTAACCCCGGTCTCCCCTACAGTACCAAGAGACAAAAAAAATCAACCTTATTTTGAACTGTAATGGACTTTACACATGTCCCGTCAGTTGCAGATATGTAGAAATTAACACCGATAAGGGTGTAGAATATTAAACTTCTACTCCTGATAACCAATATAAAGTATTTTCCCGATGGTATATACCCAAACAGCCGTGGCTGTTGCCAATCATGAGTAATGTCCATTGAAACATAATCCATGGGATACAATGAATTGAGTTCGTTTCGTAGTAAAAATTTACAAATTGCGTAAGATTGAGTTCTAACCTTATCACAATTAAGTCAGATTCGTAAAACTCAACGAAATATGTTTCTTCAGGTGCAGTATATATACCTATTAAAATATGTTGATCATTATATAACCATTAAATGCCTGATTTTTGAAAAATCATTGTAATAATGTTTTTAGGCTTGCATTTTTTAAATAAATCATGGGAAAAATATTTTAAAAAATCCTATTTTGTTTTAATTACGGTTTACGGCTAAAAAACAGTTTGTTACTAATCGGTAATACTGGTCTTTAATTGAAAAATTAATTTTCCTTGATAAAATTCTACAATATTAAATACACAAGAAGTTTAGGAACTATAATAAGAAATGAATATTACTTTCTCACAGCATAACAAAAAGGGGTATTTCGCAAGCTTCCAAACAAAACAAAAAGAACAAGTACCAACAATTGAAAAAATAAATCTATCTTTATTCTTAAACAGCACATGTGTTGCCATATACATGTTGAATATTGATTTAATAATATTTTCAGAACGTATTTTATTGGCAACATTAGGCATCATAGCTTCAATTTTATTCTAATAGTATTTTAGAAGCCTAAATTGGGTATGTTGCCAAAAAGCAACACCTGGCATTTAAGGGATAAGACTATGCATCCTGACAAACATGCATTACATTGTACTTATCTCAAACTGTTATAAGATATTTACATACACTGAATAAATCTTAAATGAATTTTAATAACTATTATCTAATATGTATTTATATGTAAATATGTAACTAGCGTGTAATAAATTATACTACATATTACTTATCCCAAGAATTCGTAAGATATTTACATACACTGAAAAAATCCTAAATGAATTTTGTAATGAAAATAAAAAGTTATCTTTAAGATTTTATGTTGATAAATTCTAGCGCTATCGATTATGTAAAAGTTTTAATTAAATTTCATTTGGAAGTATATTAAAGGGATTTTTTGCCTTTAAATTCGAATTAAAATGAAGATTTATTCATAATTAAAATGTTATGCCTTCTGGGGTACAAAATCCGTACTGCTTTCTTTTAAATTTTGTAAATTGCAAAACTTGCGTTAAAAATTTACATACATGTAATGTAGTTTTTAGATTGGGATTAATGACAAGATTGTTTTTGCTTATGTTGATTGAAATTAAAATATTCATTGATTTTGTAATTGCATTTCTAAATTTTCATTAGTCAAGTGAATTTGATATGTATAATAATGCTCTTCCATAAACATACTTACACTTTTTTCTTAATTTTTCAAGTAGAAATCTATTAGATTTTACTTCGACTGCGTATTTTTTTAATTATGTAAGATATGGTACTGTAAAAACAAACAATTTTTTTTTTTTTAAATCAGAAAATAGTTTAGGTACATTCCTTTTTTCTGTAGAGGAAAATATTTTAAACTTGCTTTTATAAGTTAAAATAACATCTCTAGTCATCATAAATAATTAATCTTTGATGCAATTCAGTAGTTTCCTCATGATGGCGATATATAAACATAAGGTGTTGCATTTCAAAACTAGTCATTTCACAATAATTTAATAATGAATAATTTAATAATTTAATAATAAAGTCTTAAAATTCAGAATTATATTTCTTAACGTGTTTTTGGATTTTTATAAATATAAGGTGACGTGGGACAACCGGTCCATGATTTTACAGTGTGTGAGGTTTTGGGAATTCAGCTTCCAAAAGCTAACGTTCATTTGAATGAAAGTCTGAACCTTTGTAAATTTGTTTAATTAGGTTCCCTTTATCAGACAGAAATTTTGAAAATTGCATTTTAATGTGTAACACACACACACACACACACACACATATATATATATATATATATATAATATAAATCATCTCTCTTTCTTCATGGGTCTAGTTGCCCCATGGAAATGGGGCAATCGGACTAGGTAGGTCAGTGTTCCACATGGGTTTGGTTTTTTACTTTCTTCTATCTTTACAAGAAGAAAGTATTAGAATCGTGAAAATTTTCGACTTTCGGTTTTCGACGGATTCACACGTTTTAGGGATCGGAGATTCCGAAAAGCATATTCTTACAAAATGTCTGTCTATGAGTCTGTCTGGATGTGACACAAATTTCGTGGGCGCTCTATCTCAAGAACTAATGCACGAAATTTAATAAAAATTTATATTCAGTTATTCCCTGATATAAATTGTTGTTGATTAGTTTTGGTGTAAATCGCTCAACAGGTAGCGCTGCTATGCAGCATTATTTACGATTTCCGCAATAGCCCAATTTACGGATAATTATAGCCAATAACTAATGGACGGATTTTCATCAAACTTCAGATTTAGTTAGTCCGTGACATGCGTTGAAGTTTTATACATTTTGGTGTAAATCGCTGTCAGGTGTCGCTGCTATGCAGCATTTTTCGCCGTTTTTTGCAATAGTTCAATCTCCAGAACTGATGAACGGATTTTCATTAAATTTCGGATTCAGTTAGTCCTTAACATGATTTGATGCTTTATACATTTTTGTGCAAATCGCTGAACAGGTGTAGCTGCTATGCAGCAATTTTCCTGATTTCCACAATAGCTCAGTCTTCAGAACTAAGGCACAGATTTTCATCAAACTTTAGATTCAGTTCGTCAGCAGTGGCGTGGCGTCCGGTCATCGCTGGATGCGGCGATGACCAAGCAATATTTTAAAACTCTTAATAAGCTTTTAAAACTCTACGATCCAGTTTTAGCAGAACATTTGGAGTTCATGTATAAGTGAAGGTAAGATTTAAAGTTTCTTTTTTGAACATTCAACCATTGAATTTTAGAGTTAATAATTTTTCACCACAAACTTAAATAATTGCGATGACCACCGAAAATTTTCACGCCACGCCACTGTTCGTCAGTGACATGAATTGACGTTTTATACATTTTGGTTTAAATCTCAAGAGGTGGCGCTGCTATGCTGCATTTTTTTGCGATTTTTGCAATAGTTCTATCTCGAGAACAAATGCTTGGATTTTCACTGATTTTCAGATTTAGGTATACCTTAATATGAATTAATGCTGTTTATGATTTGGTGCAAATCGCTCAACAGGTGGTGCTGCTATGCTGCATTTTTGAGAATTTCCTCTATAGCTCTTTCTCAAGAACTAATGTACGAATTTTCATCAAACTTCAGATTCAGGTATACCTTGATATAAAGTGTTGTTTATGTGATTTATATAGAAGAAAGTTTTGTGTGGGCCACAACATACTAGTTTTATATGATGTGTCATGTCCTGTTTGAAAAAGCGTAAATAACTTAGTGTAACCAGGCAGATCAAGTAAATTATAAATAAACTAAAGAACGATGTAAGGGAAACCTTTGCTGTCAAGGTGTCTAAAGAAAGCACCAAATGAGAAATTATTAGATATAATTATACAAAAAACATAAGTATTAAGTAAATGCTCTTGTACTTTAGTACAGGTAATAAATGTAAAAGTTACATGGGCATTTTAAGAAAATAAAAACAAGGTAAATATATGAAGAAACGAAAAATATACCTCATTCTCTTTTTTATTTACCTCAATGAAAGATTCTTAACTTCAAAAAAATCAGTGGAGAATGTAACCATGTTTTTATATCGAACAGAACTATTTTTTGTTGGTTTCGATAATTTTCTAATAATATCACTTTGTCTTATGTACGCCTCTTGATCTGTAGAATAATAGTCAAATAAACCATGGTGATTATTCTATTAAATCCTATCGTACGTAATTAATATAATTATACCCCATGATATGTAATGATTTTAGGTTACCATTGTGATTACGTCACATTGAAGACTGGGTCCTTTTATTTCCGCATTACTGAATTTAATATGTATAATCGTAATAAATTTTATATTCAGGTATTTTTGCGTAAGAGTGCAACAGTTATTGCACCAAGATCTGAATATTTCTAAAACTAGTTATAGTACGAAGGCACTACCTTTCCGACGTTTGACGTATAATTTCTGACTTGTTTCTTATTAAAATACTATTTCAACTAAGCCTGTGAAATATCACGAAACATTTACTTTTCTGTGAGAATTAAGCTTTTTTTAACCATATTCTGACAAAAACATAATACAGACGTGACAATCGTAAAGGATTTTCTTAATTTAATGACGTAGGAAAACGGTAAGTTTAAGAGATTTGTTATTATTCTAATCATTTCCTGCCTTCTTTAAACTTCTGCTTAATAATTCATATTAATCGAAATATATAACGCATAGAGGAGTACTTATCTACTCTTGAATTTGTTTTATGAAGCATACTCAGCTTAATTAAAATATAATTTTATGTTCATTAATGTTTTGTTACAACGTAAATCTTTATAAGTTAATATTACTGTGCTACAATATATAAACTAATGTATAAAAATAATAGCATTAACTAAATTCCCAAGTCTAAATTTATAATATCTAAAGCTAATTAACTTATATTCCTTACGTTAGTAAAAATAAAATTCTTTACTAAATGTTATAAATTAACAGATTCCATCAACGATATAAATCTGGTGTACATTCATAAATATACTGAAAAAAAGTGGGCTGGAATTTTCTGCTCATTCTATCTATAATGCATTCAGTATAGCGTAAAAAAAAAATATTGCTTTCTTTCTTCAAATAAATATCCTTACAGAAGGATCAATATATATAAAGTGTAACGGACAATTTTGAATCCTTCTAAAATTTTCTTTTTACAGAAACACCATATTCCACTTTATATTAATTAAGGTTTTAGACCGAAATCTTATAATACTAATCACCAAAATAGGGTACCCAGGTCGAAATTCATGCTGGTATTTGTTTGCTAGACAAGCATTAAATGCTGTATCCCAGCAAAGTAAACTAGCATAAACTACTACAACACATTTGCTGGTTCCACCATAATTACCAGCAAGTCATGGTGTGTATTGTAACACTTTACTGCTTGGCCAGCATACATATTCCAGCTTGTGTTGCTTGAATATGTTGCTGGCCTAGCAGCAATCAAGATCACCACTTGCTTGTAATCTCTGCTATTCTAGCAGTAATTCACAAGCAACAGATACATTTTTTGTTGCTATTCTATTATTACATTTCTACCATCATTTGCTATTAATTTTTGCTAGGCTTGCATTACGTTTCTAGCATCGATTGCTTTTAATTTTTTCTATGCTAGCATTACTTTTCTAGCATCACTTGCTTTTATTTTGTTTTCTATTCTCCCAGTTAGAAAAAAAATACCGCTGGTGGCGCCATCTTTGAAGAATGTCTGAACTACCTAAATTTTTTAGAAGAGGATATTATATCGGGTTTTCTTTTCCTCTGACAAGGACAGAACTCATTATCTCCGGTTTGGGAACTTGATACTCTACTAACTTCGCTACTGGAGTCGTGTTTGTAAACGATTTTAAATGCGGGTAATGAGTGTAGAGCTGATTCTGCTGTGTGTTGATATTTTTATAAGATAAGGGTGAATTTATCGATGCCTGTTATTCTCCGAATTTCAATTAATAAGATTAATTTATTACTAGGTTTTTTTTTCTATGTTTAATGAATAATTAGAATATGGCTTGATTATTATAATTCATTAGTGGAATTTTCTTTCCTTAATGAATGGTTTGAATATGGTCATAATTATTTGTTTCAGAAAAGTAAAGATTTTGAAGTGTATTTAGGATAGAATTTATCAATATCAGGTGGGGGTTAAGATTTTAAAATTTTAGTCCTTATTGGAGGGGGGGGGGGAAGGGGTCAATTGTACATGTTTTCATTTCGATTGTTATGAACTTATTTCTTAAATGAAACAGTGCTCTTTGAATTTTGAAATTTAACTGATTAAAATATCTTTTTAAAAGAACGGATTTTTTTTTTTTTTTTTTTGGTATAATTAAAATATTTAAACACTAAGAGAATGAACAGTTAAGAATTTTACGATGGGGAATTGGAGGGGAGGCGCTTTTTCTCAAAAATCCTTCATGGAAATTAATTTTGAGTTTTTTTTTTATTATTTATGCGTTAAAATTTTATCTAAACCGGGGGGGGGGGGGCGCTTTTTCTCAATAAATCATTTATAGAAATTAATTTTCAATTTTTGTTTATTTATTGTTTAGATTTTATCTAAAACGATGGACGAAGACAGTATTGAATTTACGTTGTATTGTTTCGAAAAGGAGATCTACCGCCCCTGGATTTTTAAATTTAACAAATTAATATTTTTTCTCTGATTTTAATAAACACAGTAAATTTAATCTTTTCGAGAAACTTAAAAGAATTAAATACTTAGAGAAAGTACAGCTATGAATTTTCTTCCAATCCGGGGAGGGGGGGGGGGGCTTTCTCCCGATAAGTCTACCATGGAAATTATTTGTTAATTCTTTTAAGTTTGTGTTAAAAAAAATTCTCAAACGTGTTCAAGGGGCAGTGCTTAATTGAGGTGGCGGTGACACAGCCCCCCCCCCCCCCCCCTCCCAGCTTTTGAAGTTTAATGAACAAAATTTTATTTCTCCCATTTTTAAAGGTATAGAAAATTTATAATTTACAGGTAACCTAAAATAATTTAACAGTAAGAGGAAGACCAGTTTAAAATTTTACGTTGAAGGGGGGGGGGGGATTATTCTTCTGTATCCGCTTTAGAAATTAGCTATTAGTTCTGTTTCTTTTCATATTTAGATGTTAAAAACTAATCACAAATGGGTGGTTTAAGGCAGTATTGAATTCAGGAGAGGGCCAGCCCGGATTTTAGATTTTATTGAACAAAAATTTTTTTTCTCGGTTTTCTAAAGACATACTGAATTTTTTTCGAGTAAGTTAGAATATTTAAATTCTAAGAAACAGAAGAAAAAAATTCCGTTATAGGCGGCGGGGGGTGGGCTCACCTAGAAGACTCTCATAGAAGTTAAATCCCTCACAGAATTTAACACACCCCCATAGAAGCTAATTAAAAAAATAGAAGTTATATTTTACATCTTGCAAAAAAGCAATGTACAGTGAAATCTCCATAACGCAAACTCCTGAATATTCCGTTAAAGGAAGAGGGCTTAGGTGATCCATTAAGCCTCCCTCAAGCTGTAAATTTAACAATTTTTTTTCTCCGATTTTGAAAAACAAATTGAAATTTAATCTTTTCTCTTAGCTTAAAATAAAAGAGAAAGTAAGAATTTTCTGTTGGGAGGGGGGGGGAGATGGAAGAAAGCTATTGTCTCTCGCCGGATTTGAAAAATTAATTTAATTAAAATTTCCTTTTCTTCTATAAAAAAAAAAAAATAAAAAAATTGTCAAATATATATTTTTTGAATAACTAAAAAAATAAAATAAAAAAATAAACATTTGATGCTGCCAAGCGTTAACAAGCACACAATGCTTAATTTAAGTACCTACCTCATCATTACTGGGAAGAGACTTGTGTAGCAAATTTGAATATGTTACTGGCACATAGTACGTCATGCTGCTTTTTTATCAAAGCTGGTTGCATAGCATATTATGCTGGCAAGCATAAAAACGCATATAATAGCATGTAAAAGCACCTACCTCTCCATGCTTTGACAGAAGCTTAAACACATAAAAAACTTGTACATAGCTTGTCATGCTATTTCTCCCTGAGTTGGCTGCATAGCATACTATGCGGGTAAGCATAAAAAAGCATATAATAGCACGTTAAGGTACCTACCTCTCAATGCTTTGAAAGAAGCTTAAACAGCAAATAAGCATAACATGCTTGTACATAGCTTGTCATGCTATTTCTTCCTAAGCTGGCTCCATAGCATATTATGCTGGCAAGCATAAAAAAGCATATAATAACACGTTAAGGTACCTACCTCTCCATGCTTTGGAAAAAGCTTAAATAGCAAACAAGCATAAAATGCTTGTACATAGCTTGTCAATCTATTTCTACCTAGGCTGGCTGCATAGCATATTATGCATGCTTTTACATGATCGCAGCAGTGATGGTCCACAGTTATTTTTAATACTTGATCAGTATGTACTGGCATTAATTAAAGTAATTTGGTCTGGTACCGCTATTTATTTCGCTCATTTTAACTAAATTATTTGAGTACAAATTTATAATACCATTTTCCTGTTAGTTTTCACATTACGGCGTACTCTCTAAACTCGCGAAGTCCTTTTCTAAACAAAATAGCATATTTGACTACTTTTTTACCTCATAAAAACAATTGATCGTATTGAGTGGAACCAAATTTTTGTTGCTAAACAAAAAAATTTATATGTCGATTGGTTCATGTATTTTCTTACATTGGGAGGACCTTTACGAAATTTTTTATTAGAATCTGGAGAAATTAAGGAAACATTTGAACTATGCTTACGCAAACGGCAGCGGACTCGGCGAAAGTAGGTGACCCAGTGGACTCCACGGCAATCAAGCTAAGTGCAAGCTCCAGTAACAATATAGAAAATATTCTTGTGAGTCTGAAAATTGTTCTTACTACCCGAAAACTGACAACTACGACAGTTCCTTAGAGCCCGAAAAATCCTACCCTTCCCCCTCCATATATGAAGATCGCTCTCATTAGTTAAACGGTATTATTGAGTGACTGCGGATTCCCGTAAAAAAATGGAAGAGAAATTCGTCCTGACATCGAAAATATGGCACGAGCTGCAAAATGCAAAAGATCGCATGGAATAAGAAGTCCATTAAAAAGAAGTAAACCAGAAAGAAAGACTGGTAAATCAGGGAGTAAAATAAACTCAGAAGGTCAAAAAAGGCGTTAAGAAGGCTACTTAAATTTCGAAGATCAAAAGAGACCAAAAATTGTCATAAAAAATGAATCATTTCGATGGGCCATCACTAGTGTAGTTGTGACGGACCCGGCAGTACCGCCACGTGTCGTCATAGTCATGACACAAGCCTTATAAGATAAAATCCTTTTATTGGAACGAAAATAGGGTGAGTGGTCTGATGAAGCCGATTCAGATTGTTCCTAAACGGTCATGCACACCAGGTAGCCTGAAATGCCGCCCGTGGCAGCCAACATATTTTATTCACGGGTACAGGGCAAACTCACTAAGCTTGACTTAAAAACAGTTCTTACCCAACGGCACTCTCCCTCTGACTTCAAAACTCGCTATGTTGAGCTGTCCCTCCAGTCTCAACCGCCTCCAAGGAACTGACTTCACTCATCCAGACTTCGCCTTTTATACTCTTGCAGACCGAGCCAAATGCCCTAAAAATTTGCATAAGCTATCGCGGACGCAGCTAACTGTAGACACCAGGGACCACAATCATACTTCGGAAAAATAAAATACAGATGTCGCTCTACACGCTACAAATGTTAAAACATTGGCGTCACGTTCTCATTCAAATAAGGTGCTTCTATAACGGAGTAACGATACCTTGCAACCCCCCCCCCCCCCCGAGTTTACAGAGAAAAAGGGCTGGGCAAAATGCATGCCCTGGCCTTTTTCTTGAAATAAATTTTGAGCCGAAATACAAGAACACAAGTGATGGATAAATTCAAATTTTGTGCTGAAAAGTAAACGTTAAAATAAATTCACTTTTAATCCATCACGAAAGAAATCAGTCTGCAAAATGCTTCACACTCATAATCAAACAAACCTTCTAAACTTGCAACAACTCCTACACTGGAAACTCTCAACGGCTCCTAAACTAAACTTTTCAAACTTAACCTGAGTGCCGAAAACTTCCAATAAAGTTACGAAATTTTCCTTGAAATGCAAAAATAACTTACTAACCAAGTTTTGCCAAAATCACCATCGCAGAATTTTCCTAACGCATGAATTCGCACAAAGTCCAAAGAACCCCATGCGCAAAATTTTCCTCACACACACAAAAAAAATCAAGACTTCAAAGGCCAAAAGTCTAACTCCCAGAAATTCAGTGAATCAGCTTCATCGTACAAATAATGGGGCACATACGAACAGCATCACATCGCTGTGCAATTTCAGTAAATCGATAAAATTCACAACACAAAAATGACGTCATCATACACCAATCTTCACCTGTATGAGCTAAGGAAAAGTACTACCAAAACATATCAAGATGCATTTTCCTGAAATAAAATCATATTAACATTCAATATTTAACCAATACAATTTCCAATTCAGGTGAAACAAAACTTCGCAACTTGCGGAAACTACTCCCAACTAACGTAAAAACGCAACGCAATGAACCGACACGATAAGAAGAAAGTTATTGAATTACAATGTTAGTAAAAGAGACAGAAACGCGTGTCAAGGACATCTTGGCCGCGAAACACGTGTTGCCTAAATCCGCGGCGCGTGTGCAAAATGACCCAAACTATCAACGATATCTGAGACTTAAAACATATTAAACATACATAATACAATATATTTAGATATATAACAATATTTATATACATATAACAATTAACAATAGTCCCAGAATATTTAAAAGCATAAAATGAAAAAATACAATATTTTAACAATTTTGACAACAAATTTTAAACTTGAAGAAGCACAACTCGTGAGACCGAAAAAAATTCCAAACATGGCCAAAATAAAATTCAAAAACAGTAAACCTGCTTTTCATTCCTTCACATTGCTACATTATAAATGCACTCTCACAGAAATAATAAGAAACATCATCACCCGTTTAAAGAGATGACTCGCTGCTTGCCGGCTGCATACTACCGGAAGGCTCTTTCCTCTGGTTCCAGAATCCCTGGGCAAAGGATCTCTCGTCGTCAGAACTGTAAGGCGAAGCTACCGTCGACTGCTTTGCCTGAAGTCGGGTCCTGAACGGGTGTCGTGGGACGGCTGTAGATTCCACTCGACGACTCGGTCTAGGTTGATTCCTTGAGGACACTCCATGTCTAGGATCCTTTTGATGACTCGGTCCCGGTTGATTGATTGAAGTCCCTCCATGTGTAGGCACCTTTTGATCAAAGACTGTAGATTGTGGGAACTGTCCTTGAAATGGTTCTCTCCTTTTTCTAGGGGCACCAGAAGTTACTGTTGAAGCTAGGTCGCGTTTTTGTCCAGACCTGCGCTGTTTTTTAAATGCTGGAAAATTAGTGTTCGGATTAAAAGTTCTTTTATTATGTACACCTGATCTATGCATTGACGATGTCGAACTGTTAGAGAGTTCATGTTTTCTTGCTGGGGGTCGAAAAATCGGAGGAACTGGTCTATTGACTATATTCTGTCTTTTATGACCAACTGACTCTGACGTGGTTGAAACTGCCCGCTTAAGTTTCCGCTGATATTTTGGTTGAGATTGTACAGTTTTTCTATCAGTAACAGTTTTTCGTGTTACATTTCGAGATCTTTGTTGGGAATCGCCACTATAAGGAAGATTATTAGATGAAGAGGAACTAGACTTTGCAAACTCTTTGGACCGGGAGTAGCTCGAAATACCACTCGACAAATGAGACCCATCCCTCGCACTTTCTCTAAACTTATAAACTCTGACCTGATCCAAATTGACCGTCCTTCTTACACCATCCACATTTACCACTAAATTATTATTACGTACTTCCAAAACTTCAAAAGGACCCACAAACTTTGGACCAAACTTAGCCACTCTCTTTTGTCGGCTTGAACTCAACCAATGCTTTTCAACTAAAACAAAATCACCAACTTTAACCTCTAACTCCCTTCTACGCATGTTATAATACTGAGCTTGCTTCTCCTGTGCCTTACCCATTTGAACCTGTGCTTCCTTAACCAACTTCTCAATATCCTGACACACGTAATTATTCTCAGCATCTGATACCATAATTAATCTCTGAAATGGAGTAATTATCTTTCTACCCAAAAATAACTCAGTAGGCGTTTTACCTGTCGACTCGTGAATTGCCATACGAAGAGCATACGCAAAGTGCTGAAGAAACTGGTCCCAGTTTGAATGATGTGAACCAACGTACGAAGAGATCATTTGAATGAGAGTTCTATTGACTCTTTCCGCCATATTAGACTGAGGCCGATAAGGAACAGTAAAAGAATGATAAATTTCCAGCTTCTCACACAGAGCCTTGAATATATCTGATATAAAACAAGGGCCATGATCAATGACTACCCTAATTGGTGCACCATATTTAGATATATAATTTTCAAAAAAAGCATCGGCGACTGCTGGAGCAGAAGCCTTTCTGAGGGGGACTAACTCCACCCACTTACTAAAATAATCTACAATTACTAATACAAATCTATATCTTTTAGGATTAGATAAAGGATAAGGGCCAATTAAATCTACACCTACACATTCATTAGGAAAATTTACTTTAATTGGAATTAATTTGCCGGCCGGACTTACATTTTTATAATTATAACGCTGGCAAGTGCTACAGCTGGAGACATAAGCGCGCACTGTTTCCCGCATTTTAGGGAAATAGCAGGATTCACAAATTCGTGCATACGTTTTCCTGATTCCTAGGTGTCCTGCTAATGGATTGTCATGGAATTCCTTTAAGATGGCCTTTCGAAGAGTAGCCGGAATAAAAACTCTCAATTCACCTCGTGAATTTACAATTTTAGAATAGAAAAGAAGACCATCAATAAGTTTGAAAGATTGGGACCATTTCTCTAAAATAGGCACACTTGAACTAGGAACATCGTCTGGATTCTCTAAATAACGATACAACTCCCCGAACTCCTCATCTTGTTTCTGTTCCCGTATCAATTGTTCCCGTGATCTCAACACCAAAGAAGATAATACACAACACTTAACCTTCTCAATGACCTCTGAGCTACCATGCGGGTTGCGAGACAAAGCATCGGCTACCGCATTCTCCTTGCCTGCCCTATGCTCTATAACCACATTATACTCCGCCAACTTTAAACACCATCTAACCATGCGAGAAGACAAACCTTTTCCATTAGTCAACTTAGTTAACGCCGAGTGATCCGTAATAACTTTAACAGGAAGATGTGTAAAGAAACAACGAAACTTATTTAAAGACCAGATTACAGCAAGACACTCCCTCTCTGTAATAGAATAATTCCGTTCAGCCGCGTTTAAAATTCTAGAAGCAAATGCGATCGGTCGACCTTTTTGTGCTAACATCGCTCCAATCCCCACTGCACTCGCATCACAATAAATTTCAAACTGAGAAGAATAATCAGGATGAGCTAAAACAGGTAGCGATACCAGTGCCTCTTTCAACAATTCGAAAGATCTTTGAGCCGCCGCTGACCACACAAACTTTACTCTCTTCCGCTTCAGATTATATAATGGTTCGCATAATTCAGAAAACTGAGGAATGAATTTGGCAAACCAAGCTACCATTCCTAAAAATGTTGCTACTTGTTTGCCATTCTTGGGGGGAGCCATAGCGGTAATTGCTTCAATTTTCTCATTATTAATTTTGATACCTTCACGTGTAATTTTCACACCCAAGTATTTGATTTCTTTTCTTAAAAATGCACACTTTTCGAGGTTCACGGTTAAACCAGCATTCCTTAATAATGTAAATACTTCTCTTAGCAATCTTATATGTTCGTCAAAGGTAGCTGACATCAAAATTATATCGTCCAGGTAGACCAAGACACCCTTACCAATTAAAGGTTTAAGGATGGTATTCATGGCCTTCTGAAATGTCGCAGGAGCCCCTGACAGTCCGAAACTCATTCTCTTAAAGGCAAAACAACCATTCCTAGTTATAAACGCAGTTTTTGCAATATCTTCAGGTTTCATGGCAATCTGAAAATAACCAGATGTGAGGTCTAAGGTAGACATGTAATTGGTGCTATTTATGTTAGCCAGGATATCATCAATTACTGGTATGGGATATTGAGGATATTGGGTTATGGCATTCAATTTTCTGTAATCAATGGCAAACCTCCATGCTTCAGGATCATCTATATTTTTACCATTATTCTTACGAGATAGTACTACTGGAGATGCAAAAGGGGACTCAATGGGCATGATAATATCATCGGCGAACATTTTCTGTATATGGTAATCAATTATTTCTTGCTTTACTTTATCATACCGATAAGGTTTACTGGCCACTGGTGCCGCTGAACCTATATTGATCTCATGCCATGCTACATGCGTTAACCCCGGTTTATCAGAAAATAGTTCTCCAAAATCCATCAAAAACTTATTAAACTCCTCTTTCTGCACTTCAGTTAAACCAGACTCCCCCAAATCTACTGACGCACAAACTGCTTTCTCTTCCCTAGCTTCGCTATCATTATTCAGAATTAAAGACTTTTGAAAGAAATCTAAACTTATACCTCTATACCTCATGTAATCTATGCCCACAATACAATGCACTGTTAAACCATCTACAACAAAAAATTCCCAACATGTTTTTACTGCACGAATTTCCACTTGTAAATCTATTACACCTTTATTAACACATGTTGCTCCTTGCGCCGAGTGAACCACTAAACTAGACTTTTTCAACCTTTTATAAGAAAAATACTTCCGATAAAAGTCGTAAGAAATGAAAGATCTCTCCGCTCCTGTATCGAAGAGACTTCTAACCACAATTCTATCTAAAATTATTAACAATTCAGAGATCATTTGAGTGGTCTGATGAAGCCGATTCAGATTGTTCCTAAACGGTCATGCACACCAGGTAGCCTGAAATGCCGCCCGTGGCAGCCAACATATTTTATTCACGGGTACAGGGCAAACTCACTAAGCTTGACTTAAAAACAGTTCTTACCCAACGGCACTCTCCCTCTGACTTCAAAACTCGCTATGTTGAGCTGTCCCTCCAGTCTCAACCGCCTCCAAGGAACTGACTTCACTCATCCAGACTTCGCCTTTTATACTCTTGCAGACCGAGCCAAATGCCCTAAAAATTTGCATAAGCACTCGCGGACGCAGCTAACTGTAGACACCAGGGACCACAATCATACTTCGGAAAAATAAAATACAGATGTCGCTCTACACGCTACAAATGTTAAAACATTGGCGTCACGTTCTCATTCAAATAAGGTGCTTCTATAACGGAGTAACGATACCTTACATAGTGACGGGTCATTATGGATGTGCGATGGGCCATCACTAGTGCTGTGACGGGTCATTATGGATGTGCGATGGGCCATCACTAGCGTAGTGACGGTTCATTATGGATGTGCGATGGGCCATAACGGACATTTTAGACCTTTTTATAAATCAAATCTTACAAATTTATATTTTGATTTTCTTGACTCTAAAGTATTCTTCGATCCTTGCTTCTTATATTTTGATAATCGAAATGACCAAATTGTTCTTGGCGTAATATTTATATGATAAAAACCAAAACTATATCCTTTACTTGGGCATCACTGGTGGTTTTACACTATATCGCATTTAAAGTGTTTAGCATTAAAATAACAAAACGTACTAGTCACGCGAAGAAATGAGAACACTAATGTTAACCAAATACGGAATCGTGATTTTCAAATTTCTCGCTTGGATTTTAATATTTTTGAATGTATTTTTTTATAGGATGATCTATAACAGGGATAGTTTTTACATTTTTGATTATAGTTTAAAATTAAAAAAAAAGAATTACTTTCCCTTTTGGAACCGGTTGGAACCGGTTCTGAAATTGAAACTAACCTAATATAATATATTATAACCAAAATCCAAAAAGTAAAAACTAGCCCGGTTAGAGATAGAACTTAACTATCCTATGCTATGCAAATAATTAAAAAAATATTAAAATGTAAGTGATATATTATAAAATAACTTTCCCATAGTCTTAACATTAGCTTTTTCCTTTCTCCCCGTGACAAGTGTGAGCTCTTAAAGAAGAATACATTGCAGAAGTAAAATGTTATTCTAAATAAAGTTTTTTACTTATAATATTACAAAATATAAATGGTATTTACAATGCATGTTAAAAAAAAGTCGCTGCTATAATAATAAACGGTCAAGCGCGAGCATTATTCGCGCACAGAGGGTTACGTAGAATAAATATATGAATTTGTAATTGTATTATAAAAAAAAAGTTGTTAAAAGAACACTAAGACTTTGTAAAAAACTATACAACGTAGGTTTGGGTATAACTGTATATGTTAGAAGTTCGTATCTTCAAAGGGATTCCTTTTATATATTTTTAAAATTTTTACCTGGTGGTCCATCTTACCCTGGCTACTCCGAGTGAGATTGGTCATATGAATGGGAGAGCCTAAATGTTCCCCGACATTACGTAACTAAGCCCAGATAGATCAGATATAAACCAAAACTTTTGAATGACTAAGTATATGATTATTAGAAAAATGTTTGATTTACCAAAAGCTTTAATGATTTTTAACTGAAAAAAAAATATATTATGGTTTTTGAGATGAAAAAGGTAGCCGCCATAAAAAATATCTTTAAGTGCCTGACCTAGATAGTTGCCCCATTTGTTGGACGCCGCATTAAAGAAATAGTTGACTGGTCCGTCTCATCCTGTGGACCATCTTTCCCTTACGTATCATAAGCCATCTCACAAAAAAATTATATTTGTTACAATACAATAATGGATTAGTTTGTTTTCTTGAATTATACAGATAGTTTTATTGAGAATTGTTATAATAAGTCGTAATAAGTTATAATAAGTATTGTTATAATAAGCATATAATTAATTTAATCAGTTTTTCTTTCTAAATTTTTACTGGATGACATTTTAGTATCCAAAACAAATGAACAGCGGCGATGAGATATGGAACATTGCTAACATACAAATAAACGCTCAAGTGCGAACATTACTCGCGTACAGAGGGTTCCGTAGAATAAATATATGAATTTGTAACTGTATTATAAAAAAGTTGCTAAAAGAATACTAAGATTTTGTAAAAAACTATACAACGTAGGGTTGGGTATAACTGTACTGTATATATTAGAAAAGTGTAAATGAGTATACCATGAAAGTTCAAAGAGATACGGAGCCTAAATAATATCAAATATAGCTATTCGTATAACACTTTTTTTAATATTATCCTGATCTGTTTATGATGAACTTAATTCGGTACTGACAATAAAAGCAGTGCATAGTTAAACTTCCTTTGGCATTTCATGAAACTAAATTCAGCGTAGTAATAACCATTATTTCTACAGTGTAGCTAAAACAAAACCTTTGTTCAAAGTTTAAATTTGGCATTGTGCTAAGCCCGCTTCGAATTGAGCTCTCAAAGTTGCAACGCCGCCTTGATCAGTGCCGCGTTTTTCCAGATAGGTGTATAATTAACTTTTAAAGTCACTCGAGGCGTATTGAGATATACAATCTATGCAAACTATTTCGAATCCCATAGTATTTATGCGATTCATTCTAATTAAATCTTTTGAGGGCGACGCACTTAAAAAACGGACACCTAATTTTAATTCCAAAACAGAAAACGACACCAGGAATATTTAATTAAAATTTTCCTTTTATCATGTACATGAAAATAAGCAAGTTAGCATTTTCTAATAAATTGGCTTATAAATTCTGGTGTAGGTTCATTATTTCATAAGTTTATAAATAGAATCACTCCGTGCCGGAAAGGATTAAGTGGTCGCAGGACTCTTAAAGCTTCAAAATTTAAGAAATTTTTATTTTTTAGATGTTAAACTACTATGTTTTCTGAATATTTTGATATAATTGTTTCCTTGAAATTCCCATTAGAACAGAAGTTTTGGCTTTTATAATTATACCCAATCAATAGCTGAAGTGGCGTTTCTGAAACTTTAAAGTCATTATTTTCCAAATGGCGATTTTTGGGCATAACGCGCAGGATACCTCAAAAACTTCTGAATATTTTTTCATGAAATTTTCAAAACATATATTTCATGTTAGCCTGTATAAACTGAACCTAAAATTTCCTTTTTATTATTCAAATAATTATATTTTTAGGTGATTTTACTGTTGACATTTTCAAAATTTTGTATTAGCTAAATGCAACATTACATTAAAAATATAAAAATGCTTTAAATGCAAATTTATTTAAGTTCATGGAAATCATTATAAACTGAAGTATAAGTAAGCACCAAAATTCTCCTTCTAGTTACAATATTTATTTTGTAATCCTGCGCGTAAACTGTTATGCCAATTTTTTGTTCGACAAATGTCTAACAGTTTCGAGCCCCATATAAATACTAATTCTGTATCTTGCAATTTTTTAAATACATGAAACGAAAGAACATACATATATCTTTCATCCCAATTAAAATTGTGTTTTAAAATCATATACATTTTAAGACATTAAATGTTGAAAATGGTCTTTTTTTCATTTTTTCCACTTTTTAGAGTCCCAACATATATATCATTAAAAGTTGTTAACTAGGCATAGAGTACACCGCCCCTGTCCTTGTGTATGTCCAAACTGTCCGTACATTTAAGGGTTAATATCTCGGCTAATTACCGATGATTTTTTTCGAAAATCATTATCAAAACTGCTTTTATTCTTCTGCAACGATAGGTATACTCAGTGATGCTCAAAAAATATTCTGAATGCCCGTAAATCGAAATTTGTGTACAACAGAAAAATGCTAATTACTCAAAAACTATGTAACCTAGGTTAATCGCTATAATTTTCCGGCAAGGTTTATATTATCGTCTATTACCTCTAATTTTTTCATAATTTTAGTTTCACTAGATTCGGAATTAGATGGGTGGAACATATTTTTGCGTTACATTTTAACAATATCTTAAAAATATAATACCTAAAATTAAAAGGAATGTATTTTTGAGTTCAACTTTACAAAAGCTTTCACAAGATACCCCACATGATATACAAAGAAAATATTTTTTTTTTCAAGTAGCATAATTAGCCCATCTACTTTTTTACTAAATATATTTATGAATGTTTATTAATCTGAAAATATGTGGGTCAATGGTTTTTATTACTTCTACGAATTTGAACTTTCCACGTTCCATAGTTTACGAGTAACAGACAGACAGTGGCTGTGACAGACAGACAGACGGACAGACACTGGAGTGATCTTATAATGGTTCCGTTTTTACTTTTTAAGTACGGAACCCTAAAAATTAGCAATATAAAAACATATCATCCTAAAACGTTTACTTCCAATGCGTAAATTAGATTTTCATATAAAGATTATTTAATAACATGTATCGAAATAAAATTTATGTGCATTTTTTTTCAATTCAGTTATCTATATCCGGAATTTTCAAATATCGTTTAGTGTGCAATTTTTTGAAAACGAGAATAAATGGTATGCAAAAAGATCTGTATCTTCTAAGGCATTGGTGGACTTTGAAAAGAGCAAAAATGCGGGTTTTAAATATTTTATCAATAGTTTCTGATAAACTTTAATGGAATATCAAGCAATTGGTATTCAAAAGTCTGAAGATGTATTTTCATAATTCTTATAATCAGTGTTAGTTAGATACCTTTTCAGGAAAGGTTTTAGTATATAATATATATTTCTACATTGCTTAGCTACAGAATTATGGAAGGAAGTTGTATAATGAGATGAAGCCGATTATGAAAGATTAGCCTTTTAAAATGTATTACTGGACATATTTTAAATTGATAGAGAAACTTTCAGGAGTTGTTTAGTATATTGCGCATCGTTCAATGTTGCTTAGTTATAGAATTATGGGAGAAAGTTCTATAATCAGATGAATCTGATTATGAGTGACTGGCCTTATTAAAAAGTTACACTGGATAGACTTAGATGAAACTTACTTTATTAGTTAGATATATAAAGGGTACTAGGAAAGTTTTGCAATATGGATTTATTTATCAAACTTTTTCAAAGTAATTTCTGTTACAAGCAATAGATTTCTCCATCCTCCGAAACCAGTCCTTAAACCAGCTCTGCCAGGTTTCACTTGGGAGTAATGTACATTCATTGTCCCAAGCCCTCAGAAGTGCTTCATCACTGGAATACCTAATCCATTTCTGCTTCACTTTCCCATGCAGGAACAGTGCGAAGTCGCAGGAAGCAAGATCTGGACTGTAAGGAGGATGTTCAAGAAGTTTGAGTCCTGTAATGGCCAAATATTCAGTGCAGGCTTTGGCCCGGTGAGCTGGAGTGTTTTGTCATAATGGAGGAAGCAGGTCTTCATTCTTGACTTTGGTCACAGGTTCTTCAAATATTCTATGACCTTAACTAGACACTGTTCATTGCACCACTTAGCGGTAACTGTCTTCTGTATGTCCAAAACGATATACTCAACAATTCCACTAGATTTGAAAAATGCAGCTATCATTTTCTTCTTGACAGATCGGGATTTTCTGACAGCTACCGGTGTGTCATCATCATCAAAGACCCAAACTTTGTTTTGAGTCTTAGTCGGTCCATCTTAATTGTATAGCCAGGTTTTGTCACCTGTCAGGATGCTGTTCACATACCGAGATTGTCCGTTACCAAACATCTTTAGCATCTCCCAGCATAAAGTCACACGTCATGTCATTTGCTCCTCAGTCAATGTGGCACCCAGAGACAAAACAGTTTCTTCATGTACAAATGATCATGCAGAATTGAATGAATTGCAGGTGCATTTAGGCCTAAGGTATCCTCTATCTGTTTGTAAGTTATTCGTCTGTCTTCGTCAAGCATTTCCGTCACAGCAGTAATATTTTCCTCCGTAATTTACGTTCGTGGCCTTCCCCCTCTTTCAGCATCCTCCAGGGAGACATTTCCCCTTTGGAATTCTCTTTATCATCTGTGTATAGTCATACGATGTGGACAATTGTCACCAAGTGAAAGAGTCATTTCTTCTGAGCATTGGTCTATGTTTAAACCACACGTAAATTTATCCCGCAAAACTGCCCTTATCTCTCTTCGTGACCAGGATGCCACTGAAAGAACTTCACACTATCATAGCTAATGAATAACTGAGCCTACAGACTTGTGGTTACGTGCAGGTGCATAAGTAGGAACATATGTCAACACTCAGCCACATGCAGCTACCTGCGACTTTTTGTTTCATTATATTGCAAAACTTTCCTA
Source organism: Maratus speciosus (assembly GCA_963932465.1). Lineage (NCBI taxonomy): Eukaryota > Metazoa > Arthropoda > Arachnida > Araneae > Salticidae > Maratus > Maratus speciosus. The sequence goes on from OZ010791.1 coordinate 64,557,906, forward strand.
GTACCCTTTGTATATTCAGGAACAGTTTGAGTTTATCGTAAAATTTTCTGCTGTTCTTTACTTATTACTACTGTAAATGTTCATCTAAAACAGTCGGTCCAAAATTTGTCTCACACATTAAAAAAGGCCCAAGGACTAGGAATATGATAGTGAAATGATTTGTATCTGGTAGACAATAGTATCTTTCCTTTTTTAGCTCCTATGACCTAAAATTGCGTAGTTATCATCGGACGTTATTACAACAGCCAGTGGAAACGTCAGAGAAAAAGGACATTTGTAAGTGGCTCCAGGGCATCACTGGATTGCTTAAGAAAGAAGCCTTTTTAGGAAACTTACTTGATCCAAAAAGAATCTCCAAAAGGAGTCGAGATATTCAGTCTTTGACGTGAGATATCCAGGGTTTTTGGCAAAAAAGGACACCAATAGTGCCTATGAAATTGACGAAGCTTACTCCACTTTTTCAATAACTGCCAAGTTTGCATTTTTGGTTTCTGGAAAATCAGTGGCAACTATTATCATCTAAAAATTTAAAAATATTGATATACAAATGATTTACAGCGCTCCACGATCATACGCCATTTATAATAGCAGCAACATTTGGATTACTGTATAAACGTAAATGATAGGAAATGCCTTCGCTTTTTTTTCTAGCGAATAATAATGTTCAACTTTCGGTAATTGCGTTTATGAACAGGCACATCACGCATTTTAATCGTGAAAAAAGACAGCTTTACAGACATTTTTGTTCATTTTATACCAAAACTCTATCGACTTTATTCAAACCTGTGACGATGCTAATTTTCTTCATTAATAACTAATTGTTACAAGGCAATTCTACTCTGTCGCAAAGAACATCCATGTGAAACTAAAAGTGTGCATCGCTCAGTCCTCAAAATCACGCTAGAACGATATGAAGATGGTAATAAAAATGGTTCGAAGACCACAAGACTTCATCCATTCGATGCAAAACATTGTAGACTACTCAAAGTGCAAGGATCACACCATTAGTAATTTTTCAACAGTTACTAGTTGAGTAAGTATTTGACAGCCGCGAAATCTGCAAACTCTATAGACTGAAGACTTTCATTAAGTCTCGGTAAGAATGTGATAAAGTAAGTCGAAAATACTCCATAACCACCAAGTGAAGAGTTGAAAGATTTACACCGTTTTTGTAAGTGTCTCGAGAAATAAAGCAAAAATTCGAACTGTGCATACGGAAACAGCAGCGGTCTCAGCCGAATAATGTGACCCACCGGACACCACTACAATCAAACTAAGTTAAAGCTCCAGTAAAACATAGAAAAAATTCTTGTAAATCTGAAAATTGTTCGTACGAGCCAAAAACTAACAACAACGACAGTTTTTGAAAGCCTGGAAATTCATACCCTTCCCCCTCCATACTTGAAGATCACTCTCATTAGTTAAACGAAATCCTTGAATGACTGCGGATTCCCGTAAAGAAAGGGATAAAAAGTCCAATAGAATGCAATCATTCTGACATCGCATATATGGCATGACCTGCAAAATGCAAACGATCGCGTGAAACAAGAAGTCCATTAAAAAGAAGTAAACTGTAAAGAAAGATTGGTAAATCAGGAAGTAAAATAAACTGAGAAGGTCAAAAGAAAAGTTAAGAAGGCTAATTAAAGGCCAAACATCAAAGGTGGCCAAAAATTATCATACAAAAAGATTGAATTCTATAGGACATCACTAGTGTAGTGACGGGTCATTAGGGATGTGCGATGGGTCATCACTGATGTTTTTGGACTTTTTTATAAATCAAATCTTACAAATTTATATTTTGACTTTCTTGACTCTAAAGTATTATTCGATCCTTGCTTCATATATTTTGGTAATTGAAATGACCAAATTGTGTTTGGCGTAATATTTATATGATAAAAACCAAAACCATAAGTCCGGTCATCCAAGGCTGTCGTATAGATGGCTGGTCACTTCCCTAACATGGTTTATTAGAGAGAAATTGCAAGCCCAGGTATCGGCCGGAGTAGCTCAGTGGTTGGAGCAGCAGTCTTGTATACTATGGTCCCGGGTTCGATTCTTCGCTCTGGCTAATTTTTCACTCCAGTTGGGTTTATTTTATTTATTGTATGTGTGTCTGTATAATATTTATGTAAACCTTTACGTGAAATAAATGTTTGTTGTAGCACAAAGTTGAATTTTCTTGAAATAAAATGGCGGGTAAAAAAAAAGTAAGATATTTCTTTTATTTTTTTTATCAATCATTTTATAAGTGGCATTATTTATAAGACGATACATTAATTTAGAATACGTATTTTTGCATTTTTTTCAGATTTTAATTTTTTTATTTGAATTTGAACTTTTGTATACCGTCCCAATTTTGGGACGCTAGGCACGAAAGGGTAGGTGTTTTCTCCGTTACTGTCTATGCATTAAATGTATATTTTATGCCATTTATATTGTTACAAAATGGTTACATATCACTCGGATTATTATTGGCTATAAAATTATTATTCGGATTATTATTTGGCTATTCTTTGTTATTGCTATAAGGGGAAGGGGGCTGGGATCGACTGAAGAACAAATCACCCACCCCTCCCAACACTTAGCTATTGGCTTAGTAAAACTTTATATCATACCGTTATGTTTTGTAGTTGTCTAGTATTGGACTTCCTGAGGTTACTACTATACATACAGAATAACCTCGACTATCCGATGTAATTGTGACTGAACCTACATCTGATAATCGAAATTTCCGGATAATCGAGAATTTATCAATAATCATCTAGTTTAATATGTAACATCGACATCGAACTGCTATTAGGACAATTTAAAATGCTTAATAAATATCTAAATTCAAATTATACATGAAAATAATTTTATTTGTTTAGAAAAGGACGTGTACACAGGGGGGTGGGATGAGGGCAAGAGTACAATTATACCGGGACCGAATCTTGCGGGAGCTCAAGTTAATTTCAATGTAACTTACCCGTGGCCCTAATTTTTTGCGCATTAGTTTATCGATGCTTTTTTAGCAATAAAAGTTAAAAATAATTCAAAAATATTTATGTTAATTATTTTAATTGAAAAATGATATATTTAACTATTACATAGTGAAATTGAACAACAAATAATAAACGATACATACTTTGTGACCAATTAGATGCATTTCCTTGCATGTTTTTTATATCCCTAATGTTTTATGCATGTTCGAATGAGACGAAATGAGTAAGTCTTACCACTTCGTTTATCCTCCTTTGGCAACGTAACTCTCTCCTCTCGGCATAGTTGAAACTAATCGTTGGTACTCAAAAATCGGAATTTTTGCTATTTTTCAAGAAGAATTCTTTTCAACTACTGATTGTCACGTGGTTTTCTTTTTCGAACCATTTTGTTGAAGACAGGCTTTTGTTGTCCTAGCTGTATGCGGTTTGGCTAAGTCTTGTTGAAAAACATAATCCCACTGAAGACCAAGTTGTTGAATTGAAGCCAACAACTTAATCAAAAAAATGCCCCGATAACGTTGTTCATTGATAGTCCCGTCATATGGCATCATTTGGCTGACACCAGAATAACCAAAACACCCCCAAATTTGAACATATGACGGAAACTTGCACTCTTGTTTGACACATTTTGGGTTAAAGCTTTATTTGCTTGCCATACGACTCGACGACCGATATTTCCGTATAAAACTAGAAAAGGGGATTCATCCGACCATATAAAACTTTGCCATTGCTGATCTGTTCATTTTAAGTGATCCACAGCCCACGGAAAACGTTTGTTTTCTTGAATAGGAGTTTACCATGGCTTACGTTTCCTTTTGTAAGATTTGGAGCCCATTTTATGCAATCTTTTTGTAGCCATTTTACGCGTCACTGGACGCCCTATGCTGTCTTGCCATAGGCTGCAGTTTCTGCATCGTTCCTGGTCTGTTGTTCATTACCACTTGATTCAATATTCGATCTTCTCGGGTCATTGTTGTTGATGGGCGACCAGTACTGCTTCTTGGCTTTATATCTCCAGTTATAACGAAAGTTTTCAACACATAACGCATTGTTGATCCAGGAGTCATCAAACCCCTGCCTATTTGCTTCATTAGACACCCACTATTTCGTTTTTAGTGTATCTTTTTCCTCATTTCTACCGTCAAACTTTTACCACCCATTTTTCTTTTTATGAATTGATTTGAAAACGCTCTCCTTTTAAACACCCCATGCCATCTGTCCAGGATCTGATAAACGTGATAGTCGAACCATGTAAACAGTCAAATAAACCTATGTTTACTGTTTTTAATGTTTTAATTTACACCTTTAGCAATTAAAATTAGCATATTGCCTGTGTTTTGCAATAAGAGTGTAAGGCACAAATGATTAATTCTTTAGGAGAGCCAAGACAAAGAATGCTTCTCCATGTAATTGCTTACTGTGTAAACTACCTTGAGAGTACAGTTCCAATTTTTAGGTATATTTCACATCCAGTTTTTTCCTGTAAATATTTATGCTATTGGTAATAAGGGCGAAAGTGGCTCCATAAGACCTTAATGCACAACACCTATAAATAGTACCTGTGCCGTAACCCCTTCGCCACGGGAGCCTTTTACGAAATGTTTATTACTTTGCTACCGGTTTTAAAAAACAGAAGTTTGTGCCTATTCAAATCGGGAAAATGCTTGGATTAAATAAGGCAAATTTTACAGTAAAATTTTACTGGTGAGGATAAACGAGGATCCTTAGGCCTACTTCCGGCACTTATACGTGTCGCTCGTCCCCAAGTGGTTAAGCCCTACTCAACTCTCTCGTTAATAGAGATACACGAACGCCCTTATTACATATTATAAAATATTTCTCCCTGACTCTACATATACACTTAACCCTTTGAGGTGCGTTGGAATAAAATATATCCCACCTAATTTAAACAAGATTCTCACCAGAAAATTTTAAGTAAATTTTATATTTTTGACTTTGGAGGAAAATCGTTGAAAAATTGCTTTTCCTTATTTAAAAATAAAAATTTTCGATTATTCCGGTGAGAATTCAATATTTAGAGACATTTATGCTTGACCCTCAAGGGGTTAACAAAATTTTGAGAAATATGTGCTTTATGGCCTTATTTCAAAACTGAGTAAATATTATAATTAGGATGTTTTTTAATGCTAGATTTAGATTTTCAATCTTGCGATTCAAAATCAAGTTTGAATTTAACAATATGGCTTTTTCTTTGTATCCAAATTCATTTTAAAATATTGATAATCCAGACATCTTTAAAAAATATTGAGAAAAAAAATGTAAGCGTATTATATAGTGTTTCGAATTATATTAACAAGGAAGATAAGCAATAAATAATTTAATCGAAACATTTTCTGCCCAAGTGAGTTTTCTACTTCTTTCAAATGCGAATCACTCCAGGCAGAAAATGAAAACAGGAAAACAAACAAATCATCGAAACTCCTTTAACTTAAATACTCAATATATTAGTTTCTAGAGAATAGCGAAACAATAAAATATAAATAATTTAATCTTAAAGTTGTGGGTAATAATCGTTTATGCCTGATCAAACTTTTCGAAGACAAATTTATATGCATATTATAAAGAACAAAAGTGTCTGTGCGTAACGCTGACGTCATTTTGAAGTTGGCAACAACCGACGATTAAATTTCGCTTTTACTGAAATTTTGTAATCTGGTAAGCAATGCACATTATCAATTTTTACACCTTAGAATAGAGAAAAATATTTATTTACATATGCAATTTCTTTCAAATCTGTATTGCAATTTGGTTAAAAACTCTGTCGAAATTTACTCACTTTTTACGGTTTGTAAATAATTTTTGAGCATGAACTATTATTTTTAAATCTATCTTTATTGTGTATATTTAGAAAGGACTATACAAAATTTCCATCAAAGGTAGGTTTTGTCTCTACAAATTTTACTCTGTTAAATTCCACTCAATGCAGACTAACGAATAGCATGGTACTAAAAGACATTTATAATAATTTGTGCATTTATGGAAAAATGTGGCGTCCCGCTCAGTGGTTGCGCGGGGCAGGTCTTGGAGCCTATAGAAATGGGATATCCCGCATAAATCGGGAAACCTGCCAAAGATAGCTACATCAAACCCAATATGGGAGGCAAAAAGAAACTCCACACAACTACTGCCGCCTTGAAAAGGATATACTAGAAAAAATCTATGCTCCGTGCTCTTTGGTAGGATTATATGCCTATTATTTCTATCCTATGGCTTCTCCAGTTAGATGTTTATCATTTTATAATTTCATTTAACCTATCGCTGCTACTTATACGACAGGGTATCAATAAGTTCTTGCCCTCACATAGAAATAATTGAATAAAATTTATGAAATTAATACGTTGCATTAGTCCTTTTCTATATAGTCTCAGTGCGCAGCAACACATTTCTGAAAACGGTACTTCAAAAAGAGGAGGAGGAGGTATTCCAGGAGGCGCGATAGTAGACCCAAAGAGGGAGGGGCGTTTTTCTCACTTTTGCCGACCACCACATATGACGTATTGTTGGAAAGGCCTGTGGCAATTAATCATGTTATGCACCCCAAGCCCCTCCCCCCAAATTTTCCTCCGAGGGACATGGTGTTCGCAAAATTTAGAAAAGTGAACCCCGGAGGAAAAATTTAGGGGGGGGGGGACTCGGGATGTGCTTAACATGAATAAGGTGTCATAGGCCTTTTTAACAATATGCCACATGTGGGCGTCGGTAAAAATGCCCCCTTTGAGTCTACTATCGGGTCTCCTGGAATAGATACTCCCCCATCTTTTTGAAATACCGTTTGCAGAAATGTGCTACTGTGCACGGTGACTATATAGAAAAGGACTCATACAATGTAAGAAAATCATAAACTTTACTCAATTATTTCTATGTGAAGATAAAAACTTATTGATACCCCCTGATAGCCATATCGATTCAATCCCTTGCTTTCATAACTATTTAAGTTCGTAGTTTAGGTTTGCTTCCATTATTATTTAGAATACGAGATCACACTTGTATAATACAAGAATATTATCGCACGTTTTACCTTTGGGGTTATTACTACATGACATAGACTAAATATCGTCCCTAGTAATTTTATTCTCCGACAAATATAACACCTGCAAGTTGATTGTAGATCTGTAATTCATGCAAATTCAGGGCAACACCATGTGTAATAGGGGCCTGAAAGCTGTTTCATTGGTTTTACTGTAAATTTTTGCTCAGTGTTTTGAAATGTTGTATTATGTTTATTATGGCTGGTGCATTTTATTTAATGTAATGCTGTATTATTTTTTTTTGTGATAATGCATTTGGTTTGGTATAAAGATGTATTCATTTTATTACAATTCGGCAATAGTGGGAGATAATAATTTTGAATTGTGATTATATTATTTTATTTATTCTAATACTTTATTCAATATAAAGAAATACGGTATAAAGTTTAAGTTTACTTTTTTATTGTGATGTAAAGGTTGATATTTTTATTGCAATGTTAACTTTTAAAACACAATAAGACTAACATAACTCATATGTAAAATATAATAAATAATTAAAGGTAATTATTTCAAGCATGAACAAATGAGATTACATAATTCCTCTATACTTTAAATTCAAAACGAAATGCATCATTTACTTCGTTTGAAAATTAATACACTTGCTTATATTGTTTTAATTAAAAACTTCTGACATGAATTTTTAAAAGAAACAAGTAGAAATGTTACCTCTGGCAAAACATAGCGGTGTAATTACAAATAAACCTTCTCTTGAAATTTCAATTTTAGGGAAGAAATTTTAATTTTCAGAGAAAACTAATTTAGAACGGGTTTTTTTGTTGCTTTTAAGAACTGAATTTTTTTAATATGAACTTTATAAAGAATTGTTTTATTTCCATTTGAAAGTAGTTTTTAAAGTCTATAATGAAAGGCCCCTTCATAACACTTCTGCATGAGAATTTGAAGACATGTAAATTTAATTTGCTTCTATTCATATTGTTTTTTCGTAAAGACAATGTTGAACATATGAGAATTTAATTATGTCTCCTTTGGAAATCTTAATTATACAGAAAACAATTTTGAAAGGAATTATTTTATTTTATTATTTTGAAGTAAACGTTTTTTGAATGCCTTGTTTTTGATAATTTTACTTATTTAAAACTAGAGGAAAGTATGATATATTATATAAATTAAAAGACAATTATCAGGAAAGAATTTTGCTACCTTTTTGTATGTCATATTAAATTGAAGCGGAATTATTTAAAAAAGAATTTATACATTTTACAAGAATTTAATTTACAGTTTATTTTCTGGTTTAATTGTTTGTATGCATTTGTCTTTAAAAAATAATTTAAACATCTCTATAGTAAACTGAAACAAACAAATTTAATTTACGTAGTAAAAACTAAAATAGTTCCTAAATTTAAAATGTTTATAGAATTCATATGCGTTTTCCGAATAAATTTGTAATAAATCTTTGGTCTTTTCCATATACACTATTATTTACAACCAATTATTAAAAATTTTCAGAGAAGTTACGAAGTTCAGAGAACTTGTTAAACATACTACAATAAACGCTATAAAATAAACATTTTGAAATACGTCTTTTTCAACGATTATTTTGTTGGAATTAACAAGAACTGTATGATATATGTAAATGAATCTTGCTGTGGTAAAATTATTTTCTTATCAACCTTAATTACACATATATTTGCCTTAAAATACAATAAGGGCTATATATTTACACATTGAAAAATATTTAGCATAAATATTTTGCATGTACAATATCGATTTCTAAATTTATATTATAAATATGTAAAATTATATTTTCTGTGGCTATCAAAAATTAATTTTACTGTGTTTATTATGAAAATAGCATTTTCAAAATGGCAATAAAAAATATTCCCTTTTTTATTTTTGAAAATGTAAAGGTATTAATTATATACTAATAAACAATGTAGTGTAAAGATGAAGGTTTGAAGATTGCGAAGATATTGATTGAGTACTGTTATTATTAGTGAGTGTTATTAGCAAAAAAATTATTCGGATGCGTTATCATAAACTTACAACGTAAATCTCAACAAATTTAGAAACTGTTGCTCATATTGCAAATTTAAATTATATTGTCATGTCAATTTTAAAAAAAGAACGTTTCTCTATAGATTATAGGCTTGTAGGAGAAAACTTGGAAATTAGGTAAACATTCTTATTTCTTACTGCTTTCAAACATTTTTTTTAAATACTTTAACATTTGGCTTATCATACCATGTATTTCAGAATATTTGAGTTAGCAGACTGCTGTTCATTTGTTTATGTACTGGCGATATGAACTGCTTGATATACTCGTTGTCGTAGATGTAATATCTCATTCACTGATCCCAGTTTTCCTTGTAATGCACCAATGTTTTAAATAAAGTAAACTGGAAAAGTGCGAGTATTACTCGCGCACAGAGGGTTTTGTACAATAACTATATGAATTAGTAACTGGGCATTGTATTACATGCATATATTATTAAAAGTTGCTACCTAGGCTTTCAGAGACGACGGCGCATAGAATACGCTATCCATACACTGTTAAAAATTTGCAGCATTCTGGCAGGTTATTTGACCGTTTTTTCCAAAAACGGTTACACAACCGTAATTTTAACACTATTCTGACCATATTATTGGCCATTTTATGGTCAGAATACAGTTAAATTATGGTAATGAAACCGTTTTTTTTTTTTTTTCAAAAAATGGTCTAATGACCTGCAAAATTTTTAACAGTGTATCTTTATTTTTAAACCCGTTTCTTTAAGGTTTAATATCTTGGCTAATTATTGACGGTTTTTTTTAAATCGTCATCAACAATCATTTTATACTTCTACGATGATGCACTGTTAAAAGATTTGCAGTATTCTGGCAGATCATTGGACCGTTTTTTGAAAAACGGTTTCATAACCATAATCTAACTGTATTCTGACCATAAAATTGCCAATAATATGGTCAGAATAGTGTTAAATTCACGGTTGTGTAACCGTTTTCGGAAAATACGGTTAAATGACCTGCCAGAATGCTGCAAATGTTTAACAGTGTATGTACCTCCAGCGCTCCTCAATTCTTTTGCTAAACGCACGCGAATCGAAATTTGTGTGTAACGGAAAATGTGATTTTCTGAATAACCATATGACCAAGAATAATCGCTATACACTGTTAAAAATTTGCAGCATTCGGGCAGGTCATTTGACCGTTTTTTCCGAAAACGGTTACACAACCGTAATTTTAACACTATTCTGACCATATTATTGGCCATTTTATGGTCAGAATATAGTTAAATTATGGTTATGAAACCGTTTTTTCAAAAAACGGTCGAATGACCTGCCAGAATGCTGCAAAATTTTTAACAGTGTACTGCTATTTTTTTTCGCAATTTTAGTTTCCTTAGATTAGGGAGTAGAGGGGGAGGGAACATACTTTTGCATTACATTTTCGATGATATCTAATATAATATAATATAATATATCTAATAAAATATAATACCTAAAATTGAAAGAAATGTATTTTTGAGTTCGGCTTTACGAAAGCTTTCACACGACACCCCACACGATATATAAAGAAAAGATTTTTTTTTTTTCAAGTAACTTAATTAGCCTCTTTACATTTTTCCTAAATATATTTGTGAATGGTTAATAATCTATAAATATATGGATCGATAGCCTTTATTACTTCAGCCAATTTAAACTGTCCACGTTCCATAATTTAGGAGTAAAATGTCTGTGACAGACGGACAGACAGACACAGGAGTGACCTTATAATGGTTCCGTTTTGACTTTTTAAGTACGGAATCATAAAAATGGTCTAATTTTATATATATATCAAATGTAATCACTAGATGAATCATAACTGTTATTTTACTAACTAAAAGACATTGAATTCACTGCTGTCTGACTCATTTCTTAAATCCATCATAAAAACTATTTTGACACGCAACAATATCTAACGAAAGACTACTTTACTTAAAATATATACAAAAACAGTAGGACTATATTTGTGCCATTTCTTAGAAATAGTCATAATTACAAAAAAAGGAAAAAAAGAAATAGTGAAAGAAAATAGTCGCAAAAAATAACGGAAATTCACTTTAATTGATGCACTTCTTCTCTTCGTCCCATGGCATGCGACTTTGACATAGTATTATTAAATACACTTAATTAATGTTAGATATACATAAAAATATGCATTTAATTAGAAAAATAATTATTAATACAAAGTTTGCTCAACTTTTTACTGTTCATAAGAGTAAAGCAATTGCTGAAAGAATTGTTTTACTTACAAGTAATGTTTAAATGTGGTTAATTTTGCTATATGTAAAGTTTTAATTATGTATATAAAACAGTGTATTAATATACACAGGATGTTCATAAAAACAACATTGCCGATATACGGACCTTACGTATGGAATTTTTAAAAATATTAAAAATTAATTTTTAAAATGCTATGTTTTCTGATATTTTTAGAAGGTTCTGATTATAAAGTCCGATTTTTGAAAACTAAAAAGCTGTTGGAAATGTCTGCATCATTAATTTTTTTTCTTTTCTACTTTAAATAAGATCCGAATGGCGGTTCTCCAAGACAAAAGTATTTTTGAAAGTTATAAAATGGTTGAAACATGCAAAATTCCTTATCTGTTGTGGAATTCACTTCCCAAAAGAGCATGAGGAAAAACTTTTGACTAGCAGTACTGTTGCAGGAAGTTTTATAGTTTATTTTATTTTTAACGAAACAATGTAAGAAGTATTTGTAGTGAAGTCGTAAAATTTCAGCTCTCATACAGACTTGTTTCGAAGCGTAAGAAAAATAGTTTGAAAAGTTGACATGTAAGGTGCATAAATATGTTATTTCATAGAAATGTTCTCAGGCTCTATAGATGAAACAATAAAAGCAAAAAAGTTACGAAGAAATTTAGTGTACATTCTTTTCTCCACTCAAGAATATATGGCACAATCTTTGAAGAGAAAACAGTGTTATGTTGCATGTTCAAGTGTTTGTACAGTTTTATTAAATTTTCTGTAAGTATTTAACATACTGTAAATTAAGGTGATAGTGGACTTTTAAAATCACGAAATTCGGCACAGAAATCGGTTATTTCATTTGGAGAATTATCAAAGTAGATACTCATATTTATCTAATGCGAAAAGAATTGTTAAATTCTGAAGCTTCTTTGCAGAGATATAAAATTTTATATTTGTAAAAACTGTATATATTTATGCAGAATGTTTAACTTAAATTGCTGTTTCCTTAAAAGTGAAAATTTCGCGCATTTTTAACATTTGAAACGTTCCATGCGCATTCCTAGTTATCAGAAATTTTTGCTTTGTAATCTGTGTATAATAGAAAATAAATCTTAGCATGAAAAGTTGCATTTCAAGAGTATTTTACTGTTCAAATTTATGTACATATGAAAGTATATAGCTACTTTTCATAGGAAAAAAACAAAGCATAAATATAAAAAATATTTTTTCCCTTATATATTCAGCGAACCTTTAAAATTCAAGTCAACTTCCGTTGGAATATAAAAAAAGTATCTGATAAGTGAATAATGACATATATTATTCAAAAAAATGCGCATGGGAGATTTTAAAATGTGACAATTATTCGTTATTTTCCAAATTTAAAAAACTGATTAGTTTAAAAACTTTTTATTATTTTAACATCAAATTTTGAGAATAACAATTTGAGCATGCCATTAATAAGTCTGACAATTTTCAAAAGAATCCATTTAAAATTGAAGTATTTGGTTTTTAGTCCACTGTCCCTTTAAATAGTGACTTTCGGTCGGAAATTCTTTATAGCCATATTTTTTTTTCTACACACGTCAATGCAAAATTTGAATGGTATAAATACACATTCAATAGACCCGCATACATATACGAAAGTGCATTTGTAGACGTACAAGCAGGGCTTTCAGCCTTCCTAAAATTTTCTACATTTGCTATCATAATTATCAAACAGTATAATAATGAGGTAGTTACCATGAATGTTATTGTTTTCAAATAGTTGTTGAAAAAGTAAGAAAATTTATAATCGCTGCCAACCCCGTATGTACGTGTGTGTATACATCTATAAATATGAAGCTATGCATAAATATGTGTATAAGAAAAAACCGTAAAATGATACATAACTAGTGGCGACCACAAATCTTTCTTATATATTCTTGAAATGTGGTTATTATTTTAGTGTAGGTACAATCCAACAAATGAAACGTGCACGGCATTTGTACGAATTTAAAATGCGTCTCGATTGAAGCGCAAATAAAGAGAAATTCTACTCAACAGCATTTGGTGTTGGATATTCAAATCAAAGGTTGAATCATCATTTATATTTTTTAATGACTAGGGTGCTCTGCCCCCTGCTTGCTACGCTTACCAACCCCTCGCGTAATCGCTTCGCGATTCCGTTTGGTATTACAGAGCAATCCATATTTTCTAGAATCCATATTCCCCAGACGTAATTGTTTCGAGTTTCCATCCGGGATTGCTTCGGGATACCTTATTTTCTATGCATTCTATTTTTAGATTCCAAAGGTAAAACACCCACCCACCAACCCCCACACCATTTCTCATTAGTTAATGAAAATTATCATCTTTCTGTAAAAATCAGTTCTGCCATCAACTTCTAACCCCCCCCCCCCCCCCCACACACACACACACACAAAAAAAAAATAAAAAAAAAAAATAAATAAATAAATAAATAAATAAATTAAATAAAATAAAATAAAAAACAAAAACAAAACAGAAGTCTATCGAAATGCACACGATTCTCCCCTTTCCACACCCATTCTATCTAAATCATCTACTTTCTTGGATTTCGCCAAGCACAATTCAGCTAAGAAAAGACAGAAAGTTCTGACCAATCAGATTAGTTTCGACGTATCTATGCTGATTTTTGATTGGCCCTTTTAAAATCGTTTGACTCATTTCCAAATCGTTACTTTTTTTATATATAGAAGGATAACCTCGAGAATAACATTTGGTCCCTTCTTAGATAATAGAAAATAAAATAACTTTATAACGTACGGAAGAATTGAGGAATAGAGTACAGAATAGAAGAAAAACATTCCGTAATTTAGTCGACAACCGAGGATGGCGTCAAATATGAGCATCTCTGATAGCAATGTGACTTTAAGTATCTGAATGTTTCAATAATTATTACACTCGTGCAGTTATTTGTACGGCAACTCACACTACACAAATTGAATCGCTTCATTATGGAACTTATTAACTGGATAATTTTGAACATCAGTGTTTAATTCATCTACGGTTTCATTCTTTGATTTTTGATAACATACGTAAATCTTCATGGTAGCGAACTTTTCAAACTTGTATACCTATTTTAAGAAGAATAGCATTTGATAACTTCAATAAAGAATGCTTCAAAAGAATGTCTCTTCAAACATTTCTCGAAAATAACCAACAATACCAACAATAAACGTATAAGGTGCATAAAATTGTTTTAAAATGAATAAATTAACCAAAGGTGAGAATATTAAATTGTTTACTTAAGAACCGTATATCGGGTAAATATTTATTTCTACATTTGCACCGAGCAAAATGTTTTCATGAAATACGTATATGGAATTTTACCAAAACTTTCAAAAAAGATATTTTATTTCGAATACTGTCTAGTTCCGTTGTAGCAAAATTCAGTAGAACAGAACATTTATTACAAAATAATTTGTGATACTTTTAGGGTTAATTAGAGTTCAGGAAAAACAAGCTACAAGAAAAAAACTTCTACTGTACTAATATTCGAGAACATTCATTTAAGGTATCTGAGAATAGCAGAATAAATTTTATATTTAAGTTTATTTTGTATTTAGGTTGCAAGCAAAATTTATTTACAAAGAACACGAATTTACTTTTGAGAATAAAAATTATAAATTCCTTATAAGGAGATTTCCTTACAGAGACAAATATTTGCAGTCCAATAATTTCATTGTAAAGAAGTTAGACTGTTGTTACATTTTATGACGAAATATCTGATTCTATTTTTATCTACATCAATACAATTTTTTGTATCTTTGAGATATGAAAATAACATGAAAAAATTACTCTAATATATTGTGTTAACTAAAAATTGCTTGGCATTAGATGTGTACATTTGTAGTATTTAACAATATCAACAAAAGTAAGTCAATAAAAAATGGGAAAAAGAACTACTTTCTGTTAAAAGGCTTCATCGTTAAACGATCAGCTTGATAATAGGTTAATGTAAGTTATTGCTTTTGTATCTAATTACTATAGATTGAAAATTTGTTGAAATTTTCCTTTTTACGTGTCTCCACTTGTTTATGAACTTTGAATGTTGGGTATTTAAAAAAAAATAGGATAACTATTTGTACTTGAAGAATATTGTTTGGTAACAATTTGCATTGTTTATATTTTTTGTAATATTATATTTGAAAAAAAAAACATTCTAATCTCCAATTGAAAACGTACAGTTAAAATTTACGAACTAACAAAACAAACTTTTGAACTTCTGTAATGGAGATAAAAACAATGCACAGTATTATATATTTATTAAAAACACTGAATATATTAGGTTCTATATTCAACATATATTTTTATAATTATATATATTTATTACTACAGAATCCTACTTTTATATTTCCGTACCCCGTCTTATTGCACGCTCCAAGCCTAATTAAGGAACATACCTACAACCTACATCAGAAAACATCTGTAGATAATTAAAAAGTACAAAGGATTTTTGTATACTATCTAGGATTCAAAACTGTGTATGATTTATAATGTCTCTAATTCAAATATTATACAATCTCAAGAAAAAGTCTCAAACTTTAAAGGTGAAAATTCATATAATCAAAAGAATTGACAACTATTATAAATTCTCTGCCTAATTATTACATCATTCCAAGGATATATCACAAGTTGTACTTAAGAAGAAATTAGTAATAGTAATAGTAAGGCAAATATTTCAGGTAATTTTATTTTATTCAGTGTTCCCTGGAGGGAAATAACCCAAATACAAATAAAATAGATTTTTTTTTCATTTTACTTTAAGTCTTTTAAGGAGATTACTTAGCATTGAAACCCATTTTGTAATGCAGGCGGAATTTTAAATTAAGAAAATCGAAATAACGATAAAAAATTACAGATCATTATTGATATTAAACTGTCCACTACAAAACATTAAAATGCAATGTATACGCAATTAATATGCCTGCCGGCCAATCAGTCCACATACAAATTAAATATCTTAATTACTATTTTTTTTTATTCGAGAATTTTAAATGCATTATTGGTCTAGATAACAGCGTGTCTCCAGAAATGGGGAGGGGGGATTAGAATTTTAAATGCATTATTGGTCTAGATAACAGCGTGTCTCCAGAAATGGGGAGGGGGGGGGGGATTAGAATTTTAAATGCATTATTGGTCTAGATAACAGCGTGTCTCCAGAAATGGGGAGGGGGGGGATTAGAATTTTAAATGCATTATTGGTCTAGATAACAGCGTGTTTCCAGAAATGGGGAGGGGAGGGGGATTAGAAAAAATCTCGAACACGCAAACCTTCTAAAAATCAGGGAATTCGATTACGTAGGGCAAAAAGTACAGAATTGCCTAATTTGAATATAATAATATACTCTGAAGTATGAATTGAAGGCTTAGAGTAACATGATGAAATAAATTTTACATATCTTTCATACTGCATAAACACATATTCCTAAAGATTGGGAATTAATTTTAGGAAATTTTAGAAGATTAGCTGCTCTAAATCACTATCATCTGATTGCGTAAAATAGGATCACTTGATGGCTTACATATTAGATAGAATATTAGAAGCATTATTCCCTAGGGCTATTAATTTATCTTAGGGTTTAATTGTTAGAAATTGTTCATTGTGTGCGCTTGAGTGTCTGGAGCTATCTCGTGGGCATATCGTTTTACTTCAGTTATACATTTTCATTAAGTGTATTCATGAGTGGAGAGTAATATCCACTCTTAAAATAGTTATTGCGTGTTATTCTTCATTAATTCCTTTTTATTTTGCTATCCCTTCTAAAATTACATGAAATAGCTCCTTTAAATATGTTGGTTTGTGGATTTCGTTTGAAATAAACTAATGGTGTTGACAAAAAAGAGATTATAGGAATATTAATCATTTAATTTTATAATTATTTTATTAATCAGATCGTGTTTGAAAATATGATTGCAATTTATAGATATGCAGTAATCCCTTAATATTTGCAAATGTTAGGATGGCGGAAATCCCCGCAATGTGAGAATCGCGAATGTTAAGACTATCTTTCTGCACATAAAAAAGGGGTTCGGTTTTAGGGGTTTTTTAATGTAAAAAACAATTGAAAAGTAAAACGTGTATTTATCAAGCATTAAAAAGTACATGCTGTAAATAAATTTGAATAATTATAAACATTTTGTACAAAGTTTATTTGTTAGTTGATGGCCGAAAAAATTAGCGATTTGCGAGTTCCTGACACACATATTCCTGAAAATTGGGAATTAATTTTAGTAAATTTTAGAAGATTGGCTGTTCTAAGGCACTATTAACAGATTGCGTAAAATAGAATCATTTGATGCCTTACATATTAGATAGAAGGTTAGAAGCATTATTCCCAAGGGCCATTAATTTATCTTAGGGTTTAATTATTAGAAATTGTTCATTGTGTGCGCTTGAGTGTCTGGAGCTATCTCGTGGGCAATCATTTTACTTCCAGTTATGCATTTGCATTACGTGTATTCCTGAGACGAGAATAATATCCGCTCTTAAAATAGTTATTTCGTGTTATTCTTCATTAATTCCTTTTTATTTTGCTATCCCTTTAAAATTACAGTAAATAGACCATTTAAATATGTTGGTTTGTAGGTTTCTTTTGAAATAAACTAATGGTGTTGTTAAAAAGGAGATTATAGAAATATTATTCATTTAATTTTATAATTATTTTATTAAATAGATTGAGCTTTAAGATATCCCTGTAATTTATAGGTATACTGTAATCCCTTAATATTTGCGTGCTAGGTTAGCGGAAATCTCCGCAAATGTGAGAATCGCGAATGTTGAGGCTATCTTTCTGCACATAAAAAAGGATTGGGTTTTAGGGTTTTTTTAATGTAAAAAAATTGAAAAGTATAAAGTATATTTATTAAGCATTAAAAAGTACATGCTGTAAATAAATTTGAATAATTATAAACATATTGTACAAAGTTTATTTGTTAGTTAATGGCCGAAAAAAATTATCGATATGCGAATGTTTTGCAGAACAGGTCATTTGTTTAAAAATGTCCATATAAGGATACGTTGCCGCCTCGATTTCTCTTTTAAATTCACATTTGGACTCCTCTCCTGCGAAGGACATTTTCTATTGATTTCCCAACAAGTTGTTGATGAAGGTTTAATTTTTTTCCAGACAGATCTGCAAGAAATATTACACCTGCAATAAAAATTTTGAATTTTAGAAAATTTAGTAAGTTTTAAAAAATCTATATAAAAAGGAAAGGAAAAGTTTATGTGCAGTTTCGGAATTCCTGCTATCCTCATCAGTGTCGTTATTTATTTTTGATTTTTTTTCTTCAAGGATTCCGACAAGTTCTTCTTCAGTAAGTTCGTTGTCATGAGATTTAATCAGATTTTCCACCTTTTCTTACCTTATGTCGTCGAAACCATCCCATCCGATCTAATGAGCTAGTTCCGAATTTTCTTCAAGAGGTTCGGAAATTAAAGTCGTTTAGTTTTCTTTTTGTGACAATTGGGCCAAATATTTCGCCAAAAAGCGTTTATTGAAGTTTAATTAACCTCCTCCCATGATGCATCAATTTTGACAATACACTCCCTATGTTGATTTTTTTTTCCAACTCGATGAAACCATGGATCTTAAATTTTCTTCAATGGATTCAAAGTGTCGTTTGAAAAATCTTCTTGTGTAGTAAACCTTTTACGCAACTCTTCTTTCTTGGATCAGCAAAGTCATTTCAGGGGGTAAGGAAAAAACTGCAGCATCGTGCTGGGACTCTTTTAAACTAAGCTGATGCCCAGACGCGTTGTAAATGAGGAATAAAACGCAGCAGTTTTATATGGGAGGTATTTCTTAAACTCATTTATAAAACAATATTAAACCATTCCAGAAACACAACACTAGTTAACCATGCTTTGTTATTTGCTCGCAAGAAAACAGGCACTTTGATTTTATCTTTACGTTTGAGAGAGTGGTGGCTATGCGATCTTTAAAATAACATCGAATTTACCTTGAAAATCCTCTGTAGCCTTATTTCTCAACGGCAGAGGTACCCTATATTTTGCAGTATTAAAACCTGTAACTGCGCATTCCGTTTCGGCAAGAACCGTCCTCTTTGGTATTTTCTTCCAGAGGAAGCCTGTTCCTGTGCTTTAAACATTTGTTCTTGTGGCACTTGTTCTGGTAAACACTTGCTGTATATCCTCTTCTTTGAATAACTTTTTTTTAAGTTCTTCAGGAAATCTTTTAGTACTTGCATGATCCGCCTTAGCCGATTTGCAAACTAACTTGCTTCGGCTCATAATAAAGCTGAATTTAACGAGACACTCTTCTGGTTCGTATCTTCTTATTGAAACACTTAATGCATTTTCAGTTCTTCCAACGACTTGTTCGGTACTTGCGATACTGTTTTCGCTTTTATTGGCACACATGCTGCGCACTGTCTCTTATAACCTTTTCCCTATATTTCAATAGATTTAACCATAGAATCATTAATATTAAAATAACGGCCCACCACGGAAACTCTTTCTCCCGTTCGTAACTTACCGAATTTTTTAAATTTTTCGGAAAAGTTCAAAACCTTTTTTCCTCTTTAAGCTGGAGATGAAATGATGAATTTTCTCCTATTTAAGTTATCTAAACACTGAGGTGAGAGAATAGAGAGGCTAATCGAAACAGCAAATGCTTTCTATGGGGACTTACACGGGTTACTTTCGTCTTAAAATCTCGACAAAACTATGCCAACTGAAATGGTAAACGAAACTGCGAAGGAGCATGCGCATTACATTCTTCGGAAAAAGACTTTTTGTCTTTCAGTAGAAAATAGAGAAAGACAAAGGTGAGAATTTATTTTTAGCCACATGTTATGTTTCTGGTTTCTCGGAATTACTGATCTGTGTTTTGCCTAATGAGAAAGTTTCGAGTTCTCGGATCTTAGACTATCCAATTCAGTTCAAGTGTCCAGTGTCATGCAATTCATGGAATTAGTAAAAATTAAAACTCCCAAATGTTAAGCCATTGGGGACCATGGGTGCATATATGGACCTCCAATAGGAGCATAAAGAATTTGTTTTTGGTACCAGTAAAGAAGACCAGTAATATTTTCTTTCTTTAAGTAGAGCTTTTTTGCGATTATTGAAGTAAAGGTAATTTTTTTTTTAAGTGGTTCGAATTGAGTAAAATTCGCGTACAAGTTCCCGGTCTCGAAGGGGTTACATCTGCGAATGTTAAGAAATTACTGAATTCTGTCTTTTAATTACTTGAAGTTCATTATTTAATGACATACTGCAATCATACCTATCTATAAAAAAGCGAAATAAATGGAAAATGGGTGATAACATTCTTTGTTGCCAGTTAGTTGCATTCAATAAGTAGATTGGTTTTCTTTCTTTCTTTCCTCTTCTTTCAACATTTAAAATCAAATTTTTCGTATAATAAATTACTTAATTAATAATAAAATTATTACTTAATCCTCATTAAACTGATATTTAGTATGTTTTCTATTTTTAGGTAGCTTTCATTTCAAAAAGTAAAAGCTACCTATTGCAGCAGCCCGAAGTAAAGCAAGATCGTTTTTTTTTTTTTTTTTTTTTTTTTTTTCCTCCTATTTTTTTCACCGACATATTTTCGTCCCAACAGCCGAAAACCAGCCTCCGTTCAAATGTTGATATATAAATGAGGATGTGAATTTCAAATCTCGCCTTATCAAGAAAATCAAATTTTTGGAAATCGCGAAATCGAAATTGGGAAATCGAGAGTCTGACTGCGTCCAATGGTTTCATTGTAAACCATTTTACAATGGCAGACATACATAATAAAACTAGTTTATTTGCATATTGTAGTGTTTTTTCAATGCATAATCAACAATAGAATAGATTGATAGAAAAACGTGATTTTTTAAATTTTGGATAAGGCGAATTTTGAAATTCACGTACTCATATACTATATATATCTGTATAGATATATATGTCGTAGGCCGAGAAATCAGGCTCTTTGCAAAGAGCCGGGCTAATTGGAGAATCATCTACCTTATTCCAACTAGCCTGGTAGTTTTCAGGTTTATTACAAAGAGCCTATAAAGCGTTAGGCTAATTGAAAAATGACGACTTATTATCCAATCAGGATGATTTTTTAGGCTTATTAACCCATAACCCGACCCGTACGCCGCCCCCCCCCCAAAAAAAAAATTACAACAGACCGTACCCCGATCCGAGCAAGAAAAAATAATTTCAGTCTACATGCAACCCGACACGAACCTGGAAGTTCCAATTGAAAAAACCCGAAATCTGACCCGAACCAAATCTGATAACCGACAAAAATATTCTAAAGCTCCATAATCCGATCCGAGTGAGACAAAATAATTTCCGTGAACACGTAACCAGACCCGAACCTAAAAATTCCAATACAGAAAACCTGAAATCTGACATGAACCAAATCTGATAACCGATAAAAATATTCCAAAGAACCATAACTCGGTCCGAGCAAGACAAAATAATTTCCGTGAACACGCAACCAGACCCGAACTTAAAATTCCATTAGAGAAAACCCGAAATCTGACATGAAGCAAATCTGATAACCGACAAAAATATTCCAAAGACCCATAACCCGGTCCGATCAAGACAAAATAATTTCCGTGGGCACGCAACCCGATCCGAACCTAACATATTTGTTTGAAAATTCCAAAATATAACCCGAACCAAATATGATAACAGACAAAAAGATTGTAAAGAACCATAACCCGATCCGAGCAAGACAAAATAATTTCCTTGGACAAGAAACCCGAACTGAACCTAAAAATTTCATTTGAAAAAAATCTGAAATCTGACATAAACCAAATCTGAACACGGCAAAAATATTCCGAAGAACCATAACCCGATCCGAGCAAGACAAAATAATTTCTGTGGACACGCAGCCCGATCTGAACCTAAAAATTTCATTTGAAAAAACTCAAAATCTCACACGAACCGAATCTGAACCCGACATAAATAATCTAAAGCAATCCGAGCAAGACAAAATAATTTCTGTGGACATGCATCCCGATCCGAACCTAAAAATTTAGTTTGAAAAAACCCCAAGTATGACCCGTAGCAAATATGATAACCGACAAAAATATTCTAAAAAATCATAACCCGATCCGAGGAAGACAAAATAATTTCCGTCGACACGCAACCCGACCCGAACCTAAAAATTCCATTTGAAAAAAAAAAACTGAAATCTGACTAAAATATTCCAAAGATCCATAACCGGATCTCAGCAAGACAAAATAATTTCCGTCGTCGTGCAACCCGATCCGAAACTGAAAGTTCTACTTTAAGTTAACCCGAACAGAACACGAAATAAAAATACATCAGGCCGTACCCCGATACGAGCAAGGCAAATTAATTTCCATTTACAGGCAATGCGACCAGAATCTTAATATTCCATTTGAAGTCAACCTGAAACCCGACCAGAACCCGATCTGAAAATTACAAAATTATTTTAAAGAACCGTCACCCGATCTGAGCAAGACAAAGTTATTTCCGTACACACGCAACCGGATCCGAAATTAAAGGTTCCATTTCAAGCCAACCCGAAAACCGACCACAACCAGGTTTCGGATTGAGTTCAATTAGAACTTTCAGGTTCGGATCGGGTTGCCGGTCGACGGAAATTATTTTGTCATGCTTGCATCGGGTTATTGTTCTTTCGAATATTTTTGTAGGTTATCATATTTGGTTTGGAATTTTTCAAACAAATATTTTAGGTTCGGATCGGGTTGCGTGTCCACGGAAATTATTTTGTCTTGTTGGGATCGGGTTACGTTTCTTTGGAATGTTTTTGTCGTGTTCAGATTTGGTTCATGTCAGATTTCGGGTTTTTTCTAATGGAATTTTTAGGTTCGGTTCGGGTTGCGTGTCCAAGGAAAATATTTTGTCTTACTCGGATCGGGTTATGGTGCTTTAGAATATTTTTGTCGGTTATCAGATTTGGTTCGGGTTTTTACAAATGGAACTGACAAATTCGGGTCGGGTTGTATGCAGACTGAAATTATTTTGTCTTTCTTGGATTGGGGTACGGTCTGTTATAATTTATTTTTCGGGTTCTGGTCGGGTAATGGATTAATAAGCCCTCCCAAAAAAATGATTGGATAATAAGTGGTCATTTTTCAATTAGCCTAATGCTTTCTAGGCTCTTTGCAATAAGCCTGAAAAAGGCGAGATGATTCTCCAATTAGCCCGGCTCTTTGCAAAGAGCCTGATTTCTCAATTAGCCTACGACATATATACCTATAAGATTTTGACCTGTAACTCTCATATTTACGAACCGATTTGGATGTGACTTAGCATGTGTACAGGAAATACCAAATTCTAGATTGAGTTCGTTAACCAGCTTCATCTACCTAATTGTTTCAAAATGGCGCTAATTAAAATTAGTCACAAAACAATTGGTAATTCAAGAAGATTTTCTTCTTTAGTGTTTGCCATTAATAGAAGGATTCCGCGGCATTTCTCGTTTCATTTTTATCTTAAAAAATAGATGAAATATAGCAGTTTGAAATTCTAGGATGGTTGATATTTTGAAACAATACAGCATATTAAAGTGCTCTAACGCTCGCATTTATGAAACGATTTGGATGTCATTGAGCATGTTTATAGGACATACCAAGATCTCAAACGAGTTCGCTGGCCAGCTTCATTTGCCTTATTATTACAAAATTGTGTCTATTTAAAAAAATTAAAATTTAAAAATTCAAAAAGCGGTACAAAAAATTAAAAATTGAAAAATATTTCTTTTTTCAGTCTCCGGCATTCATACAACTATTCCGGAGAATTTTTCGTTTCGTCATTTGAAAAATGGTTAATATATAAGAATTTCTTAGGTGGTTGACATTTTGAAACAATCTGATTTTTGTTCAAGCGATACCCCTTGTTAAACGATTTCGATGTGACTAAGCATGTGTACAGGACATACCAATGTATCGACCAATGTTTTTTGCCACCTCCATCGCCCTCTTGTTTCAAAATGGTGGACATTAAAAAGAAATTAAATTGAAAATTTAAAAAAAGCGATTAAAAAAGGATATTGAAAAAGCTTTTAAATTAATGTGTTGATACAAGGACACGAGGATTCCAGAACATTTTTTGCTTCGTCTTTATTTTAGAGAATATCTGAAATATTGCAGTTTGAATTTCGAGGGTATGTGACATTTTATTTTAAAACACAACACATGTTTTACAAACAAACACAAGAAATTAACATCATTATCATTAAAATTTTAATTACTATTTTTTTTTTGTACTGTTGTATGTATAAATTCAATTCTCGAACTGAAAATGTGTAATTGAAAATATATAGAAACCTAAAAATTGACATTCTGGTTTGTGAAAACTGTTAAACGCTTTATGTATTGAATTATAAATTAATGAAAAATTTATATTCTAAAGCATTTTTTGTAAATTGTTTAAGCTACATTAGAAGATTTACATAATCATTTAATAAATTTTACAGGGATTTCAGAAGGATTGAAGGATTTAGAAGGATTCATTAAATTTGAATTTATAAGGATTTTGTGCAATATTTATAACCCCACTCAAATATTTTACTTTAAATATTTTTTTTAGTATTTTGAAGAATTAGGAAATGTACAAATATAATGTTCTTACAATAGAAATATGGAAATATTTCCTAATGAAAAATTCCCCACCCCCGACGCCAAGAAAGCTGAAAACATGCAAATGCAAAAGAAATCACCCTTTTAAAAATATTTATGTTTTATGTAACCCATAGGGTTATTGGAACAAGATAAAGTAATGCATCTATAACTCATTCTAAACTGTTTTACTACTAATCTATGTATTAAATGAATTTTATAACATGTTATTTTAATGGTACTTATAAATAGTACCGTCTGTGGAAAAAGGGTTAAGGGGACAGCAAATGTTTAAAACCATATTTTTCATTTTTCACTCAGATGCACGAAAATTTTCCATGCATAATTATTCATAGATTTTGTAAGAAAATTAATCAATTTTATTCAAACGTTTGTGTAATTATTCAAATTATTAATTAAAATATGTCAATTAATCACTATAAATAAAAATGCTCATTGCGCAATAAATTTGGCTTTAGGAACCTGGTGATTTATTAGATGGTAGCATTATTATATTGCAACAACAGTTTACATGTGTTTTAAAATTATAACTGATACTTTCCGAAAAATAAATAAAATCTCCAACTTTCACAATCTGATTCACTATCTAATCTACTGAAAATGCGTAATTGAAAATGGATAAAAACATAAAAATTGACATTATGGTTTGTGAAAACTGTTTAACGCTTTATTTATTGAATTATAAATTCATGAAAATTTTTTATTCTACACTGTAAAAAAAGCCATTGTAGATTTGCCAGCACAAAATGCTGGCGTCCGAATTGTCAGCACATTCTGCTGTTAATCTTACGCAACTACTGTATTTTTAATGTTTATATAGTCAAGAAACCAAAGAAATCTACAGCACATTCGACTGTGACCGAGTTTGAGCGCGAGATGAACAGAAATTTGTACTGTAAAAATGTCGGGTTTTTTTTCAGTGTAAAGCATTTTCGTAAATTGTTTAAACTACATTAGAAGATTTACATAATCATTTAATAAATTTTAGAAGGATTTTAGAAGGATTGAAGGATTTAGAAGGATACATTAAATTTGAATTTATAGGGATTTTGTGCAATAATTATAACCCCACTCAAATCTTTTATTTTAAATATTTTTTTAGTATTTTGAAGAATTAGGAAATGTACGAATATAATGTTCTTACAATAGAAATATGGAAATATTTCCTAATTGAAAAATTCCCCACTCTAACGCCAACAAAGCTGAAAAGATGCAAAGGCAAAATAAATCATCCTTTTAAAAATATTTTTGTTTTGTGTAACCCATAAGGTTGTTGGAACAAGATAAAGTAATGCATCTATAACTCATTCTAAACTGTATTACTACTAATCTATGTATTAAATGAATTTTATAACATGTTATTTTAATGGTACTTATAAATACCATCTGTGGAATAAGGGTTAAGGGGACAGTGAATGCTTAAAACCATATTTTTCATTTCTAATTCAGTTGTATGGGAATTTTCCATGCATAATCATTCATAGATTTTGTAAGTAAATTAATCAAACATTTGTACAATTATTTAAATTATTAATTAAAATATGTTAATTAATCACTCTAAATAAAAATGCTCATTGCGCATTAAATTTGGCTTTAGGAACCTGGTGTTTATTAGATGGTAGCATTATTATATTGTAACAACAGTTTACACGTGTTTTAAAATTATAAGTGATAGATTCCGAAAAAAAAAAGACCTTAAACTTCCACTGTTTACAGTTTTTCTTGAAATTTAACGGGAAAAAGTTACCAAATTTTGCTTTTATGAACGTTAATACCTGCATATTAATAACAGGTTTTTAAATATAGCACATTGCAATAATAATACTTAATATTATGAAAATTGGATAAAAAATAAGACGCATGGAACATTTTAAATATGCACTGTAAAAAAAAATTTGTATGGTTACTAAGAATTTTGTAGGAAACTGGGATGCCTAGAACTTTTTATGTAATCGCAACATAAGATAATCATGTAAAATTACAGAAGTTTCTTCAGTAACTGTTACTAAATATTGCTTAGTAAACGTACTAGTGATTTTTTAGGGAGTTTCCCCAAAAAACTCTTGTAAATTTACTAAATATTGTTTAGTGAGGTTACTAATGCTTGTTTAGGGAGTTTACTAAATAAGTTTTAGTAAATTTATCGGTGAATATGTTGTAAACGCACTATCCATTTTTAGGGCGTTTTCTAAAAAATTTTTTGTAAATTTACTAAATATTGTTCTGTAAATTTCTAACGGTTTTTCAAGGGAGTTTCTCTAATTAGTTTTTGTAAATTTACTAAATGTTTCTTAGTAAACTTACTAGCGATTTTTTAGGGAGTTTACTAAAGAATTTGTGGTAGTTTTTCCAAAGATAGTTTAGTAAACGTACTAAGGATTTTTTAGAGAGTTTTCCAAAGAATTCCTTGTAAGTTTACTAAATATTCTTCAGTAAACTTACTAACGATTTTTTAGGGAGTTTACTAAAGAAGTTTTCGTAAATTTACTTAGGATTATTTAGTCAAGGTACTAACGACTTTTTTCGGTAGTTTCCTAAAGAATACTTTGTGAATTTTCTAATGATTTTTTAGTACACTTACAAAGGAATTTTTAGTACATTGACTATGAAATTTTTTTGTAAATTTGCGAAGGATTTCATAGTACATTTACTATGAATTTTTTTAGTATTGCACCCAAAACTTTACATATACTTTAGCAAAAAATGTTTGGTAACTTTATTAAAGTAACGTCAGAAAAATTACCAATGATTTTTTAGTGTTGTATCTAAAACAGTTTTTGTATTCTCACCAGAAAGTTTTCTGTAACCGTGCAAGAGATTTGCAGTAAAGTCAAAATTCTTCGATCAAAATAAGTAATATGGCCTGACGTGGTTTTCAGTATTACCACAGCAATTGCCAGAAATATTTGTATGTTATGCATTAAAAAACTGACTGAAGCTTCACTGTAGATATTCAAATAGGTACAAAATCATTTCCATATTAAATTAGCATTATAACAACAGCAGCAGATAAACAGAATCAGATCTTACGGTTATTAGTTAAATTAAAAAAGCGAATAGAAACAATAATGAATGTAAAGTATCATTACTAAGTTTATAAAGTATGCCTAAATTTTTTTTAAAAAATGTTATCGATACACTGTTAAAAATAAAGTGTGATGTTTCACCAAGAAAATGGTGAAAAGTCGCTGAAATTTAGCTGCAACCAAGATATTGGCGATAAGTTTTACCAGTTTATTTGTGCTTTCTCAAATACCATTATATTAGTGAAATGTTAAACAATGATTCAGGTTTTTTATAAATCCAATTTTCTGGTGAAAGGTTGAACCATAAATCAGGATTTTTTTTAAATCCAATTTTCTGATAAAAGGTTTAACCATAAATCAAGTTTTTCTTTTTAAATCCAATTTTCTGGTAACAGTTCGAACCATAATTTAGTTTTTTTTTAATCAATTTTTCTGGTAAAAGGTTAAACCACGAAGCAGGATTGTTTTTAAATCCAATTTTCTGGTGAAAGGTTAAATCATAATTCAAGGTTTTATCTATTCCAATTTTTTGCTAAAAGTTTGAATCACGATTCAGGATTTTCTCTCATCTTTATGTGGAATGGTTACACCGGATTGTAGCTTTCTTTTTTCCCCCTCACTTTGGTTTTCAATTTATCATTTTATGGTGTAATAAACCAAATTTCAGATTATGCGAGATTATCTTACAGTAGGAAAGCTTACTTTTTTTGTTTTCATTAAACCGAAAATTATTTAAGTTTAAATTATTGATTCTATTGTCTTTGAAATATATTTAAAAAACAAATGTAAACCAATTTGATCTAATTTCACAAAATAATTGCATTATTTTCACCACAAATATTACCATTCTGTCCTTTTACATTTTGGAATATTTCTTCGCACTCAGTTACACTTATAGTCCATTTAGTGTTTGCTTATTCACAAAGAAAATATAAAAAAAAATCTCTTTAGATTTAAATAAATACCCTGTTTTTATTATTGTTTTAATTTAAACAATGACTGAATAAATTTCTTCAACCAATATTAATTTTTGCACGAGTTTGAAAAGGTTTTTTGCATAATGCACTTAGCTGCTACTTTCATGATCTGTTTCTTTTCTTTAATTCTTGTGAATCTATAGATGCTGAAATTTTCATATTATACAGTTTTCAAATTTTTACCTTCTTTTCACAAAACAAAAAATAAAATAGAAATATTTTTAAAATTTATATTGCAACACAGCTCAATTATGCAAAATTAATTGATTTGAATGTAAAACAACAACAAAAAAAGTTTAGTATTTGTTTCTGCTTAACATTCAATAATGAATATAACACTTTTGAATAAATAAAGCACAAACCTAACGAATACATAATCAAAATATATGCGTAAATACTGAAATAATCAGCATTAAAAAGGCAGCTATAAGTAGCAGAATCCATTTAACCTCTAATATCAGCTAATACAAAATATTACTTTAAACTTTAAAGCTTTTTTAAAATACACAATGTATTTCTATAGTATATTAAATACTTACTTTGAAAGGTTAATTTAATAACAGCAGTGTCCCCACCAAGCGACTAATTATTCTTACATATAAGTATTTTTTCAGTATTCCTAAATGATAATCTATGACGACGATTTATTTATTTTTTAACAGTACTCGTAAAAAAGGAAAATATTCACCAGCAGCAGCCTTGCAATAGCTGAAAAAGAAATGGTTACAGACACTATTAAATAGCAACACATTTAAGTTGGTTTGCGGTATGCCGCTCCATTTATTGAAAATACAAATTATATAATCATTAAATTATATGTATAGTATGTCAGACTAATATTTACTGTAATATAATATTTTACATAGAGTTTCTCTCAGACAGTTTTAGGAGGGTGCTGCACCCTCTCTGACTATTCAGGTCATCAAATATAAAGAATTCTTGAAGCTTAGTATGTTCTGAATCAGGATTTCAAGTCAGGAATAGATCCAAGCATCAGGTTAATTTATCCACCTATTTTAAATGAAAGAGTAAATATTTTAAGACATAAAATATTTCTTGTGCAGACATAACAATAATCAAATTTCACACAGGGGAATTAATCAAAAAATTAAACAGTATATCAATTCAAATCTCTTTTAGAAGGAAATCTTCAGCATTTAAAAAATCAGTGTTCGAAATCATTGGTGGTCCGCTGGTCCGAGAACAACAAAAATTAATTTGGACCACTAATTTGAAAATTTTAGTGGTCAGCAGGAACAGTAACTCCCCCCCCCCACCCCCACCCCTCTCTTACAGGGTCACAGGTAAACTTAAATTTTCCCGTCTCAGAGAAAACGGCAACCAAACACAAATCACAGAATTTTATTTATTTTAAAAAATAAAACTGCATTGAACCTTAGTCAATTGAAATATTGGAATTAAAATATCTAAATTAATAATTTTATAGTTTTTCTTTATGTGCTGTTTATTTAATTTTTAGTTATAATTTTATATTTTATCAGGCTGAAAATTTTGGATAACTGCAAAGAAAGTTTGTAAGAAAAAGCTGCAAAATTCTCCATTTGTTAGGTAGAAGGAAAATATTGTGAAATTCTTAAATCAAATGTGGAAAAATATTCCAAAAAGCGTCAGTTGGTTGAGGGAAAAAATCGTCAATCAATCGTGATTAACAAAAACTAATGCTTGCCATTTGGCTGCAATAGGGTGTTAACGATTTTAATCAACGATTAAATCATGATTTTAATCAACTGATTTTTTTTTGTTAGAAAATTTGTGATTTCATCAATGATTTTTTATGGTCTATTTCAATGGCCTGTAGAGAAAAATCATTTGTAGTATATTGGAATGATATTACACTATTTCAAACATATGGAAATTGATACACATCACTGAAATGTACAAAAAGATGCTTACTATAGAACATGATGAGCATAGCATTAATTTAATCGTTTATTTATGGGGGGGGACAAAAGGATTCGCTTATAGTACTGTATAAATAAGCAATAATTGCTGGAAGTTCGTTATCTGTTGTG
The DNA here is from genome assembly GCA_963932465.1 of Maratus speciosus. NCBI lineage: Eukaryota > Metazoa > Arthropoda > Arachnida > Araneae > Salticidae > Maratus > Maratus speciosus. The sequence continues at coordinate 64,588,809 of OZ010791.1, forward strand.
GTACGAGTTTTTTTTAACTAATTTAGTTACTTCGTATGTATAAAATCTGTAAATCATATACAGGGCTGCAAAAAGATGTATACATTTCCGTTTATTGACGAAATATATTGAAGGGGAATTTTCAGCTGTGAAAATGCGTTTCTTAAATGAACTAATGTTTAGCATACTATTTGGTATATATTCAAATCTATAGATCATATATAGCGTTGCACAAAGGAATTCGGATATTTTTCTGATGACTGATAATTGCTGAACTTTAATTTTCAAATGTGTTACGTGTTTTGTAATTTGCTTACTTAGCCATCATATTTAACTTTATTAATCGTTGATTTTTTTTTTTTTTTTTACATAATTACTCTGAATGTGTTGGAAAATTATAATCTGTCGTTGAAGCTTGATTATTTTACGTTCTTGTTTAAAAAAATATTTTTATTTTGTATGTATATATGTGCGAGTTGTAAAAAACAGGGTAGCGCAGATCCCTCCTTCAGTTGTACTTCTGTCTATCAGCCAACACGAGGAATTACTTGTCGGTAACCATTATGGCATTTATAGCTGATTGAAACGTTACTGTGTGCGTTTTTTTTAGTGTGAAGGAATTAGATTCAATTACTCTTAAAAAATTGTTTTATTTGATTCTAGATTTTACGGGTATAACCACTATTTTTCAGCATATTAAATATTCCTGAGTACTACATCTAATTCTTTCCTTTCCTGATAATATTTAAAAATTTTTTACTGATATTTTGCTTATAGAATTAAGAGTAGTGACGCCATATTTTAAACTCTGTCATGTTGGGGTAAAACCGGGTACTTAAGAGTGGGTCAAAACTGGGTATTCCCGATTTTGTCCGACACTCATAGAATGTTTTTTAGTATAGTTAATAAATTAGCATGGAATTTTAAATTGCATTCTTAATGCTGTTAAGTTATAATATAATTCTAAATCTATCTAGTTATAATGAAAAAAACTAATTTTGATTTTGTTTTATATTAAAAAGTGGGTCTAATTTTTAACTTACATTTATGAAATTAAATAATTTGCAATTATTAATGAACAAAATAATGGTACTAATTAAGGCATAATTTTATATTATGCTTATTACATTTTAATAAATAACATTCTAATCTGAGGTGTAATAACTTGCGTTATGGGTCCACTTAAAATGCAAATATATTTCGTGACTTGTTTCTCTAAATAAAATAATCTGCCCAAATTGACAAATAATCCATAAAATCTCAATCCTATATAACTAGGCTATATAATCTATAACAGGATTTTTTTTTAATCAAATATTAAACAGGCAAGAAAAAAACCTCTTGATGAATGAAACTTTCCCAGACTCATTTGCTGTATATAATAGGAGTGGATGGATTACGAAATTAGGTCTTTATTTTATTTGGTTAAAAGATTTTTCCAATCCTTGTCCTGAAAAGCGAGTTCTTTAAATCCTTAACAGGTGTTCAATTCATATAAAAGAATCCTGTTAATCTAGTAAGAGAAAGAAATGCATTTATGTATGATTCTTTCCTTACGCAACGCATCGATTTCAACCCCTTGATGTGTCATTCATGCATCTCTAAGCTCATACTAAGAACAAGAGGTGAAGAAGTGGTTATTTTTCAACTCTGCGCGATCTGTAACAATTTACCAAATTAGAAAATTATTTAAAACTGCATTTTCGAGAGCAGCAATTGTAAATACTGCAATCAGAAGGTTCGAGAAAACGGAGTTTTCCCTACAACAATGTTTTTCCAGACCATCTTTTTGCTCCTTCGGAAGTGAGAGAGAAACCCATGAAAGTCATGATAACACACCTAGGTCTATGCAGCCACAGGTTTGCATAGCTGCAGAAATAAATATTTCTGAAACATCACAGGATAATGGAGCTCAACCTTCCGAACATAAACGAGTTGACAACATCCAGAGTCTTTCACGTCGAGCTGCTTCCAGATGCAGCAGTTAACATCACAGTCACAGACGTCATCACTCATTCAAAATTTTACATCTACAGAATACATTAGTAAAATTATCCACTCGACATCTTCAGACTATATAGCCCAGCAATCTGTATTTCCAATTTCGCCTAAAATGCTATTATCCCCTTCTAAGGAAGGCTTTAGAATTGAGTAAAGAAAGGGAAAAACTTATTTTGATTTCTTCTCCCTATAAATTACAGGTCGAAACAGATATTAAGGAGAAAAAAGCCAAACAAACTGCAAGACGGAAAAAGAAGTTTCTTTAAAAGAAAAAAAAAAAAAAAAAAAAAAAGATTGCGTAAACATCTTCAGAAGAAGAGGACAATGAAACCTGTATGTTTTGCTATGAACTTTACTCAAATTCTAAATCCAAATACGATGTTTGAAATGCCACGGATAGGCACACGAAGCATGTAGTATATCAGAAGAATATGATGTCAAATTCATCTGTGATTTTTGAAGCTAAAAGAACTCAAACGTACAGTGTAAAGTAAGCAGGCCTATACAACGTAGAAAATTTTCCAACGAATTATTTTTCTTTTTACATATGGAAGAACACATGTGCAATTTCGTTTTGTTAAAAATAATAAAAATGTATTTTTTACTATATTAAGCAAGACCTTTTTGACCAAAATGAGTTTTCCAGTAGTTTTAAATTTATACCCAGTTTTACCCAACCAGCGAGGTAAAATCGGATTTTTGATTACGTTTGAAAAAAGCTATTTTTTTATATAAACAATTATTTATATATATATATATTGTTTGAAAAGAATGTTTTATTATAGCCAAGGATTCATTTTACATTAAAAACAGTGTTCAAAGTTTGTTTTCCCATTTCACAGCATTTGAGACTAACAAACTTATATGGTACCCAATTTTGCCCCACCTTCCCTATATGTATTTATTTATTTAAAGGATGCTGTAGAAGAAAATAGCATGAAACATTTATTAGCTCCTTTCTACATCTGTTTCTACTAAAATTTTTGGTAACATGCCTTTTATCTTTTAAAATAAGCAATTGTTCTATTCGCATACACATTACGGTATTATCGCGATATATCACCAATATTAACACGTTGATACAATCCGATATTAAATTTACGATATTCTCCCCACCTAGCAGTTAAAGTTTTGAAAAAAAGATCAAAAAAGTTTTCCGAAAGCTTGTAGCAATTTATTCCAGGATGATATTTTAGAAGTATCGGCAAATATATATATATATGCTCTAAAAGTTAAAATCTTCTAACTGAGAGTTTTAACTCTTTCAAATACATTGGTGAGCGTAGGTCACTTCGCGCCTCACAAAGACTATATTTTTTCTACCATAAAACTAACTAAACGTCCGTATTTTAACACAATCTTTTTTAGAGCAACTCACCAGGCCAGATTTACATTTACTTACGAAAATTTCGAAACATTCGGACAAATAAATATTTTTTACTAAATAAAATGTGCAAAAACTTCGTCAAAATTAGCAAAAACCTCAGTTACATCGTGGTAAAAATCTTACCAGCCTTTTTCCCACTAAATATTAATATTTTTTCACTCGGGCTACGAAAACATTATGTTTTTAACATCTAAAAATTTCAAAGAGTTTGGATGATAACGGCAAACTTTAAGAATTTAAAATTCTGGAAGAACCTTGTCCCTCCCCCACCTCCCTTTCCAGGCATATTTCAAAATTACACATAAGACTCCAAAAATCAAATTATGCAGAATATTAATACCAAATAATAATAACAATACCAAAAAGCATGCACTTTCAATTCTGTTTGAAATACTGCAATACATTTTAAAAAATACAAAATTAATCTTTAAAAAAAAATCATTGTCCGAAGTCACTTTTCTGTTTTTATGCGCATTTTACTGTACGACTCACATTACGTATATATTATTTTAAAATACACGATGTTATACAGTAGCTTTGAAATGATCGAGTATTCATTTGATTCAGATATAAATGGATTTAAAGGGGAAAAAAATTAGTTTGAAAAGAAAAAAAAACCCACCAAGATTTTGATATGAAAATAAAATCTATATCTATATTATAAAAAACAAATATATCCGTGCGTAACGCTGACGTCATTTTGCAAATGGCAGCACTTTGAAATCTGGAATGAAATTTAGGTTTTGCTGAACATTAGGGTCGCAATTTTATTTCTAAATTTTGTCTTAACCGCGCTAATCAAAAGAGAGACAGAGTTATCAATCCGCCCTGCCTCCGTTTATTACATACATGAATTTTCTTTAAGTTGTTGAGGCCCTCGCGATGTTTCTGTAATTATATTAATGCTTTATTTTGTATATTTTGAGGATTATAATTTAGTAGTTATCAGGAAAGAGGTACATAATTGACAGCCGTTTTACATGCCATTTCTCAACTGATATCGTCAACCTTAAACCTTAGTTAAAAAAGTAAAGCTTATAATACTTTTTTTCAATATTCCGTAGGTTTTAAAATTTTATGAATTTAACTTAAGATGCTCGTATACTAGTCGAAAATAATTTTTATTAAAACCATCTTAGTCCTTTTCGTTAAATATCGAAGTTTAAAATCATGCTATTGGTTGACCTATAATTCCTCTAGCGACAATAATCCTGCACACTCATTTGTTCCCTCGCTACTCCCCACTATTTTCGACCTCCTTAAATGTGATGCATACGCACTGTTATTCGCTATATATGTCAAATTAAATACGACGCATAATTGAAATACAATATTAGAGATCATAGACAATATTTCCCATCATTTACAAATCATTTTTGAAATATGCTAAAAATCTTGAAATAATGCACTTTTTAAGTTATCTATTTGTTTGTATCGACAAAGTCTCACCTAGTAGGGCGGAAAACTTAGTACGTTTATTTCTGACCTATGTCGAAGGGATTAAAACAATTTCCAGCTTTCCCGTATTTAGGCCTTTTTTTTCATTTCCTACCACTGGGCTATAATCCGTAATCAAGAGTTTAAGCCATAACTCTGAAAATATCCAAAATAAAGCCTAAAATAATTAAAATCCTCAAATAGTACCTCAATAAATTAAAATATATATAGGAGAGTTGGGGGCACATGTGAACAGTTCGCATAAATATAGCTTTTTCTCATGACTGGATTAATTTCTATAAACAAAACCTACTCAATATAGTAAATAGAACTTTCTTTTATACATGGTAATTTTTTAAAAATAACCTGTATAGTTCTTACATTTTTAATAGTTTTAAAAATTCGAAAAATTGTTCACATGTGCCCCATCAGCGGGGTAGTTGTGAACACACGTGGGGCACATGTGAACACAAGGAAAAATATCCTTTGACATGCTTTTTATTCTGTTATTCATTTGTCATCGTAATGATTAGTTAATTACCTGTGAAATTCGCCATAAAAAAGTATATATATACACACATTTCTCTAGTTTCTGGGTGATATGTTTAAGCAAAAGATTATTAAATGAGAATAAGTAGATTTGGGGGGGGGGGGGAGCTTAGATGATTCATTAAGTATTGCTGAAATAAAATAAAATAAAGAAGCAATTTTAAAAAAGAAATTTAAATTTTGCTTAGGGGTTTTTGTTTGGGGAAATTTTTGGGGAGGGGGCGTTTACATACTATTTATCTCAAATCTGCCGAAATACGAAAGATTCCCACTGCTGTATTTGCCTTATTTACTTGTAAATTATAGATAAAGAAGGGGTTTTTAATGATTTAAAAAAAAAATCTCGACTATAAACCCCCCCCCCCTCCTTTAACTTTTCCTTTTGAAAGAGAGAGGGGTTTACAATAGGGATTTTACGGTAGTTATCAGTTTAAAAATTTTACTTTCTTAAATTATTACTCATATGTATTTCCATTCAAAGCGTCATATACATAGCTGTTTTAGATATGGAAGTAAGCCATCATTGAAAGTTTAGAACAAATGTAATACAAAAATTTTCAAAGTTGTTCAGGGTAATACTTTTTTATTAACAATGCATAAAAATATTGTTGTAAACTGTTTAGTAAAATATTATATTACACTTACTGGATTTTAGAAAACATTGAATATATTTAAAGTACAATTGAATGTAAACGAGCTTGTTGCTCTTTATGTATTTGCTGAAAGGTGTGTTTGATAAAGTTTCAATACAAAATCAACTTTGTGTGAGGAAAATATCTTCTATTTCAGGAAAATTATAGGTAATGGAACGGACATTATTTATCATTAAGTTAACTGAAAAGAACAGAATCACAGAATGATTATTGGGGCACTTGAGTACTGTTCATATGTGCCCCAACTTGTCTGTTCACAAGTGCCCCACATTGCTGATTCTGTTAAATTGATAAATTATTAACATTTCTCAAATTTAGAAGAAGAAGAACTGTATTAAAAATATTAATATTCATAGTGCCTGTTAAAACACTCAAATTCAAATAAATGAATAAATAAAGTTAAACGCTTATGAACTCGGAACAAAGATTTTACTTTTGAGATCTAAAAACAGTGTTTTGGCTACAGAGGACAAACAAAAGGTCAAAAAGCTTCAAAAATTTTTTACCGTATGTCTACAGGTGTTGTCATCTTTAGTAATTTTTTGCAAATAAAAAACTTACAATAACCATTGAAAAATTGCGATGTTCACATCTGCCCCCTGTTCACATGTGCCCCCATCTCCCCTATAAATTAGAAACAGGGTAAACTTATAACCTCGTCTGTTCTGACTTCAATCACTTGATTAACGAATTAGGCAAAACTTTGTAATATAATTGTAAAAATTCAACAAAAATATTAAGTACACATTTCAATCAGAATTTTAACCTCTACAACATCTATATTGACAATGTTTTTAATAGAGTTAGTTTTTTTTTTTAGATATTGTTATGGTAATTAATAAAAATGTGTTTTTTGACTATAAATCTGTACATTTCTTCAACCACTCACCTAGTAAGAGGGGGGGGGGGAACTTAGTACATTCATTCTAGACTTAAAGTAAAGGGATTAAAACAATTTCCAGGTTTCCCCTAATTAATTCCAAATGCGGCCCTTTTTTCCTCCCCTACCATTGGTCTATAAAGAGTTTTAAAGACTCTCTATGCGCTCTAAGTTTTTTTTTTTTTTTGGGGGGGGGGGGATGCCAATTTCGAGTGGGAAGAAAAATCTTGATTATTTATTGTGACAAAATGACACAGAACAGATATATATATATATATATATATATATATATATATATATATATATATATATATATATATATATATATATTTTAATTTAAGCAGTTTTAAAGAGTTTTGAAACTTTAAGTATTATTACTGTGAGAGGTGAAGAAAACGGGGAAACGAAATTTTGAAGTTGAAATTTAGATAAAATTTTAATGAAATGGATATGATGGAATGAATAGTTAATGAAATTCAGGACTGATTATTTATTCACTTAAAGTAACAAATACAGTAGAGCAATTTTTTTTAACCTGTAACTGATGTCAAAGAAATTATCACATAACTAGTGTGAAGCGATCTGTGAGACCGCTCCAACGAAAGATGAATAAAAGCCGCGATAAACTCATAGGATGTTGTTTTTGTACTAAACGTTTTGCACAGGAGTGTTATAATTAAAATTCACCTATTCAAAAGTCTCTGGTGTTAGTACTAAAGTTTCAAACGAAACAAAATTTCAGTAGTGTTTGTAGATAAACTGAAATTTGCAAGTTAAACTATGAAATTTGAAAAAAGCAGTGGTCTGTGAGACCGATAACGTCAGTTAAAGGATAAAAAAAAAGTTTTAAACAGTTTAAACTTCGGTATTGGGGAGAAGGGAGTAAAAAGGGGAGGTGAAATTTCAGAAGAAAGGTAAGCAATGGAGGTTTTATCTTTATTTTTTAAATAAGAAATGAAAAGAAATGCAGAAGAGTTCCACCACAGATTAAGAAATAATATGACAGTAAAGCACTTTTAAGGACTTAAAAAAAAATTGTATGAAAATAAGCACTTTCAAGCACAAAAAAAATCCTTTTTCAAAAATGCAAGTACTTTTAAGGACCGTACGAATCCTGATATATGGAAAATTTCCTGACTACAGAGTAGTCCTGCACGGGTCAAGTTGCAAAAGACACAAAATCGAATATTATACTTAAGTCAACCCGCAACTCGACCCGAATACTCCAAAAATATTTCCTCGATCCGCAACCTGACCAGAATCCGCCAATTTTCGGCAACCTGCAACTCAACCCTGACTTATTTCAACCAGAACCCGAAATAAAAGGAAAGGAAATCGTGTTTTATTGATATTATGAAATGTAATCTACAATTACATCTCTAATAACAATTTATGTTTTATGTAGGAAAATGGACAAATGTAAATACTTTAATATTCAAACATATGTGGGTATCATGCCCACAAGTATTTGAAGTGAGGACAGCTTGTTAAAAAGCGCCATCGATGTTCACCATCATGGTTGATCTCAATGGCACTTGGTGACAAGTTGTCCACATGGCACACAATCACATGACACACCTAAGTGATGTACGATAGGTGGGGGCTAAAGTTACGCACTTATCATTAATTTTGATTTTTAATGAACACATTGATCTAAACTTATGTGACGACTGATTAAAATGTTGCATTAAAACCTTAGGCACGTTCCACTATGTAACGACATTCTGTCAAGTTATAATTCCGTGAGAAATTGCAATTTTAAAAAAAACATTGCTCTGCGTATCTTTGCCCCAATGGTTGGGCTAAAAGTACGCAGTGATCAGGCAAAGATACGCAGTGCGCATTTTTGTCCTATTACGACCGGATTTTGCCCCATTTTCACTAAAATGAATGAGTAATGTAAAAGCATTAGTAAATTTCGATAGTATTTAAACTGAAAATTCTAAACTAGACCATGAAAAAAATAGCGGTCTGCGAGATCGCAAATAGCAGTTAACCTCTAACTGTTGTGATAAAAATTGTTTCATAAATACTGTAAACGGTCTCCGAGACCGCTTAATCGTTGATTGAATAAAATGGTTGACTGACTCATAAGAGGCGGTTTCTGCGCTAAACTTTATGCAAAGGACTATTATAGTAAAATTTCCCGCATTCAGAAGCCTTCAGCTATACTTCTAATTTACCAAACGAATCAAAATTAAACTAACATAACTACTTAAATTGAAAGTTACAAGTTAAACTGTGAAAACTGAATATTACAGCGGTCGGTGAGACCGTTAACAGGAGTTAAGGATTAAGGTTTAAAACAAAAGCGATTCATGAAACAATATTGATTTTTAAAAGTAGGTAGGTAGATACCTACGTTCTATATTAAAAAAAAAACAACTAGAAAAAGGAAAATGTAGTTTACTAACTTATATTAGTTAAGTAGCTATTATATTTTATATAATACAAATTTAGAAATTGTGGAAAGCTTTGCATCTAGCTAAAACGATAGGGCAAAGTCTCGTATCTTAAACATGTGCGTATCTTTGTCCCAAGAAGGATGCGTACTTTTACCCTATTCTGCAGTATTTTGCTCAACCGGCTACGCATAAGTATAAACAAATGTGATCGAGGTAAACTGCGGCATTTAGAAGCTAAAAATCTTTCGATCTCCACTAAAATTTTGGATTTGTAAAAATTCCACGTACTGTTAGCTAAAGAATAAAGTGAAATTTTAAAAATATTAGATCAAAATTCGAAAATTTAAACTCACCTCATTTTCTTAGCACAAATTGCTACTTTTATCAAAGGTTTAAACAAATGACTAGTACGCTTGAAACAAAACTGCCACCTATTGGCCAAGAGAGCCGAAATGTTACTTCATATGAAATCAGCCGGTGCGTATTTTTGCCCCACTCGTATCTTTACCCCTACATACCCTGTATCTCTCTTTGCATGAAAAAGTAAAAAATCGGCATTTTATCGCTCAGAAACTCACGTAAAATTAAAATGCAAATGTTTATATTTAGGTTTTTTCCAAGTCTAAGATTTTCACAAAAAAATTGAGCAGAACAATTTTTCAGATAAAATAAATACATATTTCAATATGAATGAGTTATTATTAAATTTACTCCTTAACCTTTAACTGATGTCACAGAAATTGTCACAACTAGTGTGAAGACAACTAGTGTGAAGTTGTCTGTGAGACCGCTTTATTGAAAGATGAATAAAAGGAACGATTAACTCATAGGATGGTGTTTTTGTACTAAACTTTTTGTACAGGACTGTTATAATTAAAATTAACCTATTCAAAAGTGTCTGGTGATGGTACTAAGTTCACAACGGAACAAAATTTCGGTAGTGTTTGTAGTTAAACTGAAAATTGCAAGTATATAAAAAATTGCAAAACTATAAAAATTTAAAAAAAAGGTGCGGTCTGAGAGACCGGTAACATCAGTTAAAGGTTAAGAAATAAAAAGTATATAAAAAATGTGATAAATTCTTTTTATTTAAAGCACAGTTAAGAACGATTTTTTCTTCTCTAGGAATAGGAAAAATACTACCAACATTTCATTTTTCATATACACGCAAACACATGTATAATATTTCTGATAGTTTTAAAACACATACCCATAAAACGTGTGTATAGATAGAGAAATACCCAATATTCAGGGTTAAAAGCATAGGAGAGAGTATGGAGGAATGGGACACCTTTTACAAAAATAAGAAAAAGAACTTTGTTTGACACAAAAACAATATTGCAGTTTATAGAATACAAAATGAAATACTTTCTATTGTCCTTGAACAATGTAGAAACATAATTTTTAGAAACAATTTTATAATTAAAGGAATGGAAATATAACAAAATTTAACTCATAAAGAAGAAATATTTACTTGCGTCCTGATTTGAAATCTTAATCAAGATGGATGCCTTGAACATCTCTGTGGCTGCGTGAATAGTCATTACGTCATCATTGAAGTCCTTTCTCATTGGCTGACAGTTGATACTAAGATATTTCATGTATTTTTACTATGCGAGTGGTAAATATTATACGCGGTTACAGATAAAATTCTAGTAAACATACAAATTTCTGTAGTTTTACAAAAACTAGTTTTGTAGGATTACAGATTTTTTTTTACAGTGTGGTAACTCGTAGAAAATTCTCATTTTGAAAAAATGAGACTTAGAGTTATATTTTTAGCATAACTCAATTACGGGTAGAAATTTGAAATGATTCTAACTTTCCTAGGAAATGATTCAATTGCATGCAGATGATGCAATTAAGACTGAAAGTATATTAATAAAATAAAAAAATAAAAATGATTTTTTAGTCGATATTTGCCCAACTGAACGTCCAGGGTCCCCTTTAAAACACCTTAAAATCTAATCGGGAATGCTTCGAATATAACTGACTGCAAAATGAACTTTTTTTATGGTTTTTTAAATGTCGAAAATATATTATTATTAACATTCTGTTAATATATCTAGGAAAGCCAAGAGTCTCATTAATAATGGAAGTTGGCCTAGTGAAATTAAAGTTAAATTATATGTTAATAAAACTGGCGTTACTCCAAGATTAATTGGTCGTCTTAAAGATCATAAAGAAAACATCCCCCTCCGCCCCATTGTAACTAAATATTCTGCTCCTACCTACTATATTGAAAAAGCCTTTGTTCCATACTTAAAAACTATTCTCCCACCATCTGAATATGTTATTGACTCCACTACTGATTTTGTCAAGAGGATAAAAGACATCTCAATTAACCATAATAGTATTTTTGCCAGCCTGGGCATTGTCTCTCTTTATCCTTCTATAAATAGTAATGGAATTGTTAAGGTAATAGAAACATCCATTGACAATAACCCAAATTTTAATCAAGATATTCGTACCACGTTAAAATCAGCAATTAACCTGATTACACAAAATAATGTTTTCGTTTTTAACAGTAACTATTATAGACAACGAAATGGTGCTCCTATGGGATCCCCCATTTTAGGATATTTAGTCGAATTAAAACTTAGACCCTTATAAACAAAGATTATGGAAGATTTTGAAATCAAGCCATCAATTTGGATAAGATATGTAGATGACATTTTCATAATTTGGGATCACGATTTGCGGTCTTTAAATAATTTCCTGTTAAAACTTAATGAGTTGGATACAAAGATAAAGTTTACGTTAGAAATTGAAAAAGAGGGTATTTTACCCTTCCTTGATATTAAATTAATAAAGAATAGCTATGGAAATAAATTGGAGCGTACTATTTATAGAAAACCATGCAGATCTAACAACACTATTCCTTTTGATTGTAACTCACCATTTTCATATAAAATTGCTGCCTACAAGTTTTACGTTAAACGGGCCTTCGAAGTTTGTACAGATAAATACCTAGAAAACGAGATTAGTATAATAAAACAAATTGCTATTGAGAATGGTTTCCCTCCTCAACACGTTAATAAATTAGTTAATCAAGCAAAACAACCAAAACAGAAGACGGAATTAAGTTTGAGCAAGTCTATTTATTGCACATTTGATTATATCCCACAGCTTTATGAGAGATTAAGATATGCATTACTAAAATATAATATTAATTTAATAGCTAAACCTCCAACAAAATTGAAAGAATTGATTCACAGCAAAATTGATCCTATTCCCGATTATGAAAAAGCTGGAGTCTACATCATCCCATTCAGCATAGAACAGCACAAGAGTTTATTTTATATTGGTATGACATGTCGAAAATTTAAGGAAAGATTAAAAGAGCACATTTCTGATATCAAGTTGAACAAACCAAATACAGCTTTATCCAGATTGCATCAAACAGAAAATAATACGTTAAACTTCGAAAAAGCTAAAATTATCATTTCAACATCTAACCACTACTCATCAATAATCCGTGAATCCATTGAAATTTTGCTTAGAAGTGATAATGTTTGTAGCGATGTCCTTTCCTATAATATTCCCGCAATTTGGTACAATATCCTAAATATTTCACGACCTCCTGATAATATGAAGTGATCTTTTCACACCTCTGCAAAGAAATGGACTGAACTCTGCTTGCGCATGCGTACTATTTTTGTTTTTGTTTTTAAAACGTATTTCTATTCAGTCAATCATCTTTTACCCCTTTGAAAATGAACGCGTGTGTGTTCGAAAGATCTCGGGTTACATTAAATAATATTTCTATATGTTTTTTATATGTTTTTGTCACCTTTTAAGTAGTTATAAGTATATTATAAAGTTTATTAATAAAAAGGTGAAAATTTCCTTCACGACACTAGTGTTTAAAACAGTGTTTTGACTCTATTGTTACATTTGTCGCTAAAAAATATTTATATCAATTCTTCCATTTTTATAAGGTTTTTAAAAACGCAATCCTAATTCTTTAAAATTGCCTGAAGTATTACAAATAATATTGTTTATGTTTAATTGTATATTACATATTTTGAAACGGATTACATCATGTTTTTATTTTATGTGACAATTAAATGAACCGATACTATTAAAATTTCCTAGAAATCTTAATGAATATTTGAAACGTTTTTCATCTTCTTTAAAAACTATGTATAATTTCCCACCTTACAGACCATTAAAGTTCTGAAAAAAGGATTAAATATTTCTTCCCTCGGCGAAATACGGAAAATCAGTTAAATTGTTTTGCAGACAATTAAGAATTTCCCTAAAATTTATTGTTTGGAAATTAAGCAACGGTCTCGTTAACAGTAAAGATTACTCACACGAGACGGCTGATGTAATTACCTAGAAATATTGAGATAAATACTAGCATATATTAAATCGGGTTTGTTTATTAAAGTGTTTATTTAAATTAAAGTTTTAATTTTTATGAGTAAATTTAATTTTGTATTAGTGAAATGTATTCCTTCCTGTGAAATTTAGAAACGCAAATTTCAGATTTTTTTATGATGAATGAAATGAATTTTTGAGTCAATATAGGCGTCCTTTTTTATTCGGTAATAAAAGAAATGACATTATATATTTAACTTTTAATTATTTGAAACAAATAATTTATGTAAACAGTTAAAGAAAAAGGTTTGAAAAAATATTTTTGCATTTAATAATGAATTTTGTGTAGTTTAAGGTGTGTGGGTGTGTGAGGTTTTTGGAGCAATTGGGTGCTAAAGTTTATTTTATTTTTAACGCCATTTTCAATTTTTAGGTCAAATACAAACACAATATGTTTAGCAGTAGCATTTTCTGTAGCTCCGATATCTTTTAAGATTCTTTCTAAAAAAAAAAAAAAAAAAAAAAAAAAAAGAAAAAGAAAACATACGAATATAAAATAGAACCTCGAACGAAAATATACAATATTATCCTCTGTTTTACATATTACTCCGAAAAGCATCAATTTATCCTTAGAAATCTGAGAAAACGTACATAGTTTAGAGAAAACATTAAAAAATTATAAAAATAAGATTTCTTTGTTATAAACAAACAACCTTAATCATCAGTACACAAAAACAAGAACTTTAAGGGGGTCCGGGACACATTTTAAAATAATATTTATTTATTGAGTTAAAATTCTGGTTTTTTTGGTGCTGGTTAACCTTATCACTTGTAAACAAAATCATATGATAAAACTTCTCAGATTTTTTTAAAATTTAAAATTTAAAATTTATTCAAAAAGTGGGGTAATTTAAAATCGTTACAACTCGAAATATTATTTATAGAATTTCATTTTTTTTTCATTTAAATAAACAGAAATATGTAACAGTAATATTGATTCAGCATTTTTAAAAATATTAATTTATAAAAAAAATTAAAAATATTTAATAAAAAATTTTCAAAAAAAGGGATGAATTGTTTTTTTTTAAAATCATATTTCCAAAAGTAAATATTTTTTTTCAAATATGCTGAATGAAAATTAAAGTAAAATAATTGAAAAAGATATGTCCCTAGTTTGAACCCTGTATCTTTAACGGTTCTCGAGTTATAAGAATTTAAATATGAGAAATGGTGAAAAACCTATCATGAAGAAAAACGCATTTTTACAAGAAGTCGTTTCCATGACAGCCAGCGCTTGAAAGCTAGATTTCGAAAACAAACCAAAACGAAAAAAATTATATTTTTGTTCTAATTCAGATAGTAACATGATCTAAATCTCATTTTAAGCAGGAAAAAACAGAAAAATTTCTTATGAAATAAAACGTTTTTGCAAAATTTGAAGATTTTTGTGTCGCAGACCCCCTTAACATAAAGTTGTACAATTAAAAAATTATACTTTATTTTATTTTTAATTGTACAACTTCATATTAAAGTTCTTGTTTTTGTGTAACAACGAGCACGGTTGTTTGTTTTTAACGAATACATTCTTGTTTATTATATTTTAAGGTGTAATTGTCCTGTATGTGTTAGCAAAATTTATTTGCTATCACAGATAGTTTGTTTAAATTCAGGGCGTCCATAAAAAATGTCCCAGTTAGCCATTTTAATAGTATCAATTGTTAAAATTGTAGAGTGTTTGTTCAAAGTCACAAATAAAGAGTATGTCTTAAAATTTTACATAAGCGCATACGCAAATAGTGATTTGCGCGCTTGCAGGGCCACATACGTAAAATGGCGACTCCTGACAGTAAAGCAATTTGTCTTCTGCAATTTTCTAAGAGTGAATCTGTAATTTCAGTTCAACGTGCGTTACGTTTAAAGTTTAATTGCGAATCCCATGTGTCAAAAACATTCACCCATGGTATACGCAATTCAAAACGACCAGATGTTTTCGTAAACGGAAAAAGCACAGGAGGATAAAAAGTGTCTGTACAGGATGTTGATTGTGTTAGACCTTCTTACTTGCGTAGTCCTAAGGAATCTGTTCGAAAAGCAAGTCTTGAACTTCAGCTGACAGTGTGGAAGGTTTTAGGAACACGTTTACACATGCGTCTAAGCCGGTTACAGTTGGTACATGCTTGTGAAAGAACTTGAATTTTGGGTGGATGTGTGCCGTACCTGTTGATTGTGTTAGAGCCTCTTACCTGCGTAATCCTGGAAATTCTGTTCGGAAAGCAAGTCGAGAATTTCAGTTGTCAAAGACGACTGTGTGGAAGGTTTTATGAATACGTTTATACATGCGTCTATGCGGGTTATTGTTTATACATGGTTGTGAAAGAATTTGACTTTAGGTTGGATGCGTGCCATACCTCTTGATTATGTTAGAGCATCTTACCTTCATAGTCCTAAAAAATCTGTTCGGAAAGCAAGTCTAGAACTTCAGTTGCCGAAGACGACAGTGTGGAAGGTTTTAAGAATATGTATGCTGGTACATGGTTGTGAAAGAATTGGACTTTAGTTTGGATGTGTACCTTATAACTGAAGGTGCGCATATTGAACATTTGTAAGAAAGACTAGCTTAGTTTACCTTCAATTTGATGCATGATTTGTTGCAAATAGTCTAATTAAACTGTTATAATTTATCATTGAAACTGGGACATTCTTTTTGAACATCCTGTATATTAATTAGTTTTTCAAAACGGAATTTCGTTTTGTAAGATACTACCAATTCTAAATTAAACATTTTCAGCTGGATAGTTGAATTAAGCATGCACGAATAACAAAAATTTATTAATTGAAATGTTGATAATAATGCTGATAATTTATACTGTTTGTTTCTAAAAAATGTCAGTTGAACATGGAAATGCTTACTTGAGAAATGAAAAATCTCAATAATCTATATTTGTGTTGGGAAAGCTGTTTAATACATTACAAAAACTATTCGGGAACGCTTCGAAAATCATTGACTGCAAAGTATTTTTTTTTTATATAAACATGTTTTTGAATGTAGAAAATATATTTATTTTTGAAGTTAATAAACGTAAAGAACGCTTTTCGGAAGTGTAGGTATCCCATAATAGCTTATTTTGTATAATAAATTGAAAATTTAATAATAATTTCTAGAAATTTTCCACTGTTAAACACAAAGGTCGCAATTATTGAGAAACAAAGTGTACAATGTTTAAATTTGTTTTTCAGAAATATGCGTTAAATATTAGTTTGGTCCAATTATTCGCTCTATATGAGTCTGTTCAGCTAAAGCTGAAATCTCTTGAGTTTGGCACCCCAGATGCTACTGTTTTGTGGCAGTAAAATCTCGCGACAGATATTACAACACACTTTAAGGTAGTCCAGGACACAAATACCTTCAGATTTTGCAAATACATTTTTTTGATTAAAAATTTCATCATTTTTCCTGTTTTAAATGACTCTTAAATCATTTTTCATTCTTAATTAGAACAAAAAATATTAATTTTTTCGTTTTGGTTTGTTATCAAAATCTAGCTTTCAAGCAATGACTGTCATGGAAAATACTTCTTGTAGCAATGCGTATTTCTTTATGATGGGTTTTTTCAACATTTCTCATATTTGAATTCTTATAAGTCAAGAACCATTAAAGATAAATGGTTCAAACTTAGAGCATGTCTTTTTCAATTGCTTTACTTTAATTTTGATTCAGAATATTTGAAAAAAATATTTATTTTTGAAAATATTATTTTTGTTAAAAAAGTTGCACCCTTTTTAAAAAAAATTTTTCGTTAAATATTTTTAAAATGCTATTTAAAAATGCTGAATCCAAATTAAAACTTATATATTTCTGTGTTTTTAAATGAAAAAAAATTAAATTCTATTAATAATATTTCGAGTTATAACTATTTTAAACTACCGCACTTTTTAAATAAATTTTTTAATTTAAATAAAATATATATATATGTATGAGAAGTTTTATCATTTGATTTTGTTTTGCAAATGGCATGGTTAACCATCACAAAAAAATTCAGAATTGTAACTCAATAAATAAAAAATATTTGAAAATGTGTCCCGGACCCCCTTAAGCCCTTGCTAAACTATAAACGCAAAAAGAAGGCTTATTAATATAGGAAAATGTAATATAACAGCGAAAATAACCCCCAATAACCTCTTCTGAGTCGCCGGCGATTTCATTTCGAAAACCGATCTTTACCTTCAAACACCTGAGAAACCATTATACTTTCAAGATTTTAAGAATAATTTATTAAAAAAATTACTTTTGCTGCTACATATCGGAAACGTATTCTAGTAGTTTTTCTAGTGTATCAATCAGTTTTCTTAAACTGGAAGATCTATTTTTAAGATGTTATTGATTCGCAAGTGAACATTTTTATGTTTAAAAAGACATATTTTACAGACAAACACAAGACAGTAACAGCATTAACATTAAAATTTTAATTACTATTATTTTATGTAACATAACATACATTTTTTTCATATAACTTAACATATATATATTCATATACCATAACATACATTTTTTATATAACATAACACACATACATTTCATAAACATTTTTATATTTAAAAAAAAACACGTTTTACAGAAAAACACAAGAAAGTAACAGCATTAACGATAAAATTTTAATTCTTATTATTTTATAGAATGTAACATGCATTTTTTTAATATTACATAACATAAATTTTCTTCAGATAACATAAGATACATTTTTTCATATAATATAACACACATACATTTCATAAACATTTTCATATTTAAAAAACGCGTTTACAGAAAAGCACAAGAAATTAACATCATTATCCTTAACATTTCAATTACTATTGTTTTTTTTTTTTTGTACTCTTGCATGTTTAAAATCAATTATGAATTGGAAATGTTTAATTGAAAATAGATAACCTAGAAACTGACATTATGGTTGCGGCTGAAAAATAAACTTTTTTTTTTATAAAATATTTTTTAAATCTCGAAAATATATTATAAAATATAATCGTAAATTTAACAAAATATTAGGCTTCCTCAGCTCAACAAATTTACACTTGTCGCTAAAAATTTCTTGTATCAATTCTTTTATTTTTTATAATATTATTAAAAACATTATCTTAATTATTTATCATAGGCTGGGGTATTAAAAATATTATTGTTAGTTTTTAATTGTATATTATATACTTTAAAACGGGTCTCATTATGTTTTTATTTTTCATTTATAGAATTGATTATAAAAGAAAATTAGTATTAATTTAAAAATATCTTCTAAGTTAATACTTATACAATTTAATGCAAAAATTAAATGACCTGATACTTTTAAAATTTCATCTAAAACCCGTAAGAATAGTTGAAACATTTTTCAGATATATAAGATCTTCTTAAAATAAATCTATGTATAATTTCCCACCTTACAGACAATTAAATTTTTGGAAAAATAATTAAAAATTTTTCATCTCGGACGAAATACGGAAAATCTGTTAAATTGTTTTACAGACAATTAAGAATCGCTAACATTTATTGTTTGGAAATTATGGTAACGGTCTCGATAACAGGACAGATTTCTCACACGAGGCAGCTGGTGTAATTACCTGGAAATACTGAGATAAAGACTAGCACATATTAAATTGTCTTTCTCTATTAGAGTGCTTATTTAAATTAAAGTTTTAAATTTTTTTGAGTAAATTTAACTTTTCATTAGCGAAACGCATTACTTTCAATGAAATTTAGAAACACAAATTCCGGCCGTTTGCTCTAATGAATGAAATAAATCAATGAATCATGGTAGACATATTTTTATTCGGAAACAGGATTTCTGAAACGAGATGAAATTTTTATGAGTAAATTTAATTTTTTATTAGTGAAATGTGTTCTTTTCTGTAAAATTTAGAGGCTCAAATTTCGGCTATTTCTCTAACGAATAAAATAAATTGTTGATTCAAGATATAATTTTTTTTTTCTTCCGGAAACAAAGAAAAGGCTTTTAACATTAAACCTTTCATTATTTAAAAGAAATAATTCATGTAAAGAGATAAAGCAAAGGGTTTGAATAATATTTTCTGCATGTAATAATGAATTTTTTATAGTTTAAGATGTATGGATGTGTGGAAATTTCTTTGAGTTTTGGGATAATTAAGTGCTAGCGTTTATTTTATTTTTTAACACTATTTCTACAGGTGTCAAATGACACCTTTTAAACGATTTCAATTCATTGGTTTCCATTTATATTTTTTTAGATTGAAACAATCGCAAATCCTTTTTAATACATTCAAGACTTTTTTATGTTTATTAAATTCAAAAACTACAAGCAAAATAATCATAAATTCTAAATGGGTATCATTGATACCGGTCGAAATATTGATAAAGCAATTTTAATGTTTTAAGACAAATCCATGTAGCAGTGGCATTATCTGTCACTCCGATATTTTTTTCAGATTTTTTCTAAAACTGAAAAAGAAAGCATACGAAAATATAATAGAACCTCGAACGAAAATACACAATGCTATTCTACGTGTTGTCCATTATTCCGAAAAGCGTTATATTATCATTAGAAACCTCAGAAAATCCACATAGTTCCGAGAAAATATTAAAAAAAAAATTATTGTATAAAAACAAAATTCCTTTTGCCGACACTGATAGTTCAATTAAATAGTTACTTATCTCAAACAGGAATGTCGGTTTTTAAGATATTACCAATTCTCGATTAAAATTTTTCAGCTGTATAATCTAATTTAAACATGCCAACAACAAAAAAATATTATTTTAAATGTTAATGATAATGCTGTTAACTTATCCTGTTTCTCTGTAAAATATGTCATTTTAACATGGAAATTATTACTCGAGAATTGAAGCATCTAAAAAAAACTGTATTTCGGGTTGAGATATCTGTTTAACACATTATAAAAACTAATCGGAAACGTTTCGAAAATCAGCGGCTGTAAAATATTTTTTTTTTATATAAATCATTTTTTGAATGTGAAAATATATTATTTTTTGAGGTTAATAAAGACAAAGAACGCTTTTCGGAAATGTGGGTACCTCAGAAGAGGTTATTATTTATTTTAGATCGTGGTGATATCATATTTTTCCAGATTGAGAAAAAGTTGTATTTTTTTACAGTGCACAAAGCTTTCATATTACTCACAGAATCAACCCGCGTGTAATCAATCAGTGTCGGCTAATCGGATTCGCAGTCAAGTTCCTAGTTTAATCAATCCACAAAAGGGTACTCGATACCTATAATGTAAATTTAGTACCAAAAACAGAAGTGATATTTGCTTTAAATTTTAAAAATGCATGCATAAATTGTTGATCAGCTCTTTTAAATTATTGCTAATCAATTGTTAGGAAACAGCATTCGTAATACATTGGGATCAAACGTTTCATTTTGAAACGAAGAAATTTCCATCTCTTTCATGTTGAGATTTTCTCATACAATAACGATTGAAATAATTTTACACGTGTTTTCAAATCCATACTTTTGCCATGCTTTTCTAGTTAAATTTTCAGTGGACAGCAGAAAAAAATTCAATAAAGCTGAAGCGGTCTCATGTAGCTGTATAACGAAAATGAAAATTAAATTCGTAAAAACAATAATACATTATTTTGTATATTTATTTTATTTTTTTCAATCTATTCATACTCTATTACTTGAAAACTCTCTTTGTCGAAAATTTGTAGATTGCTGCTACATTTAGAGTAGTTAGTTTTATTGTATTTTTTAAATACAGAAAAATACATGAAAGCGGGAATTGTCTAACGGAATCCTATCGTAAAGAGAAAAGATTCAATTTCTGGAATTACTGGAATACCATCCAATTAACCTAACTAAAATCTGTTTAAAAATGCATTTTTCTCCAACCTTTGGCTTGGTAGTTTTTTTATTACATATATTTCAATATTTTCCTGTAGATATTAGCTGGTACGGAATGCATTTTTTATTAATATAATTCAGTTTTGTATCTTTGGTTAGCGATTACAATGCTGGTCGTTAGACAGGCAGCGTTTGTTGAATTCCTGGTTGTCTTTTGGCCGATATTTTAAAGCGATGTGGATCATACCAGGAATGACTTTCACATTTTAAAAACGAATCAAACGCCATTACGCTGTTGCAGTTTAGAATAAGGTTAGATTAAACTTGACTTACTGAAGGACCAGCTGTGTAGTTTAATATTATCCTGTAGATATTAGCTGCTACCGGATGCATTTTTTAAAAATATTATATTGTTTTGTATCTTTAGCTAGCAATTACAATGCTGGTTGTTAGTCAGGCGGTGCTTGTTGAATTCCGGTTTGTCTTTTGACTGTAGTTCAAAGCAACATAGACCTTTACCAGGAATATGTTTCGCATTTTTAAATACGGTTCGAACGCCATTGAGCTATTACATTTTAGAATAAGTTGGATTAAGTTTTGTACTATTGAAGGACCAACTATTTTAGTTACTCATTTATAGTAGAATTTTGCATGGAAATGGATCATTGTGAAAATGGGAAATAACATGTTTTCAAGTCGCCTCACAACTGAAATAGATAGTATTAATATCATTGTGAATATTGTTAATTGTCCGTAAATAATGATTGGGTGATTCATTAAATTAGTTCTTGAAATGTTTTTTTTCAACTCCCAAGAACTTGTACAAGATCTAGGGAATTTGGGAATGTTACAGCTGTTTATCACCTGTGGCGGGCTAATTGAAAAATACCTTAAAATTAATGTATTAAATTGCATCTTGTAGTTGTAAATAATACATTAATTATTACATTAATACGAAATTGTAAAAATATTAAAATGTTGTATTGTCATAGAAAACACAGCTTTGTAGATATTTTTAAAATTCTTGCATTTAAGGGAGTGGGTTAAAAATTGATTGAAGAATTCAATCTTTACGTACAAAAACAAGGTTGAATTAAATAATACAGAACAAACAACATGGACTTTATGATTTTCAAATAATTTCAATGCATTTTTAATTTCGTTTGCCACCATAGTTAATGTACTACACGCCTTTTTTTAATGCGTCTAGAAAAATTTGCTGAAAAAGGAAAAGAAAAAAAAAGAAAAAAAGCAAAGAAAAAGAAACATAAACTCCGAATTTTATGCATAATATTTCACAACTATTGCATCGGAAATGTTTATAGTTTTTGCGTGAATAAGAAAAAAAAAAAAAAAAAAAAAAAAAAATTATCATTTCTATAATCGTAAATGTTACTCTCCACTGGGTTTCATTCCCTACCATTAAGTTAAAAAGTTATTGCTTTGTTTGGTTTAAATTAAAGCCAAAAAAATATTTGAGAGCTCATAAGTTTAAAAAAAAGTATGTTTCTTGACTCTGGAATAGAGGGGGAGTTAAGCCTGTTCTATTAAGATATAAAACGTGCAGATCGGTCCATTAGTTTTCCGATATTTTGAAATAACTTTTTTTCTTACCGAATTATACATGTATTGATATTTTTCTCTATAATAGAAAATAGTAACGACGTCATAGTTCTGGTACATGCGAAACTGACAAAGTGCTACTAATTATCTAGGCTGTTTAAAGTAATTTTTCGTAGTAGGGTATATTGAAGCTGTTACTTCCAGCAGTATTGGGAAACATTTGCGTTTCCCATTTAGTTTTAGTAGCTTTTTCCTAATTTAAAAACTGGTTAGGATTTTTCTTCACTTTTTTTCATACTTAACGGGAAAAATGCTTATATAATGCAAATGCGTTAATATGAACATACTCATTAATACTAATGTACCTTACATAGACAAAAAATTAAACCAGAAACAAACCCGGACACCATACGGACACCATAAACATATATTACAAGCAGAAGCAATGCGAAACTGTATACACTATTTCATCAAAAAGGTAACATGTAATTATGTCTTAATCATTGTATTACAATGTTCTCCAATTTCCATTCAATGCTGCTGTAACAAAATCCAATCCTAATAAAGCCTTCTATATTAACATAGAAATTTAGTTACGTAGTACATGAATATTTATAATATAAAGTTTAAACGAAAGCACATACAGAAATCACGATTGTACCTCAAAAAATGATTAAATCTTCGTTTTATATTATGATCTAATAACTTAACAATATTGGGCTAATTTATTTATATCATTTTACCTTGGCCAATACTGACATGCAATATTACCCCAATATTCTGAAGTGAATATTCTTTCAAAATGATGCAATATAATCAAGAAAAATTCATTTTCAGCAACAATACATTAATATTCCATAAATATGGTTGTAATAGTACTGTTGGTGTGTAATAAAATATTCCCCATTTTAAAGACAGTACATTTTTTAAATAGAGACAATTTATTGAAAACATTTTCGATTCAATAACAATATTTAAACAGCATTTTTATTATATTGAAATTACTTCTTTTGAATGCAACATCGGCCCAACGTTGGATCCCACTATAACCAATATAAAAAATATAGGTTTATTTTTGGAATTAACATTGTACATACCATTAATTTATTTTCAATTCGATATGAATCTTGAAGAATTCGAATAAATATTTTTAAGGTTATGTGTCATCAATTATTCAACATTCAGACAACATTGTAGAGTTTCTCGACTACGTTCAACATATTTCATGATGTTAAAATACATATCTAAGAAAATCCTTTTTTAATCAATAAATAAATTTTACTGTTAACCCCATATGTTGTTATTTTTTCTAACACAATAAAATAAAAATAGGGATGATACACTACTTTCATCGTACTATAATATACGCCTTATATATGTGCCATTAAATACAGAGGACATTGTAGTTTAAAATCAGTGATGTCGAAGCTTTTAGTAAAGAAACAAGCAAATTCTTCTTTGACGTGCGGCCCCACCAGTGGTCGAGAGGTTCTGCTCTCGAAGCTGGTAGACGGGAGGTGCTGGGTTCAAACCCAATTGCGCCCGTCGGCCTAATCGTTCGGAGTTCTCGTGGTCATCTTCGAACCGTGGATTTACATGAGCAAATACGGATTAGGTTCCCTTAGAAAGACCCCCACGGAGGACACTCCTCCTAAGGGCCCATATACCTCGTGTTGATAATTGGCCGCCATAAACACAACCAAACAACTTATTTCAGGTACGATGTATGGGCAATTCTTTTAAAGACTGCTGGTCAGTCATTAGTCAATAAACCCTTAAATGCCGGGTGTTGCTTTTCGGCAACATACCCAATTTAGGTTCTAAAATACTATTAGAAAAATATTGAAGCTATAATGCCTAATGTTGCCAATAAAATACATTCTGGAAATATTATTAAGTCGCTTTTCAACTTGTAGATGGCAACACTTGTGCTGTTTAAGAATAAAGATAGATTTATTTTTGCAATTGTTGCTACTTGATCTTTTTGTTTTGTTTGGAAGCTTGTGAAATACCCTATTTTGTTCTGCAGTGAGCAAGTAAAATTTATTTCTTATTATAGTTCCTAAAATTCTTGTGTGTTTAATATTATAGAATTTTATCAAGGAAAATTATTTTTTCAGTTATAGACCAGTATTATGCCAATTAGTAACAAACTGTTCTTTAGCCGTAAACCATACTTAAAAGAAAATATGATTTTTTAAAGTATTTTTCCCATGATTTATTTAAAAAATAAAAGCCGAAAAACATTATTACAATGATTTTTGAAAAATCAGGCATTTAAGGGTTAATATTTTTAACTTATTTTTTGTGTGCTCTCTTTTTTCTTACGTCTCTTTTTTCTTAATTCTCAATATATGCCTAAAATATCTGATTAATTTTACAGGAAGTGTTAAAATGTTACTCACAGATCGTCAGCTTTTAACACTTAAAATATTAAATTAAGCCCACATTTTAGAAATACTCTGAGAATTATAAAAAAAAGAGAAGTCCTTTAAGAACATTACACAGAAAAATCGAGTTAAAAATATTAATTTCCCGATGAGGTTATTTTAAATAAACGAATGCCCATGGACTTCACTTTAGGGAGTAGAATTCGGAAGCTGTGTGACTAGCAGCTGTAACCTCGTCAGTTCCGAAGCTAAAATAATAATACAAATTTCCTTATTCGTTGGTTTTTTCCAAAGAAAATGACATCGTAAATGACAGAAAAAAATATCTTTTCTGAAATGGATCCTTTAGTCACTTAATAATTTAGGTTCAAAAATATGGATCTAAAACTACAATCCCTCTTAAATCATCAATTTAACAACCATTAACCTAAATGAACGCAATTACAAATTTAAGAACTTTACACAGGTAAATAATCTTCAAATCCTCAAAATTTTTATTGAAAAAGATTTGAGTTAAATATGAAAATTTCTCATTTTCTTGATCATACTGTTTTGGGGGCATTTTTAGGCATTTTGCAAACTCAGATGAAAATAACTTTTATTTTATGTGGGAATCAGCTTACATGCTGCCATTTATTAGTTTGCATTGAACGCAAAAAACATTCAGCTATTAAGAAGTGATGTAAAAATGTAAAAAAAATTGGACATTTTAGTTTTTATAAGGAAGAGAACAGAGGTCCCCGTTTGGGAACCCAGGGAACAAAGAGTTTAAGGTGTAAATACAAGATGCTAAAATTCGTCACAATTAGAGTACATTCATTGCTTTAGCTGCTCGCTAATTCCTTAACAAGAAGTTAAAATAAATTGATATGCTTGATAGCCATCAATGGAAAAGCCCAAAATAAGTCTTAAATTACTCAGCGATGTATTGTATTGATAGTACAAAGAACATCAAGGCTATCGAATAAATAACCCACATTGCTTCTCTGGGAAACTAAACAAAATTTACTTTCGCGAGTTCTGCTAATTTAGTCTTTCAATTCTGTCATTTGTTATGGAAAATGCGCTTGGATATTTAGTGGTTAAAATAGAAATGTACATAAATATTCAGAAACCGTGTCAGTTGAATAAAGCCAATATTATTTATTTGGAGAATCAGATGGCAAAAAATTGTAAAAGTTATAGTAGCTTTAGTAAATTATTTCATAGATGAGAATCCGTTGTTCCAATTTTTATGCGTTGAAATTCTTTGTATTTTACTCTAAGCAAGAATCTCAAAATTATATATTTGCAGAAACTGATTGCAAAAATTATATTTTTTATTAGTAATAATAAATTACTTTATCTTGTACATGTTAACACCTTTTTTCCATTTTTTATGGCTTAAAATTCTTTATATTTTATTGCAAACAAGAATCACAAAATTATATATAGAATAATACTATTTTTATCTAAATAAAATACTATTAATAAAGATACAAATAAATGTAAATACATTGCTTAAAGGTTCGTGAAACATAATAAAATCATTTAAAATCACATTAATGTCGTTTAAAAAACCAAAACGGTTTCAACCAAAACTTACCCGCCTTCATCAGGGAAAAACTAATAGCTGTTGTCACTTTGCGTATTCTAGCATTGCCCGGAACATATCATTCTACTTCTATGGAGGTATCGAGTATAAGATGGAATGGAAAAAGTTATTCAAAATTAAAAAAAAACAAGTACAGGTTTTTCATTCCTGAAGTTGGATGGTATTTTCCGGGTAAAGCTAGAAGAGGCGAAGAGACAACACCTGTTAGTTTTGCACTGATGAAATCCGAGTAAGTATCGGTTGAAAACTTTTTTTTAAACTTTAATGTGTTTTTAAAGGATTTTATTATGTTTGACGCACATTTAAGCAATGTATTGACATTTATTTGTATCTTTATGAATTTTAATTATTAATCAAAGTGAATTTTGTACTGAAATTTTAACGTTATATTGAATAAAATACTAATTTAATAATTACTGTCATTAGGCCAATTTTAAACATGCATACATATATTTCTTTATTATATCTATATTACAAAGAAAAACATGTCATTGAGTAACATTGATGTAATACTATTGATCCATTTTTTACACCATGGAATATAAAATATAAAATAAACTTTCAAATGCGATTTGCTTGAAAATTGTATGTGGATTTACTGATTATTTATGATTTAAAAAATAATTCTTAAGCAGGATTTTTTTAAAGCTATATCTTTATGGTGTGCAGTCCATTACAATAGATCAATCCTTTTTTATTTAAAAGGATATAATCAGGTTAACGTTTGTTTATAGCTAATATTCCATATGAAAATTAGAATTCCCTCAATGAACCAATAAAATACTATAATAAAACACACATTTAGCAGATATATAATCTCACTACGCGCTTAAATCATTGGAAATATTAGATTAAAAAAGCTGATCGAAGTAGCAAAAATATCGGCATTTACTTCTTGTATTAACTCATCGTATGTGTCTAGTACGAAAATATGTCTTTAATAAATTTCAAAACTGTATTTGAATACACTAATGCAATTTTTCACATAAAAATTATCTTCCGTGGTGTTTGCCTGGAATCTTAAAAACATATTAAACGTAAAAAAAAAAAAAAAAAAAAAAAAAAAAAAAAAAAAAAAAACTATTAGAGTTTTCTAAAATAAATAAATAAATAAAAGTATTTTTTACCTATATTTTATTATCTCTGTAAGTTATGTATTCCCTTAGATAAAGTAAGCAACAACTACTATAAAAGATGAAAAAAAAACACAACTCTTTAACACACTTCATCTTATAAGTAAATGTCCATTCCCTTAGATAACGTAAGTAACAACTACTATAAAACATTAAAAAAAAACACAACTCTTTATCACACTTCATCTTATAAGTAAATAAACTTGTCGAATGTGCCAATCTCAAAACTTTTTTCTATCTCATACACGATAATAGTTCAAAATTAGCTATCACAGTGCCAAAATTAAATGACAATCTATGCCTATCATGCGGATTCTAAAGGTTTGAAACTCTGTGGATTATTTCTTCACATATGGCTATCCATAAAATCGTGTAAATCATGTAAAATGCAGCATAGAAGCAGCATATGTTGGTTGGTTTCCACCAAAACCTAATCAACAACAACTTATACAAACGTCTAACTGAATCTGAAGTTTGATGAAAATCCGTGCATTAGCGTTTGACACAGAGCTATTGTGAAAATCTTGAAAAATGCAGCACAGCAACGCAACCTAATGAGCGATGAACACCAAAACCTAATGAGCAACAGTTTCTTTAAAGAAATAACTGAATCTGAAGTTTGATGAAAATTCGTACGTTATTTCTTGAGATAGCGGAAATCGTGAAAAAAGCTGCATATCAGCTCCACCTGTCAAGCGATTTGCACCAAAAACTAATCATCACCAATTTATATCAGGGACTAGCAGAATATAATTTTTTATTCAATTCCGTACATTACTGATTGAGATACAGTGCCCACATACAGGCTTCGTGTCACAGATAGACAGACAGACGGACTCACAGACTCACAGACTGACATTTTCTAAAAGTAAACGTTTTTCAAGTGTTCAGGACTTTCTAAAACTCATAAATATGTCATAAACCGTAAGTCCACAATTTTCACGAAACCAATACTTTCTTCGTGTAAAGAAAGTAGGAAGAGAAATTGTCCATTTCTGATAACGCGTTTTTCATTAACCCAATAATGCCGACTTCAAAATACTCGATCAATTTTGAAATTTTTGTTCCTTTGTGTGCATTCTGTGTCTATTAAGTACATCGTACATAAATTTTATTTTTCCCGTTGTATTTACTAAGTTTTTTTAGTGGTAGTTTTTTGAACCAACCGGCGTTTGCGTAGTATGAAATCACATTTTTTATGCAAATTTTGAATTTATTGTTTGATTGCAATAATAATACTAATAATTATAATAATAGATTCCAGATTTATATACTAGTAAAATATTACTTATACTTGTATAATAAGGTTTTTTTTAATTAAAATTATATTTAAAAAATTTAATTGCAATTCAATTCGGAAAAGAAAATTTTGTAAAATATATATTTTACAAATTCTAAAACTTAGTAAAAAAGATTTTAAAATTATAATTAGCTTTAAGAAATCGTAACATATTTTCTATTAAACTGAATATTTAATCATTAGAATCAACGTTAACTTTTATGGCATACGGGATGAAGGGGTTGATTACACTTTTCGCACTTATAACCATGTCTTCCGCCGCACATTTTACATCGGACATGTTTCTGCTCTGATTTGATTATCCAATGCTTTAAGGCGACTTTCTTTATGTGTCCTTGAAATATAAAAATTCGCTATAACGGGAGAATGGAAGTGGCACAAACGAAACATTTTGCGACAAAAACCAACACAAACGAATGCCGTAATACAATTTAGATTTCGTTGATAGGGAGGGGCCACCGAAATGGTCACCCATGTTGAAAAAGTGGAAAATTCGTTATATCGAGGGAACCAGAATGGTACAAACGAAACTTTTTACGGCACAAACCGACATTTACATAGCACTAAAGAATTACGTGTTTCATTTCGTGACACGTATTTATTTGTACGATTGTCATAGGAGATTTTTTATAAGTGACCTTGAATTATAAAAATTCGTTATAACGAGTTAGAATGGAAGTGGCACAAGCGAAACTTTTTGCTGCACAAACCAGCACAAACGTAGTACAAACGAATGCAGAAATAAAATTTTGCTTTCGTTCATGGGGCGAGGCTGTCGTTTCACTGGCCACGCCCCATTTTGTTCGCTATAATGAAAGAACAGAAATGGCACAAACGAAAATTTTTGCGGCAGAAATCAACACAAGCGAATAGCGTTGATCAATTTTCAAAATCAGTATGGGGAGGGCCAGTGAAATGGACGTCTATTTTTTCTTTTTTCTCGTCGCCCTAAATAAGATTGAGACTACATATATGCCGGTTATTACAATTTTCTACCATTAAAAGTAAAAGTGACTAAACGAAAAGAAACAAAAGTAAAACTAACTTTAAATAGCATAATTATATAAAGTACACTATTACAATTTTGATTTCATTTAAAAACATTATTCAAATTTCAAAAAAATATGCGTAACTTACCCTTTTTCTTTTTGAAGGTAGAGGCATTCTCATTGATTCCTTATTCATTCAGTTTTGACACCTACTACTACGTTCATTTTCCACAAAAAGGCTGGAATTCTATTTTTATACTTATTTGTGATTATTTAAGATGCCAAATGCATCATTGTTTAACAGATAGTGCTATCTAGTGATTAATAATAAAATTAATTCGGTTCGGTAGATTTTTGTACCAACCGGCATTAATGGGTTAATACGATATATATTAAAACTTTTTCAATGCCCGCTAAAATGAAATGACACAATGAAGAGTGATTGGTGACATAACTCAGATTAAAATTTTAATCTGAGATTCCTCTGTGATATACGATAGTGATATAAATCCAGGTGAGCTCGGGAATAAATAGGCCATATTGCATTTCAGGGAAAACTGGAACTGAGTAAACGTTCTCAAGTTTTATTTGTCTTTCTACTGTTTATTTAATAGACAATTTAGTTTAAAAAAAGCACAAATTACTATATATATCAATTATTCAGAGACTATTTTCCGGAAATTTATCAGAAAGTTTTTTAATCATTCACCAATTCTTATAAGAAAGGTAATTTTGTGGAAAAATATATATTTTAAATTCGTTTCTTGTTTATGGCTTTGTTTTTTACTTTTTAGGTATACGAGGATCATCCAGAAAATAAGTTTCCCACCGCCTGTAAAAAGAAACAAAACATAATTATCTGGAAAGATTTATTGAAAACTATACAGTAAAGTTTCAGCTATAGAGTTGTCAAAGTTGTCAACGCACGTCTGTGCAACAGTAGCGATCATGTTGAGGTACTCGCTGCCCTCACCGTGGTATCGCTACAGAGCAAAATGAAGAATATTTTGGCGACATATGAAATCGCCTAAACCCCTATTCTTCTGGAAATTGTACGCAGGTTGATGACGAAGTACTTTACACCCGAATACAAAACCAAACACGCATGGGAGTAGCATTGACTTTTTGGTGCACTCCCACTCTGCCCGTGATATTATCAAATTTACAGAATAAAAGTTAGTTCGTTGAATTTTTTCTAGAATATCATGAAAATAGTTTATGTTATAAACAAAATTGTTTTATTTTGGATTAAAATATCTTGAAATATACACTGAATAAGTAGACTGTGAGGTGAATTTTGTATCAAACAAATTGATATTCTCGGCGTATATACTCAAATTTACCCATAACTGTTTAGGATGATAATTGCGAATCACATTGAAAATTTAATCGATTTTAATTTTATTTAATTATTATTATAATTTCTAAATTATCAAAACGTTCGACACGATGCAGAAATATATTAGATTCAGTGATAAATTTTCCATAAAAAAGTTAATTCCATAAAGAAAAATAAATATGGTATTAATGACAATGCATTAATTGTTTACTAAACAAAATCGGTGAAAACATTCAATATTACTTTCAATTTATGTTCGACATTTACATATTATTCAATAGTATATTATGCAAAAAATAAATTCCAGCCACCTCATGCCTTTAACAGGTCTGAAATTGGCGACTACTTTATGATTCCATCGCACATCACTTTCGCAAGATAAAAATCTTTTTTTATATATGTTAGCTGAACAGTGAACAGCAGTGCAGTTCAATGGGATACCTAACAGAGGAATATATAACAAAAATTAGTTTTTAATTATAGTGGTGTGGATATAGTATACAAAAAAAAGTTACTATTGACAGTGTTGTGGTTACTTAGAACCACTGCCATATATTTATTTAATTTCATTTCGAAAATATTTTTATTAATCTTGTATTCATTTAATTTTAATATTCGCATTCCAAAATTATTTTAATTCCCCTTTTTTTTCAATCTTCCCCTGTAAGATTTTCTTTCTGGCACAGCATTTCATTCATTTTAAAATCATTTTGAAATCTGTACTTCCGGTAAAAGATTTATCTGGAAAGTTCCACGACTTTCTATTTGTGAAGTCATATCCTTTAGTAGCTCCACCCCTAAGCCAATAATATTTAAATCAGTTTAAATCGTAATTTAAAAATTTGTAACTCTTTACTACTGTTTGGCATCTTATCTCAGTGAAATCTATCAAATTTCCTTTTTTAAAGCAGTTTTTTATATTCTTTAGCATTGCATTTCATGCCAATGCAAGGCGCCTGTATGTTCGTTCAGCCAAAGTTGGCGTGTTTCAAGGATTATAGCAAACCTTTTTACTC
This sequence comes from Maratus speciosus, assembly GCA_963932465.1. NCBI lineage: Eukaryota > Metazoa > Arthropoda > Arachnida > Araneae > Salticidae > Maratus > Maratus speciosus. The sequence goes on from OZ010791.1 coordinate 64,621,576, forward strand.
CTCTTTTCGGAGAGCTCGTGCGCATTCAGTCGTGCAGTTGAGTTGGGACTTCAATGCAGAATGGCTGCCTTTTGCCGTTCTGCGAAGAATTATATTCGGACCCGCTTGAGTGCTCTGTCAACGAACGCAGAAAATGGGTGGATGCCTCTTCCCCTTCTACAAAAAAATAATAAATGGATTTCGTATCTACAGAAGAAATATTAAAAGTGCAAGAATATTTCGGCTGCATAGTTTCGTCTTTTTTTTTGTGGCGAGATTCTTTGATCAGTTACTTCTGATTCTTCAATAGGATGTGGATAAAAATTCTGTTGACGGCATTATTATTATTTTTTATTCAAGTGTTGCTTTTATTTCGAGCCGTAGAATTATGATGCTATAAAAATCATCTAAATGCCTGTGCCTCCATACTCCCCAAAGGAAAGAAATTATTTTATTTTCTTTAGTAAGAACGTAGAATGAACGTAGATTTGTATGTGTCGATCATAAAAAAAAGTACATCTAAAAGAATAAGATATGTAACTCTATGATAATGCGCTATGTTCTGCAAAAAAAAATTGCTTCATAAATAAAAAAAATTTCAAGGAAGATTTCTCATTTGTTTATTTTCTTTCTGCAAATGTCTCCGTTATTTTTCTGTTCTTTCGGGTCAATGCAGGTAATGCTTTTACCTTTTATTTATTTTTTCTTAATTTCCAAATGTATCATAAGTAAATTCAGATTTTCTTTAATTAATGACTGTTATGTCAAAGTGGTCTTTTGTGGCCACAACAAAATGTTAAATATACACTATACAATCGATCCTAAAAAATGATTCCTGGATTATATTTGGAATCTCAATATCCAAAATAACTTTACAATATTATTCTATCACCTCCTGTCTTCCAAACACAACAGGCAGCCGTGCATTACTAAAACAAAATTTCCGTTTTACTCATTAAAGAATAAGTGAAGATATATGGCATAATAGTAGTATTGTGCAGGTTAGGATATATAAGCATGTAATTTTAGAAAATAATTTCTTAACTTTTTTCCCTTGTCAAGGTTATAACTTTACATCATTCGAAAACATAATATAATTAAAATTATTCTAAAAACTACTGTATATCAAACCCCACAAAATTGGCTTGAAAAGTAAATAATGTTACTCAAACAAAAAACTTTTTTTTTTAGTTCTCTCAACTAAAGTAAATAAAGCCACTTCATTGTGGGTTGTAGAATTCTACTTTTAGGCACCTTTTTTGCACTCTATGCAATAATTTCATTTTGTACGGATTAGAAAACTCGATCTCAAAAAAGTAAATTCATGTTCTTACAACCGTACATACTAACACATTCCAAAATATATTTACATTGCTGTTATAGTAAATTGAATTTTTTTTCTTAATTGTTATATTAATAAAAAATATATAAAATAATATATATATATATATATATATATATATAGATAGATAGATAGATATAAATTAATATACATAAAAAATTATATTAATATAAACGTAAATTTTACTTCAATATTAGCAATCTGTGATGCATATGTTTTCTTATTTTATGCTTATGTGCATTTCCATTCCTTTCGGCTAAATAAAAGAAAATGTTATTACAAGAGACGCTAGACTTGCAAACTGAATTTTTGCTTTTTCGGAAAAGAAATTCAATTAAGTAATACTAATAATAAACTTCCTCAAAAGCTGTTGCTGATACACTTCAAAAGTTCCGAAAAAATTTACATTTTTTTCTTATATGGAAACTTAATAATAAATAATATAAACTATATCTACTTTTCTATATGCACAATGCAGTGACCATAAATAAGATATTTCTTAGTCACTTCCATTGAAGAAAACTTTGTTATTGATTGAAAACGAAGTGAATTTTCTGCATGTTTAAGCCGTATCATGCAGAAGGCAAGCCCAAGCAATATAGTCGAGTTATATTACTTTCAGATTTCTACATTTCATTTTCCACCAAGTTGGAGAAAAATAAACAGAATCTACAGCAGAAGCAGGAGTATCTTTTGCTATATTATGCGAGAAACGACACTGAAATTTTATACAGAAACGTTTTTCTATTTTTTATTCAATAAAATATAAACTTTTTTCTATTTTATTTTTCAAAAGGTACTTGTCAAACGTTGTACATATTTAAGTTTAATTTACTTTAACATAACTATATAGTTCAAAAAATATTCTAGATTGGAAATTATTTATAAGTTAGTAAATTTAATTTTTTAAAAGGTAAAAATTAAAATTTTGGGATGCTGAAATTACACAATTTAAGGAAGCATAATATCTTCCATTCTATGCGTACTGTGCATTGTTTCATAAATTGCCTTTAAAATAAAATTACATAAGTATAAGTATTATTGTATGGTGCATGCATGGTGTTTTTATCGCGCTCATTAGAACTATGATACTCTGTCTAGACTGTCTAGAGCAGTGGTTCACAACATTTTATTGGCTATGCCCCACCATAGGATCTGTAAAACCAGGATGCCCCCTTTCCTCACACTCACATTATAAAACATACATGTCTTATTATTTTAAAATGAACTTTATTCAATTAATAGAAGCAAGCGTAACACAGCCTTATCAATTACTTATTCATTTCCCGTTTTTTAACTTATCAGATAGGTAAATTTTCTGTCACATATTTTTTTAAAATCCGATTCTATAAATGCAAGTAGACTATACATCTCCACTTTTATATCAAAAAGAGTTTTATTGTTCCTTTTCAATTTACCTCAATGTTTAACAAAAGTGTTACATGCACTGAATTTTTTTCTTCACAAAATGCTTGAAGAGACTCATATATTTACCATTAAAATTGTTAACATTGGCACATGCTATAATTCATTTTAGTAACTTATTAAGAGTTGATGGGAAAGTTTTGGGCTCCGAATTTCCTTTTTATGGAGAAAAATCAGGGTTGGTATTTGTACCGTTATTTTCAAGGCCAAATATCAGAATTTTTTATAGAAAAATAAATCTAGTTTCAAAGGGCAAAATTTCGCCTTATTTCAGGAGAGATTTTCCATAAGAAAATACTTGTACCGAAGAATTTCTTAGTCTGAAAATTCAAGAACCGTACAAACCTTGAAAAGGTACACAAGAATCATTTCAAGATTCTGACCTTTATCAATTTTAAGTAACCATTAATCCCCATCAAATAATTTAATTTTTCCTTCACAATTATCGTTAATTTTTGCTATGTATTGTCAGATTTTAAAATTCAAATTTTATATGTTATATATTAATTTACTGTGTAGAAGACCTGCACTGCTGCCATATATATTTACGGAAAATCTACATATTTCTTTTTTGAATACTATTTCAAATTTATAAATTTTGTTAAGTGTGTAGTACCATGTTTAAGTATTTCAAATAGTTTTAAACAGTGGTATTTAGATAGATCTTTAAACAGCTAAACATGTATTAGTTTATTCATGCTACATACAACACAGTGAATAGAAATACAAAGCTCTTTGTATAATATTAAAAAAAGTTGAGAAAACTGTAAAACATTAATAACCAGCAAAATTATAATTATTTAAAAAAATAAATAAAAGAAAGGTGTCAATATCTTAAAGATTATTCATATAATTATTCTTGTTACCTTTCCTTTTTCAACTTTTCGTTCGTAACTTTTTTAAAACTCAAAAAAAATCTCTTTTTCGTTTTAATTTTAGATTTTGCATCTAATACATTTATTTTTCGAAAACATTATTAGTCAAAAACATTACTTTTCCAAAAATATCAAGCGAATAGGTGTGTTACCAATTCCCCCCCCCCTAAAAAGTTAAAATGTCCCCCGGTGGGGCGTACGCCCCACTTTTGGTATAATTGCTCTGGAGTAATACCTTTTAACTCGATTTAAGAAAATACTCTAATATGAATTTTTTCTTAGTTTTTGCCTTGTTAAATTGCGTTAATAATTTATGTTGATGGCTTTTAAAATATCAATTTCCTCTTTCAAATAGTAAGAAATGCAATCAAATGTTAAGAATATGTGTATATGTCAAATATGTAAAAAATGCATTCGAATGATTTATTTTTGATAAAAAATACGTTACTTACAATATGGAAATCCTAGGTTGTTTCTGTCCATTCCGTGATTTTTACTCTCGCAATTGCAATTTTTTAAAAGTATCAGCGAAAGTTATATATATTTTTACATAATTTCAAGGCAATTTTCTATCATATTCGGGTGTAATTTTATTTTATATTTTCTACACTTTCTTTATATATATATTCCTCTCTCTCAGCAAAAGTGTCCTGTAAACATCAGTAATGTATTTTTATTAGCCCCCGATATGCTGTTTCTTTCAGCCAGAAATTAAAATGTCGTCTCTAAAAAATAACGTTCCGTTATATAAGCCAGGTGTAAAACAAAGCAGATGTATCATTGTGTGGGATAATCTCTACTGGAATTTTTTAAACTTCTAAGCATCACACATTTTCAATTTATATACTGTCGTATAGGCGAAAAAAGTACTTTTAAATGCAATGTGCTTAAAAACTGCATCTCAATTTATTTTGGGGGGATTCTTTCTTTTTTCGTATTTTTTAATGTACATTTTTTAATCTTGGCAACTGAAGTACTCCATTTCTGTAGAAAGTAAATGAAAAATAGAGACTATTATATATGTTTGGTGTCATTTTCCCATAACTGGAAAAAACGTGCTATTTTGAAAGAATATGGATGACTGTTTTCTGATTAAACATGGAGCTATAATAAACTATATTTTATTTTATGTATCTATATTAATGTTACAAACAAATGAAGGCATATGAACCATTAGATAGCCAATTTTTTTGGTTGAGTGTCTTGAATGAAGACATTGCTTTTGTTGGAATTGTGTATAATTCTGCGATAGTGACGTCATAAGCATACTTTTCTGTAAATATTGTTTAAGACTGAATTGCAAATGTAGAATTCTCCAGCGTATACAAATGACGTCATTTTACGTAAAATTAAAATGCGTCTTTTAAGTCTTAAAACTGAAATATGTTTTATACTATCTATATTTATATACATATATTTTTGTTTCATCGGGGACGACACTAAATTCTGAAAAAACAGAATTCCTGTTTTCCAGTATTTATTTTATTATCACATCATTTCACATATTATATATACGTGCAAGAAGTCTCATGATTTACACCGTCGTCGAAAAATATCAGAAAGTTTTTAATATCTTATATTTTTTAAATGAAAGTAGAATATGTCCATGCTGTTCATCATTTCTCAACCTCACAAATAATTTTAACTTTTTTATATTTATAAAAATATATATGTACATCCTAAGTTGTATCACGCAAGAATCTTTTAAATAATTATATTAATGAAGTCAAATGCTGTTATGAAGACTGAACTCACCATCGTCATAAAGTAATTACAAATGAAGCAAATAACAATTATATCAATAATTATGCTAGAAGTATCATTTTTAGTATAATCAGCTAAAATAAAAAACATCAAAATGAGGAATTTATCAAATTTTATCAAATTTTATCAAATTTATCAAAGTTTTCAAACGAAATTTCCATTCAGAAAGACCACGATCGTCCAGCTTCTTCGAAGACAAACGATTGAAAATTTTGACTTAAACTGTAAATTATAATGTTCCTCGAAATCAAATACAGTTGGAAGACAAATATCAAAAATACACTATTCATAGAAGAGTTTTAAAATCGATGTATATGCAAAATTTTAAATGGCTCAATCACCATGCTTGAAACCTAATTACACTGTAAAACAGTGTTTACGTCCTAGAACTGAAATTAGTTGATTCTAGATCAGTTTTTGGCGCTGATTCGGAATATGCTTTCTGGTTATCTCTAGGTGGTTGAGGTTTTGAGAAATTTGCATATTTAAATTTATGCAAATTTAAGCTTTTTTGTGCTATTTTATGCAAATTTTAGATACAATATATGCCACATCTAATTACGGTTTCTAGATAATGACTACTTGACTATTTGCTTCAGATGAATGTCACGATTTCCATATTCTTCACATTTATTTATCAGTCATAAAAAGCTATTTCTGGCTTTTTTGACCAAAAAGTAAAATTTCACTTTTTACAAAAACTAGACGTGATAGAAGAAAACAGATACAAGATTTGAAATTAGCTCAAAAAACTGGTTTAGAAACATATTAGCGTACTCGTGCGGAAGAAATATTTGAATGTCAAGAAACATTATTAGAAAAACATGAAAAATATGCAAATTAGGTACAATATTTCACAGTCACATGTCAGTATAATCTCACAAACAACGGCCTTGTGAAGTAAATTAGGTAGTAATCATAACATAAAACAACAAACCCTGTCTGATATTGCTTTATATCTTAAATTTGCAAGTAATTGTACAAAATTTGCATAAATTGAAATATGCGAATATCTCACAAACTTGACTGAGCTGGGGTAAATCTAAAACTAGATTCGTAATCAGCACAAAAAGCCGCATAAAAAACAACTAATTTCTGTTTCAGGACAGAGCAAAAGTTCAAATTGTTTGACCAGTGTTATATAGAAGTTCGATTTCAAGGGTCCTAACAGCATTATATTATTTAGTGATAAGTGACTAAATGTCATATTAAGGTATGAGAAAATGAAATTTAGTTGGTCCTGATGAGTTTTCATTCTATTAGTATGATCTCTATTAACAACCATGGAGAATATTCAGTAGAAAAAAAGGTGCTGATCTGTAATGATATGGGGGAGGGGAGTATATCTTTAAATTTCATTTGTGGTCGGCAAAACTCTAAAAAATATCAAGTGACTACTTGCAATCATTTGTTTTTCTGTTGGGTAAACTTTAGTTAAAGGAAATGAATAACGCTTTGAAACTTTTTGATCATATTTTTGTATTTCATTTACCTTTACAAATCGCTATACAGAATTTAAAAAAAACTATATTTTTATTTATTAAAATGTAAGTTATTTAATTATAGTATGAAGGATATCTGAACTAATAACCCACTAAAAAGCAATCAATATATGTAATATTTTAAATGAAATTTTTCATCAAAAGTAAATCATTTATTTTCTTGCTATGCTTTAAAATTTACCAATTATATATTTCGGAAGTATACCGATAGAATATCCAAAAAATGATTGGGTTTTCATATTTCACGCAATTAGAATTATTTCGCATATTATTTCTTATTTCAATTAATCTTAAAATATCATTAAAAATTTCAATTGAGAAAAAGGTCTTTGAAATATTTCTCAGACGACAAGTGCATACACCATACTGAAATGAAAATTTTAAGATAATACTTCATTTACGTATTACATTTGAAGAGAAAAGTTTAAAAAACGGTTAAAGTTTTTTTATGGTTTGAAAAAGTTATTTCATTTTTGTTTATGATGAGAATAAAAATTTCAATTAAAATCATTGTATAGGATTTTTTATATTTTCATGAATTTTTTATATAATTTAAAAATGAACTAACTTATAATACTACATTTTTTTCGTGGTTTGTTCCTGTAAAGAATTTTCCTTGAGTGATTCTTCGGCACATACGTAGTTGATCGCAATGTCTAAAATATTTTGTCCATGGATTGATTTAATTTCTCCGTTGCCCAATTTGCAAAAGCATGTTCATTTTCAACTCCACGCATATAACAGGTCGCAATACGATTTTAATTCAGGATTCTATATTGTGCACTTTACCAGCAAAAGGTACTACGGGAAAGACTTGTGTGAAATCGCTAAAAATTGAAGTTCTTTACTGCTCATGAGCACATCACCCAAAAGAAATTTTGAACAATTTATAATATCCAGAAACAAGCAGTCTATTAAGAAAAGCGATGTCTCAGGAATAACAACGATTAATGTATCACTGTTACTGTTGCATCTGAAAACGTTTTGCTCTACCAGCATTGACAAAACTGACGAAGACTAAACTGAAACCGGAAGTCTAACTAATTTTTAAAGTGGGGTTCCTTTTTCAAATTACAGAGTGGCAATTCTCGTCCCAGCAGCCGCCAACGCTCTCTTACAATAATCAGAATGTTGAGTTAAACAAAATTTTTCCACATCCTTCCGGCGATTATAAAAAAAAGCTTTTGATTGATTTTTACCAACATTGATGCTAAATTCTGGTCAACAACTATATTTTTTCACTTATTTTATATGACTGTACTTATGACTATGCACTTACACCACTTTTCTATCAAAGGTCTGCATCGAGGGCTCTTTATGGTGCAACAAATTAGGTATTGTCAGGATAACTAATTCCATTGCATCCAAGTGCATTGTATACTTCTGTGCATGCTTCATTTTCTTGCCCACCCACACTAAGCCAAGACACATCTTCGGCCATTGAGACCCTAAAAATTATTCGCAGATCATTAGACGGCATTGATTAACAAAAGCAGCAAGTGGTATGTATGCAAATAGTTCTCGCTTCGCGGCATGCGTGTACTTTTCATTCTCCACATAATACTTTCACTCCCCATCGTTTAAAAAAAAAAAAAAAAAAAAAAAAAAAAAAAAAAAAAAAAAAAAAAAACGCGTGAAAATACTGTTTCTTGAAAAGTTGCTCAGGTAGTATATTTATAAGTATTCATGGATCGTTTAACACTTTGAGGGGCAGAGACATTCTATGCATAAAATGATGAAATATTTAACTTTTATATTTCAGTTGTAGTGGTTCCGTACTACTATGGCTAGAAATCTTTCTTGTGGGTCCTTTAAGATGTGTTACATAGTTGCCTTGAAGTTAGATATATCATAAATGAATTAAGTTTTTAATCTTTACCAAATTTTAATTTTATGGTTTATGAAAAGAATTTGTAATATGTTTCTGCTGTTAAATTAGGTTTCAAAACTGTTAGATATTCGTTGTAGCACCTTACACGCTCTGCATAAAATTGATTTAAACCAGTTAATTTCAAAACTAATAAAACTAATCCTATTCTAATAAATTTATTAAAGATTTCTGTATTTTTGTGTTTTAAAGCAAAAAAATGTTTCTCCATTAAAATTCTAATGAAGCATTACTTTTTACTTATTCAAGATGTATGTACTACATTATTAGTTTAAACGATTAGTTTAACGTTTAAACAGACGAAATAACGGAAAACGGATGTAGATGGTAGTGCTGTTCTTTATTAATGTTAATTGCTACTGTGACATTAAATATATTTTATCAAGAAGAAAGGTGATTATGAAGTTCACTATTTTTAATCTCATTTGGAAACTTTTATTTTTTGAGTTATTAAATTAATTACTCAGGAATAAAAAGTAGTTTAATCACAGCACTTATGTTATGTAAATTAAATGTAAAAAACGTACATTAATATTTTCAGGAATCTAATTTTCTTTTCCTCAAAAACCGCGGGACTAAGTTTATTTAAGCTAATTTTATTTTAATATTTGTTCTGCAATTTAAATATATATGAACCGGATGATTTAAAATGGAGTTTATGGAGATTATATATTAAACCGAAGATGACAAAAATATACTATAAATTACAAAATAGTATATAAATCAAGTACAGCTTTTGATATGACATTTGCTTTAGAAAAGAATGTATAGGTGAAGGAAGAATAAAGGGGCAATTCTGATAACTTTTTATTCAGTAAACCTCTAGAAACAAATACCAATAGTAACAATAATAACTGTAGCTTAAATTGCTATTTTACGTTTAAAGAAATATTTTATGATGTACACGTTACTTTAAAATAAAAATTACAAAATGACCAATTTGCCTCACTAGGATGGACAAAGTGGCCAGCGTAAGTAAATGAACAAATCACATTGATTCAAGATTGATATTTTATCAACACAAGCTAAAGTTAACACACATTAAGATTAACTATTATGTTTTATAATATTTTAAGTACTAAACCGTTAGAAAATAAACTAAACAGTAAGTCATGACTTATGGGGATTGTATAGTCCTCATGACATATCCTTTTCAAACACACATCATTTAATAGGTTACTTCACTCTGATCAAATAGTATAAGAGCAAATAATTATAACACTACTTATTATTTAGCTATAATCAAGAAATTATATCACTTGACTAAAATTTAAAATACAAAAAACCCCAATAAGATGAGTTAAAAACTAGAAAAATGTAGCTTTTCGCTTTAAAAATCGCAGATAATGTTACCAGTATCTATGATGACTCTTTCTTCTAGTTCCACCTTGAAGGAGCATTATTCAGGTGAAAAAACTCAAACGGCTATTTTGCCATCACTGGCCAATTTCATCCCTCCTCCCGGTATGTATTAAATTGCAATATGTACACGATATTTTCTTTTGTACGCGATATGTACACGATATGGTCTCTGGATCGTATAAGTTATAATGAGATAATCAATCCCCATTCTATTAAAAGTAAAACACTGTCAAAAGTCCATTAACCTACGTCAAAAAGTCACCGATTTATGATACTTTGAATTATATAATTATATGAAATTTAGGAGCTTTCCAGAAAATGAATATGAACTAACAATGTCTTATAACCCGGTGAGTTTGGTCGTAAGGAATGGAATTTGTACTGTCCTACTTGTCAGAGTACTGCCAAATATTTTTTTAAATACAACTTATACAACCCAAATGACCCTATTACATTTCTTATTTAATTATGTATATCATCCCTTGTAAAACCAATGCGTTATCTAAAACTGTACTTCTAATTTTTTTTGTTAATCGAAATACGTTTTAAGATTTACTTTGTCGTTTCTTTATTTTAAATTACATGTTGACTCTACATACAGTAATGCAGTGTAGTCAAACAAAGCCTTTGTGGAATCAGTATTTTCGTCTTATTTAATCGCAAAAATTCTGCAAAAAATTCCATAAAAAATACTGATGCTGTACAACGTACCGTGTATATAGTATATGCAGTATACGCAGTTATGCAGTAAAGTATGTAAACGGTTATGTATTGCATACAATACTGGAGACACAGAGACAAAAGTTCACATAACAGCGTTATATTGAAAAGATTAATCAAGCTTTTTTTAAAGACTGGTCCCCGAGGCGATATTTTTTCACCTTCCAAAAGTATATTTCCCATGTACAGTTTTTTTTCATAAAAGATAAATTGCATGCAGAATAACCATTTATAAAATCATAAATATTCATTTTTACTATTAATATGTTTCCTGATTTAACATCGTAAATAATATGTTTCTAGTATTCCAAACAATAACTAATTCTAACTTAAAAAAATCAAATTATAACCTGTCATCTTCTCCAGAGTCCCATATCGAACAAAGATTGATGACTAGAAAACAGGAATTCTGCTTTTTCAGAATTTAGTGTTGTCCCCGGTGAAAAAAAATATATATGTATGTATAAATAGTACAAAACATTTTTCAATTTTAAGGCTTATAGCACACAATTTTATTTTATGTAAAATGACGTCATTCGCATCCGCTTAAGAAGTCGGCATTTACGATCCACTCTTAAACATCTACAGTAAAGCATTCATAGGATGTCACTATCGCAAAATAATATACAAATGCAGAAAAGATGACGTCATTAAAGAAACTCGATAATAAAAATGGCTCTCTAATGATTCATTGGCCTTCATTTGTTTGTAACATTAATATAGACAATTTCAGTCGTGACGTCAGTCATGACGTTTTTGTTGGAAACTGACTCCAAACAAACGGTTGCTATCTCGTATGTTATATTTTGTTTGTGTGTTGCAGCTATATTTTATATCTATATCTCACATCTAAGTGTATTTATACTTGATATGTACTGGTAACATATTCCACGATTTATATTTTTAAAAAAATGGCGCATAGCAACCGTTTATTTAGAGTCAGTTCCCAACCAAAATGTCATGACTGATGTCACACTGAAAGTGCCTTTAGATACTTAAAATTAAATATAGTTTATAATAGCTCCGAGTTTTAACAGAAATTATTCGTTCATATTTTTTCAATATAGCACGTATTTTAATTACATTTTCTTTCGGTTGTTATGAGAAAGTGGCAAAAAAAGATATAATTACTATTTTTCAACTATTTTCCCTTTACTTTTTACATAATACGGGGTACTTGAGTTACCAAAATTAAACAAATGGTGCTAAAAACTACAAAATAAGTTAATATTTCAAAAATAAATGGAGATACAGTTTTCAAACAAATTGCATTTAAAAGTACTTTTTTTTCCAATACGACGATATGAAAATTCAAAATTTGCGATGCTTAGAAGTTTAAAAAATTGCTATAGAGTATTTTATCGTACTGTTTTTTTTTGTTTTACGGCTAGCGTCTGTAAGGTAACGTTATTTATTGGATTAGACACAAAATAAGCTGGGAGAAAGAAATTGCATATCGTACCGGGGGCTAAAAAATACACTTCGATGAATTTGCTCTTTTCAGTCAGCTGTGAGGTGATCTACAGTCACGTGACTATTTTATGGTCATTCCTCGATGTCAGAAACTTAGACATTGTGTCAAACTCAAAAACTCTGGTGTTGAAAAAAACGCTTTCGAAATATTTGACCGCAGGTGAAACTTAAAAAACAAAATCCTCCCCGCCTGTGATGTTATGAAAACGTAGCTTCTCTATTCCTTGTTTTTAATAATTCAGTTAATTTCTTTCAAACAGACGATCCAAAATTCTTAGAACCCGATACAGAAGATTTAAAGTTTTCGTGAATATTGAATTTCTATGGCAATTTCGAAAAATACGTCAGGTATCCGAAGTTAGCTTCATTTACGTCGACTTATTTTTGTCGAAAAAGACGGGGATACTTCACAATTGCGGAACATTTTGGTACGTTTTTAATTATCATGACCCCCAAACCACCCTGTGTTAAAATTTTGATTTGCACCCATACACACACACATACACGCATATATATATATATATATATACATACCGGGTGTCCTAAAAAGGACTGACTGATTTTAAAATTCAATAACTTGCAAACGGTGACAGATATTTAAAAAATTCTTGCAGGAGCGTTATGCATAAGGTCAAAAGTTTTTTTACAGTGATTTTCGATTTAGTTCGAATTACAAACAATAGATGGCGCTGCGATCAATAGACGCTAAATTCAGGCTCGATTTTTGGTCCTTCGGGACCCACTTAATACATTTCCATCTCCTTTTTCCACATGGAAGAAGAGATCGACCAAAAAATCGAGCCTGTTTTTAGCGCCTATTGCTTACAGCGCCATCTATTGTTTGTAATTCGAACTAAAATCGAAAATCACTGTAAATAAACTTTTGACCTTATGCATAACGCTCCTGCATGAATTTTTTAAATATCTGTCACCGTTTGCAAGTTATTGAATTTTAAAATCAGTCAGTCCTTTTTAGGACACCCGGTATATATATATGTGTGTGTGTGTGTGTGTGTATGTGTGTTTTTAAAAAAAAACTCGTATAATTATGCATCCGTTTTGATATGACTGTGCATGTGTGTAAGATCTATAAAGGCACAACCGAGATCGTTGTCTTATATCAAATGCCAGCCACCCTAGAATTTTAAACTGCTGTATATCAGTCATATTTAGAATAGAGGGAAACTTGAAATGCTATAGATTCCTTGTATCATTCCATACATTTAAAGAAGGAACCCTTTTGATTTTCTAATTTTTTGTAAATTATTTTGAATTAGAAGTTTTAAAATGCTACTATTTTTAAAACAAAATAGCAGATTATGCTAGCCAACGAATTTTTTCGAGACCTTGGTAATTCAAGCACACATCCAAATGTGGTCACATCCAAATCGTGCCAAAAAAAAGCACTCCACATGTGGTCACATCCAAATCGATGCATAAATATGAGTGCTACAACGTAACAATTTGTTGTCTTTTTTCAAAAAACCAGCCACCACAGAATTTAAAACTGCTATGTAGTGCTGGAAAAAAGTTTAAGGCCACATGCTAATTTTGTTGTTTAGAATAGAATTGAGACAAGAGATAGATACACTGGTTTCCAAAAATTAAGGAAAAACAACAAAAGTAGCAATTACTCAAAATGTTACAAGTAGATTTTAATAAAACTGAGACACAATTTACAACACATATTAAGGTATAAAATAACATTAAAAGAAATTACCAGACGATTGTGGTGATTCAGAAATTAATACAATTATAAAATAGACAAAATAAATGAGTCAGTTTGGCTAAGAACAGTACTTTAATATGGAGTATGATTATCCATAGAAGCAAGACAGCACATACAGCGATGTGTGATACTGTCAATTATGAGATCGACAGGTTTGTTGGGAAGTGCGAGGCATTGTCCTTGTATAACAGTTGTAAGTGTGACAAGGGTCTGAGGAGGGGATTGAGAGCAGCAACACATCTTCCTGAAGCATCCCAAAGGTACTCGATGGGATTCAAGTCCAATGATCGCGCTGGCCATTCCATGCGCTGAATTGTTTGGTGCTGAAGATTATCTTCTACGATGTGAGCCCTATGCGGTCTAGCGTTATCGTCCTGTTACAGGACATCATTACCTATTGCACCGGCATAAGGGTGCACATAAGCATCAAGAATGTCATATCTATAGACGTGAGCATTTACAGTTCCAAGTGGAAATACATGGAGACATGTACGTCAGCCCAAAGATATACCATCCCAAACACAGACACTGCCTCCTCCATACGAATCTCTTTTACCAATGTTTGATGGATGATAGCGTGTTCCCTGTTCTCTCCAAATCAAGCAATGCCTACTATCGCCATGGAGGCTAAACTGGAACTCATTTGTGAAGAGAACACGCCTTCATTGATCAGCCGTTCAGTGGACATGTTGACGTACCCACCTTAAACGTTCCCTCCGGTGACATGAGGTGAGCGGTACACAAATGTCTGGTCGCATCGCGTAAAGCCACCTTCATGAAGCTTTCTGCGCACAGTAGACGTTGATACCAACCTTCCAGTGGCTGCAAAAAGGGAGGCTCTAAGATGAGAGGGGGTTGCTGTTCGATTCCATCGGACACATAACCACAAATATCGGTCATCGGTGCTTGTCGTAGTTCTTGCCCGTCCTTGGCTAAACCTTCTGGAGGACGAACCAGTGGTTTGAAATTGTTTCCAAAGCTTATGAACAACAGAATAACTCAGATTTAGCCATCTGGCCACCGCTGTCTGACTTTGGCCTACCTCCAATTTTCCAATAGCTCTATATCGCATTTTTCGGACAAATGATACCTCGAAGTCATACTGATGAATTGGCTATCTCAGTTTTCTTATTTCGTAATCACAGCGACACCAGCAGCCCTACTCTCCAGCATGCATTTTTATGTTCCGCACAGATGACGCAATCCGATTGCAGCGCCACTAATTTGCATTTTGTAATTTTAATTTGCATCTTTTAGTTAACAACATATCCAAATTTCATACGGATAAGTTAATTTGTTAACGAGTTATCGCATTTTTGTGATTTTTACTTAATTTTTAGAAACCAGTGTATGTTGAATTTAGACACACATATATGACAAAATATGTGAATTTAATTCAATTGTAAAAGTTAAAAAGTATTTTTTTCAACAAGTGTTAAAATCGTGTAATATTAACAAATGTGAATAAGTTTAGGACTAGTACCTTCTTTTAAAGCTAGCATAATGAGATGACGTGATGACTTTAGTATTTTATGCGGGACTCATGTGTGATGATGTTTATAGTTAAGCAGTCTCTAGATTTGAAGTTTTGTGAAATATGTAACTGCTGCTTTGAGAGTGGTTCGCGGGAAATCATTGACTGAAGTAGAAAAGGGTTAAATAAGGGCTTTTTCGGATTGCGTGCTGACTGAAAGGCAAATTGCCCTAAATATAAATAAATTTAAATCTGTTGTGCACAATTTTCTTTATTATCCAATAAATTACATCAGAAATAAAAGATACGGATGGCTTTCAAAATCCTCAGCACGGTGTAAACGGGACATTGTTAGAATGAATTTAGTTGTGCTTATTCTTCTACTATAAAATCCTCTCTAGAATTCTCAGTAACTTCCAGAACAGTTAGAAATGTGTTAAAAAGTGCCGAATGCTTGAATTTTGTTAAATTAACAGCCAAACAAAAACGACAAAAACATCAAATTTCTGTAAGACTAAAATCCGTATTTTCCAATGTTTCAAAATTCAATCTATTGAGCAAATTAGCTTTGAATAATGAAACAATTTTCAGCTTTGATGGTACAAATGATTTAAGGGGTCTCAAAACTCTTAAAATTGGAAAAAACGAAAAAAAAAGACCATTTTCAACATTTAATATCTTAAAATGTATTTGATTTTAAGGCACAATTTTAATTGGAATAAAATATATAAGTATGTTCTTTCATTTCATGTATTTAAAAAATTGCAAGATGCAGAATTAGTATTTATAGGGGGCTCTAAACTGTCAGACATTTGACGAGCAGAAAATCGACATAACAGCTTACGCGCAGGATTACAAAATAAATTTTGCTACTAGAATGAAAATTTTGGTGCTTACGTATACTTCAGATTGTAATAATTAGCCTGAACCTAAATAAATTTGTATTTAAGGAATTTTTATATTTTTACTACAAAGTTGTATTTAGCAAATGCAAAATTTAGAAAATTTCAACAGTATAATCACCTAAAAAAATATATTTTTTTAACAATAAAAGGGAAATTTTAGGTTCAGTTTATACAGACTAACATGAAACATATGTTTTGAAAAGTTCATGAAAAAATATTCAGAAGTTTTTGAGATATCGTGCGCGGTATGCCCAAAAACTTCATTTGGAGAAAAATGGCTTCAAAGTTTCCGAAACGACGCTTCAGCTATTGAACGTGTATAAATGTAAATGACATAACTTCAGTTCTAATAGGAATTTCAAGGAAACAATTATATCAAAATGTTCAGCAAAGATAGGAGTTTAACATCTAAAAAAATTAAAATTTCGAAAATTTTAAAGCTTTAAGAGTCCTGAGACCCCTTAAGATATTACTCGCATGATTTACAAAGTCAACCGTATCTGCTTTCAAGACTTCTACAAGGTGGTGGCTCAGTCGTGATTTGTGCGCCTTCCCGATGTACGTATTGGTCAAGCCTTCACTGTAAAACTTGTGACGTAACATGTTCGTTTTCTTTCTGAATTACCAGAACAATTCGTATTGTTTTTCTACTTATTTCACAAAACATTGGAAATCTGTCGTATGTAATTAGTGGATGTTTGGCTTCTCAATGTATGTATTTACACTTTCAAAAGATAGTTACTAATTAAATAGTAACTACCTGCCAGAAACACATCGATTGGCCAGTAGTTACTAACAAAAAATTGTTATTTGTATCGTTAGTGCCTGCTGAATATGAAATATACTTCTTTTTATTTTCGAAAAAATAACAACAATATGCAATGTTGCTCAATTGGCCAGTATACTAAAAACTGTGTTAAATAAAATTACAAAATATTATATTATTGCTCAAAAGTATGTTTATTTTCTAAAATTTGCTGTCATATTCAGAATGTTCTCACATTTGCGTATTTTTATTCAAATGTGATTAGAGTATGTCAAACATATTTTTTAAAAATTTCAAAATGCCTTGGGAATAGAAAATATTTTTAACATTTAAAAATGTCATAAACATGTAAAAAGAAATTACTAAAAGAGTAGCTCGCCAGCTCGCCATTGGCGAGCAAGTATTTAAGGTTGACGAGCAAGTTTTGTCTTTTAAAATGTTATGCTTCAAATCAAACTATATACGCTCAGAATATCGTGCCTCAATCCAGCGACACGCTAAAGTGTTTTAAGGGAAGTATTGGCCTCCCAAAGAAAAAAATTCTTGAATTTGGGATAGAAGAAATAAAGAAGCTCTTCATGTAATTGAACCCAAGTCTCTTTAATGAAAAAGGTGGATATGGTATTGGCAGAATGGGCAGAATTCAAGTTTATGTTCCCTTCACTAGTACTGAAAGATATGCTGGATAAGTTTTACAGTGAAAAGTGTTCAGCAGGATTCCCCAATTTGCTCCAAATTCTAACATTTTGTGCTGTTCTATCAGTGAGCACAGCTTCGTGTGAGAGAGCATTCAGCTGTCACAACATACTCAATATGCATACAGGAACTCTTTGAAGACTGAGACACTGGATGATTTGCTCAGATTTTCTATTAATGGACCCACCCTGACAGAGTTTGACCCCACAGCTACGATTGACAAAAGTGTTTCAGTGCAGAAAGGCAGCGCTACACAAGCATGAAGTGCTAAAAGTACAGGAAATTTTCTTTCATGACCTTTTAGTAATATGTTACAATTTCTGTAACCATTGAAATCTTACCGCAACCTTATTTTAGGTTAATATATATATATATTTTGCATTAAACATGTTTCGAGTTTTCCATTTCTACATTCTTTTATGATTTCGGTCACCAGAAAATTCTTCATAATACATCTGTTAACATTTTAAAAATTGTTCCTATTTTTCATGAATGTATAATATTCTGGATTTAACAGGCAGCACCTTCTAACAATGGTCAATTTAAATTTAGTTTGGCATAAATAGATCATTTTTTTCGCAGGTGTGGTGGCCGACAATGTTGTCTGAATGAATATAAAATAGTGGCGAGCAAAACGTTTAGTCTGGCTAGTGCCTTTTCAACGGAATTTTCATGCTCTGACATAGACTATACTCTGAAGTAAAAAATGAAAATATCATGAACATCGCTATTTAGATTTTCAACTCAACTTAAACAGTGAAAATAAAGTTTTAGACGGCATACACAGTTAATATTTAAGATAATGTATGAAAAGCGATTTCAGTTATGAAAATCTCATGTAAATATAATATTTATTTTTCAACTTGAGTTAAAACGGTGTGTCCAAACGTGTCATAAAATAGACAATATCGGGAAAGAATATTTATATGACATTTATTTTTCAACGTATATTTAAATATTTCAAACAGATTATGTTGAAAAAATTTCATATTGATGAACATAAGGGAAACATATTATCTTGGAGTTTTCCAAAAGATTTCAATATAGTCTTTGGATTGAATATATATAAAATTAAACATACGCTTAAACGAGAAAAAGATAACCGGTATAAAAGTGATATGTCATTTAAAAAATTATTTTCGTTTTCAAAAACATAAACCAGCATTGAATTGGTTTTTTTATATATGAAAACAATAAAAGAATCGATATCTAAAGTTCATAACATTATATTTTTATTTAAATATTACATTAAGTAAAATTTAGTAAAAAAAGTAACTTTTTTATTTTGAATAGATTTTTATTTCCTGTTGATGCATTGAGATTATTTTTTCGTATAAAAAGAAACACGTGAAATAAAAAAATATTATTTTTTATTGCATCTGATATTTTAATGAAAGAAAAAATCGGCAAAATTATTCTTTCATTTTATTTAAAATTTCTAAAACATTTGACTACAATCTTTTCACTAAAAAAGTTTTACAAATGGATTGTTTAATTTTACATATTTAGGACATTTTAATATACACTCTTTATTGATTGAATCTGAAAAATATTTCTAGTATAGCAGTGGGAAATAAAAATATTTTCCCTTGTTCCACTTAAAGATAATAGATGGGCATCATTGTTAGAATTGTAATGAATTTTCGTTTCATTAAACAAAAAATAATCTTTAAAATAAATTCTTTGGACAATGCTGGCATTATCAGAGTTTTCTTAGCTTTTCTGTCATTGTTATTGAGAATGGAAAATACTTTTTTTAAGTACATTTTTTTGAGACAAAACGATGTTATTTGTATGATATTTAATAAATTGACGGATTCATCCTGTGATAGTGTATTTAAAAAATATTTCTGATTCTAGAAAAATATACTATAACCACAAACGAAAATATGAAATAATGTCTTCCGATTTACACAAGTATTCGAAAAGCGTTCTTTAATAATATGCTATTTCTTTCTCAATAAATTATCGTCTCCAAAAATAACTTCCGTTGCGTAAGCCAGTCGTAAAACAAAGCATATGTATCATCGCACGGAATAATCTCTACTGCAATTTTTTACACATGAACGCACATTTTCAATTTTTATACAGTCGTATTGGGAAAAAAGTTACTTTTTAATGCAATTTATTTGAAAACTGCATCTCAATTTAATTTTTTTGTAGTTTTTAGCGCCTTTTGTTTAATTTTAGCAAATTTAATACTCCTTTTCTGGAGAAAGTAAAAGAAAAATAGTTGGAAAATAGCAATTATACCTTTTTGTTTTCCCATTAAGAAAAAATATATAAATGATGATTTGTGATAAAACATGGAACTATTATAAACTAAATTTAATTTTAAGTATCTATATTAACATTACAAACAAATGAAGGCAAATGAATCATTAGATAGCCGATTTTTTTGTCGAGTTTTTTGCTGATTTCTGTTTGCTGGATTTGTGTATTATTCTGAGATAGTGACGTCCTATGCATATTTTACTGTAGATGTTGTTTAAGAATGGATCTTAAATGAGGAAATCTTCAGCGGATGCGGATGACGTCATTTTATATAAAATAAAAGCGTGTGTTTTAAGTCTTAAAACTAAACTATCTACATTTATATACATATATTTTTTTTTGTCATCGGGGTCGAGAGGAAATTCCGAAAAAACAGAATTCCTGTTTTCTAATCTTTAGTATCATGAGAATTCAATATATTTTCGAGGTTTGTAGAATCATTTAAAAAAAGAAAAAGAATAGTTTTTATAGTGTAATAACTAACCATCAAAACTAAGATAATACATGCTAAAAGTAACAAAAGTACATTTAAGAAGTCTTTTCATGTAGAAGTACATTTTTCTAATGTACATGTTTCCTCATTCTGATGGAGATATTTTTAAGATCTATAATGATAAAAATATTTCCGCAGAATATTTTAAGTGAAACTGGTGAACAAGTCACAATATCACATGTATGATGAAATCAAGTGCAGTTATAAAAATGGACATTTGTGAACCTGAATTAATGTATGTTATTGCATCTTCTTCTGCAGAGCATCTCTTTCCAAAATTTCTATGAAGGCCGAATCATTGCATATATTTTTACCACTTATACCATCTACAATGATTCTGGGATAATGGATGGATAAAAAAATTTCGACGGATAAATTATTCTACTATTTTTAAAATCAATCTGCAAAAGGTTCTTTGTTTCCCCTTACAAAAATTTCCTATATAATTCTAACATAAAAATTATAGAAAAAGCCTTACAGAATCCTACATAGTTATTCTCCGTTTTTCTATAAGCTAGTTTAACTAAAAGTTATAGAAGTTCGATAGAAATTTCTGTAGAGCATCTGTAAAAATATGTATGGAAATTATATAGAGTTTCTATAAAAACAAATATTCGAATATCGCCCCCTTCAGCTCTTTTCAGTTGATCACCCCCCCCCCCCCCCAAGCATTAGCCGTGTTCGATGCCGTTTCTATTTTGGTGACCGACCTTGAACGAGTATTTTCAGTTTGGTACGTCCGTTGACAGTTTGTTAGCTCTTATTATACTATTTCAACTTTGTTTCTTTTGTGATTTGCGTTCAAAATTATTAACCTGTTGTAGAGTCAATTACATAATTCTAAGGCGGAATAATTGTTTTCAGAAATGGCACTAATGCTTTCTCAATTCCATATCTTTCACTGTTTGTTACTATAGACTTCAAATTCACCTGATTCTCAAACATATATTTTGGAACAAGTCCTAAAACTTTATTTTCATCTTCATTCATGACATAATAATGTTACAGCATACTTAAGAAAGTGAATAAATCAACAAGATATGCATTATAAAATCGTAAAACAGTTAAAAATATTATTATCATACAAACAGACAAGTCAAATAAGTTAGCCATTCTAAACACTAAAGATTACATCAGAAAAATGGAAACATTCATCGAAGAGATGAAATGTTTACGACTGAAAAAAGATCCTAATGTCAATATCAGTGGTAAAGCACGGGATTTAATCAAGAATGGTAAATGGCCGGCAGACCTGTAAAATATAGTAAAAATTAATAAAACTGCAGTTACACCTAGGTTGATTGGTCGTCTAAAGGAACATAAAGAGATCTCTCCCCTTAGGCCCATAGTGTCGAAATGCTCAGCCCCCACTTATGGAATTGAAAAAGCATTAGTGCCGTTTCTGAAAGCAATTATTCCACCCTCGATTTATGTAATTGACTCTACAACAGCATTATTAAAGAAAATTAAGGATATTGCAATAAATCATTATAGTATACTTGCTAGTCTAGATGTAGTTTCTCTCTATACATCAATAGACATCAAAGAGGTTGTGAAAATTATAGAAGATTCAATTGATAATATCCAAGCTTTTAGCAGGGACACACATATTACACTTAAATCAGCAATCAATTTAGTTACGCAAAATAATGTATTTATTTTTAACGATAAAATTTACAGACAAACTGGGGGAGCTCCAATGGGATCGCCCATTTCAGGTTTAATGGCGGAGCTGAAGCTTAGACCTATAGAAAATCAAATCATGCAAAATTTTGAATTAAAACCAACGCTGTGGATCCGGTACGTAGACAATGTGTTTATCGTTTGGGATCATGGCATACAAACCTTAAATGAGTTTTTAGTGAAAGTTAATGAAATAGACAAGAACATTAAATTCACCTTAGAAGTAGAAAATGCCTGGATACAGAACTAATAAGAAATATGGATGAGGAAAAAATAGAAAGAAGAGTATACAGGAAGCATTGCCGTTCGAATAACACCATCTTTATGACTGTAAGTGCCCTTTCAAATTTAAAATTGTTGCTTTCAGATTTTACGTAAAACGAGCCTTTGATATTTGCAGTGAAAAGTATCTACAAAATGAATTAAGTACAATTAAACACATTGCAATAGAAAACGGATTTTCCCCTCAGCACATAAATAAATTAATTTATGAAGTAAAGCAGAAAAATCAAAAAGAAAGAATAAAACATGAGAAAACTTAGAGTCTGTACCTTCGATTACGTACCAAGATTATATGAAAGATTAAAATACGCCTTAAGGAAATATGATATCAATTTAATAGCCAAACCTCCTACAAAACTAAAAGCTCTAATTCAGAGGGAAATTGATCCCATACCTAATAAGGAAATTGCAAGAGTTTATTCTATCCCATTTCAAACGGAAAAACAGAAGGAGTTAAGCTGCATAGGTATGACCACTCGAAAATTTAAAGAAAGATTGGGGGAGCACATGAGAGATATCAAGTTTAACAGACCGTCTGCAGCACTTTCCAGATTAAATCAGCGTCAAAATTTAAAAATAGATTTCGAGAACGCAAAAGTTATTATACCTACATCAGATTATTATACTTTGAGAATTAGGGAATCATTGGAGATTTTAGGTAAAGAAAATAGTGTGTGTAACGATGTTTTATCCTATGATATAGCTCATATTTTGTTTAATATTTTAAAAATAACACTCCAGTCTCGGAACGAAATAACTTCATAGACACCCCCCACAAATAATAGACTGATCCTTTTTTCCCAGACTGATGTATAAATAGCTCAGTGAATGCGACATTCCAGTGAAAGTATCCTTTGAAAATGATCGCGTTTGCGGTCGAAAGATCTCAGAAATCATCTTTTTCCTGTTTCATTATGATTTTTAACATCAATGGTTTTTAAGTTTTAAAGACCAGTTCATTTTGTAAGGGAATATTTTAATAAATTTTTATGCGCTTTTTTTAGTAAACTTTTTTTGATTTTAGTTAAAAACAATTTTGTTTCTATAAATATTTCTATAAATCTCGAAAGTACATTTGTTTCTGAGATTTCTAAAGATAATGAATCCTTTTCGGAAAAGTGGGTAACTAGGAAGAGATCTTTAAACATTTTTGTGTGTGGTTATATTTTATTAGCAAAACACTCGACTTTGCGGGGCGTAATAGTTGACATATACCAAATGGTATGTATGTCCTTAAAATTAATTCTAAACAAATGATAATTTAGAAAATATTTTGAAGCTTTTTTTGAAGTTTTTTTCCATTTCTTACGCTTATTTAAGTTTTTCTTTGAAGTTTTGAATTCTTTAAGAATCGTTTGTAGCAAGCATTTACATCTTAAAAGTAACCATCATGCCATATTCCAAGTTTCTAGTCTAACAAGCTTCTAGTCGATCCATGAGCCAGTTCTCGGGGCTATAACCGAGGGGTTCTTCGAACCCATTTTAATTCTTTCTTTTTTTTTTCTCTTTCACTGAAGAAGGGGATCCAGGAATCCTCGAAACGATTGCATGGGATGTTTTTTGTCGTGTCTGTACGTTATAGTAGGAGAGCTGTTGAACATTTTTGAGTAGGTATTTGAGGCACCCTGAAAATTTGTGCACTTCTTTTGTAATGCCTGAATACAAAATCGAATGTCTGGCTGGAGGATCGTGGCCCAAAAACTGTGCCAGACAAAAAATGGCACTTGACACGTGTCTGTCACAGTTTTTGTGCCGACTAAAGTGTCTGTCGTTTTCAAAATATTTTTTTCTAAGGATAAATATTATTCTGTCTCAATCTCAGCGTGCCTCAAATACCTTTTTTGGGTAGTCAAAAAATGGCATTTGACACGTGTCTGGCACAGTTTTTGGGCCGACTAAAGTGTCTGTCGTTTTCAAAATATTTTTTTCTAAGGATAAATATTATTCTGTCTCAATCGCAGCGTGCCTCAAATACCTTTTTTGGGTAGTAAAAAAAAATGGCACTTGACACGTGTCTGGCACAGTTTTTGGGCCACGATCCTTCAGCCAGACATTCGATTTTGTATTCAGCCATTACAAAAGAAGTGTTGCACAAATTTTCGGGGTGCCTCAAATACCTTCCCTAAAATGTTTAACAGCTCTTGGACTATTATTTGTGCGTCAAATAATTGTTAAAGATTTCAGCTTTTTTATTTTTCTAGTCTAACAGTCTGGTACCCCACAGGTGTTAGTGCCACCAACTTTAAGTATAGCCGATTTTGGAGCAGTCGCTGTTTCCATCAATTTGCCAACATAAATTTTGAAATAAGTTTGATATTTTCTAAGATTCTATCGAAATCGTACTTTAGAAAGTTTTCAGAATACATTTTGCTCAATTTAGCATTTTAAATTTCGAATCTTTTAGAAATTGTTCTTTCCATTTACTTCTTATAAGTAACTACCATGCCAAATTTTAAGCATCTATGTTTAACAATTCAATAGAAATCGTAATTTAGAACATTTTTAGAACGCTGCTTGGTCATTTAACCGTTTTAATTTTTTTTATTTTTAGAAGCTGTCCTTACAGAGCATTTACATCTTATAAATAACTGCCATGCCAAATTTCAAATTTCTAGGCCCTTCAGTACCACAAAAATCGCATTCTTAGAACAGTTTTTGATCCTACACACTCTTGGGGGTAGGGGCACCGATATAAAATATGTTAGAAGTGGGACAGTCACCATACATTTGCCAACATTAATTTTGAAATCCGTTCGGTAGTTCCAGAGAGTACCCCTGACAAAAACATAGACAAACACACAAACAAACAAACGTTATTTTTTTTATAATATTGGTATAAACTAACCTAGATTAAGAAGCATTTGTCGTTTTTTTTACAATGTATGCCATGCTGGCACTCTTACTTTTAGCGTTGTTGATCGGAAGATTTTTGACTGTAAGGAAAATGTAAAAGCGTTTTCTTAATGCTGTCGTATAAAAGCTATAACATCTAATTTTGTTTTTCATTTAAACAGATATTTAAAAAAAAAATATGATCTATATCTCGAAATGGATAGAAATAAAATCCAAGTGAAACATGACACTATACAGGGTGTCCCAAAACGACCGCAGAAACTCTGCACAGCTAGATTTCTCGTTGGGAGTACATAAAAACTGCCCAAAGAAGCGTTCCTGTACGACCCATCGTTTACGAGAAGAATAAGAAAAACAAAGTATGACGTCACTGCCGGTGCAAGAGAAAAACACTTTATTGGACATATCAACAACAGTATTTGCATATCTTTTCAGACGATAATGTTTAAAACTTTCGCCGCGCATATCGCGTCATGCATGCGCGCGCGCCATGGAATGACGTTAAGCCACCGCTGAACTCGTATTTAAAAGACTTCATCTTGCAGCTACCGATATTCTTCGCATGGTTATCATGTATTCCGTTCGTGACTACTGCGACATGCACCCGATGTACGGCCGATGTAATGGAAATGCCTTACGAACTACTAGGGAGTATGCCCGTCGATTTCTGTCCCGCCGTCCTCCCGATACCAACGTCATCCGTAGGCTGGACGACAAACTGCGAAATACGGGAAGCGTCTTGCCAACAGCTAATCTTCACGATACTGGAAGACCGCGGAGCGGCCTGACGGTAGCACAGGCGGATGCAATACTGCAGAGGGTAGAAGAGACGCCCGAGGTAAGCACACGCGCATTAGCCCGTGAGATGACTTCGAGTAAAAGTACTGTGCGCAGTCTTTTACGGTCTCAGATGCTACACCCATTTCGGTACACAACCGTGCAAGGTCTGAAACCAGATGACGGTCAGAAGCGCGTGGCCTTCTGTGAATGGCTGTTGCAGCAACAGAACACAGATAATGGTTTCATTGCACATATCCTGTGGACTGCTGAATCATATTTCCCTCGTGATGGGTATGCAACCATCACAGTAGCCATATGTGGTCTCAGGCCAATCCGCATGCAATCCGGTGGCAGAAACATCAGGACGTTGATCTCTTAACGTGTGGAACCGGTATACTCGGGGATCGCCTGCTTGGACCATATCTGTTGCATGAACGGCTCTTGGGACAGTCATACTTGGTGTTTCTCAATGAGGTCTCAACTGAGTTCCTCGATGACATACCATTAGTGGCAATACAGGGACTTTGGTTCCAGCATGATGGGGCTTCGGCGCATTTCTGTGACCCTGTACGTGTTTGGCTGGATATGGAATACCCCGGCCGCTGGATCGGACGTGGGGTCCGGTTCTATGGCCGCCACGTTCTCCAAATCTTACACCGTTGGATTTTTTCCTATGGGGCCATCTCAAGGAACTGGTGTATCGAGACGTAGTGACAACACCAATGGACTTAGTTGCTCGTCTGCATGCTGCTTGTACTTCGGTGGACTCCGCGATGCTGTAACGTATGATGACAACCATTCCACGGCGTGCTCAAGCTTGCCTCGACATGCACGGCGGACACTTTGAACATCTGCTTGAAATTGTGCTCAATTGTGTGTTTAAAAATTATCGTCTGGAAAGATATGCAAATACTGTTATTGATATGTCCAATAAAGTGTTTTTTTCTTGCACCGGAAGTGACGTCATATTTGTTTTCCGTATTTTTCTCGTAAAGGATGGATCGTACAGGAACGCTTCTTTGAGCAGTTTTTATGCATTCCCAAGAACGAATCTAGCTATGCAGAGTTTATGCGGTGGTTTTGGGACACCCTGTATTTGTATAAACTGTGATTATTATTATTAGGATGACCGAAGCGAATCCTCTACTAGGCTACACAAATTACATTTTGTCGTACACTTTACAAAAACACTATTCAGTATTTTGATTTGAAATTAAACATAAAAATAAATTATGATATCTAGATTTGCACAATATTATTTTTTTTTACAGAATAACGTAAAAAAAAAAATTACTATTTTAATTAATTTATTTTACATGTGTTTCCATTACGGAGGCATTTTTGCAAACAAAAAATGAATCACGTATATTTTCAGAAGAAAAAAATCATTGAGTTAATAATTATACTCAGAATCATGACTAATTAAATAGTTTCACGATTTCTTTTATGAGATTTTTAAAATACCACTTTTTATGAAAATTATAGCATATTTTTAATGAATTAAAATTTGTGTAAATTCAATTATTTACATTCAATTATAAAAGTATTTTTCAGTGTTAAGAATTCAAACATACAATTTATTCTTATTATGTGAAATCATTTACGCAGACGATACTTACGCATTTTAAAAGAATATTATGATTTTTTTTTTTGTAAAGTGGTAGCAAAAGAATTGTAAACAAATAAAATTAATTGTTAAATTCGTTATATCATAAATAAAATTCTTAGTTATTTGGCAGAATTTACATTTCTAAAATTAAAAATACGCCAAAACATAAAATAACGGTTTTGCTTAATAAAGATGCAAAAATAATATTAAAAAAATATTGTTACTTTCAAATATTTATCTTATTAAATTATGCTTCGCGAATCCAAACAAAGCATGGCTTTTGCTAGTTTAACAATATCGTCTATTCTGACGCCAGAATAGACGTCTTGAGTCTTGGGAATAGAACAGGTCTTCTTGCCAGTGATCACGTCAGCAACTTCTGCCCGAAAAAGTTCAGCGACATTGAGCACTGGATCTCCAAATAAAAACAGAGTGAAATATTCCCATGCGAAGAAGAAATATTCAACCGAAAAAAAAAACTTATAGCACCCACCATTCTCAAAAGAAAGGAGAAAAATCAACCATGTAAAATGTCGAACATGATTTAACCAGCGATTCTGATGACGAAAGTGACTCTTCTGTTGACATTCCTTAGGGTGATAATACTAGTGATAATGATGGCGGTAATGATGTAGAATGCCCTATCTGCTTGAAGCGTTTTACTGGTGATAAACATGGAATACAATGGGTTCAGTGCCTTCATTCCTGCACTTGGTCACACGAAATATGCTCAGGAGCAAAAAACTATACAAAATTTATATACTATTCCTCATGTTTGGATGGCTAATTTTCCGTTATGTTATTATTCTAAAGATAATTAGTATATTTCTTTATGCCTTAATTTAATGTAAATTCAATTACTTATTATAAAATTTGATTTAGTTACAAGTTAAGCCTCGGCGTACTGGATTTTTGAGGGGAAAGAAATTGGGACCATTTGTTTCTTCTTTTGCCATATATAGATATTTTTGAGAAAACGGTTTGTCGCATTGTTAAAATTTTTTGTTCAATATTTGCCTATATTTCTATGTGCGTGGGTAATTAGTCTATGTAAAATCTAAATTTGAAAGTGTTCACTGAAAAATAAAACTTCCAAGGGCCTAAAACTGACTGGGGGACGAACATAGGACACCTTACCGTATAATAAGTTTAAAAAATTATATTCTTGAAAAATGTAGTTTTAGAATTTATATTTTAAAGTAATATATGAAGAAGAAATGATAAATCCCTTAATTTATGAAATCATACTTCTGTCATTATTAAAGTGTTTACAAACAAATTAAAATAAATTAAATGGGGAAGCTTTTCTTTTTTCTCTTCTTTAGAAGTTGCACTATTCATTTATCACTATTAGTTCCTTTCTGTGGTATTCGCAATTACATTTTAGTAAGATTTTTCCTGGAATACCTTTCTAGTGAGATCCTTTGCGCCATAAAAGTATTAAGTATTTTAAAAGATTCATTTCGTATATTGTGTGTTTGTAAATGTAACAGACATACAATAACAAATAAAAAGTACTTACTGGTACTTCAAATACTATGGCAAAACACATTTTCTGCTTCAAAACAGGAATTTAGGAAATGCCTTTTTATTTTAACTTAAGTCAGTAGTACTCAAGACGTAAATTACGGTAAGATGAATAGCCATGCAATTTTGACTAACAACAAATGGATATAGAGATAAATGGCGTCTAATTAACTGTAAACAGAGAATTGCACCGTAGTAATATAAGATTGATTTATCGTTAGATCCATTTTATGATCCTTTCGTCTTTCTCGTACACCTATTAGATAAAAATGAAATTTTTCATTTGATACAATAATTTTTCGTGACTTCTGTGCATCTGGATATAAATTCCTCTCTGACAATATCACAGCAGTTAGATGTTAATGGGTAAATCGATGAGCTCGGTATATGGAAAGTGGCTCGTAAATCGTAACCGAGGAATATTTGCCGAAGATATTAGTGCATTAGCCACTCTTTAAGATGTCATTCAAAGCAAGTAAAAATGAAAACACTTTTTCTGTATAAATAAACTTCCTATATTTCAACAAAATAGATTAGGTTATTAATGTATTATACTTCTAAATTGTTGTTTTAACATTATACAGGCCGCAAATGGTGTTACAAAATCTGGTTACAAGTGTTACAAATATTATATTCAGAATATTCAGATCGAAACCAGAAAAAGTTTAATACTAAATTTTTATAACTGTTAGAATATCTATTAAATAGGCGACTTACGTAAATTCGCACTTACGTAAGAAATCTGGAAAATTACATTTGTGAACATACTAGCGCATTTGATATGCATTTGCATATTTTTAATAATTGTTTTATAATACAAATATGCAGATAAAAACCATAACATTAATATAGTTATATATATATTAGATAGAGTTATATTTTTATTGGGATATACAGTCAAAGCTTTAACAAAACAAAACAAATCAAAACTCGGTTTAACCATTACAATTCTGTTAGTTCAATTCAAACAATATCGAAACCCAATTTGAGGGTTTCGATGAAGAGGAAAGAGTGTATTTTTTCTTCTAGTTTCAACTGTTTATTTGGATGTAGATTCAAAATTGATATAAATTAATTCATTGATATTAAATTTATAAATCCCTCTTTCACAAGATACTTTTTATTTGATAAGTGTTTTTACAGTTTATTTTTATATTTTTTAATACCTTTATAGTTTATATCATAGTAAATACTTCTGCATGCTGCTTTATTTACAGGATGATACTGTGTGCATGATGTATATATTATATGTATATAATAAATATTGCAGTTTCTTACGAAATTTTACCTAAGCAACTTATAAATTTGACTTATATATAATTCAAGTTACGCAAAAGTTTACGGAACGCTTTACTTACGTAAGTCAGAGGATGCCTGTATTATAATTGTAAAAAACAACTATTCAAACTATCTCGGAAGAGATTACAATTTCTATTGAATCGATCACTGACGTATATTTTACTTATTCTATTGTAAATCCAAATATACATCATTTTTGTAGTAAGAGAGATGTTAGAAGAGCAGTTACACTTATCAGTACTAAAAATTGAGTTTTACTTTCGATTTCGTTTGTAAGAACAAAATTTCTGAAAATCGCAGTTGTCGGAAATTTGCTACAGCTCGCACACTGAAAAGGTAAACGCGTTTTTAAAGGAAGTAAAACGAGGCTTAATTTAATTTTTAAAGTTAAATTTCACTGTTTTTTATGAAACAAATTGTTAGGCAAAATCGAAAGATTTTAAATAAAGGATTTTTAAATACCACTATGTTGTACTTTTATTCTATTCTGATTGGTTTCATTTTTAATTATGTACGTGACGTATTTTGCTGCACAAGAAGTTATGCTACTATATCAAAATATAATATATGTTTAATATATTATATTATGTATCATATCACGTGAAATTTATAATTGAACCATATAAAATCGAGCCCTGTCAAACGCAAGTAGAATCATCGAAATCAGAACATCCGTTCAAATGCGTGGATATACGGAAAAAAAGCCTTTATTTAGAAATCAGTTAGACAAATATCAGAAATGTACTTTAAACCCAATTTTCGCATTTATCTTAATAATATTATCAGACTGCCTTCAAGGGGATTACCTATTGATGTTTAATTTAGTATTCTTACTTATATTAAGCATTAAAATAAGATTATTTCCAAAGTTTAGATATCTAAATATGACACAGTTAATAATAACAGTGACGTTGGTAGAGCAATATACATCTCAAGAGAAAATCTGAATTTTTATTTTTGAGTCATTTATGACGTCAAAATGTGAGAGAAATACGTTTGTCAAAAACATTACAAGTGCGCTCGCTGATAGGTTATTCTTTTTTCATTTTCGAATAATAGGGTAGTGGAGTACACAGTGAGACAGCAGTCATTTTGACTTATAGTTATAACTTTTTCTCTTAGCTGGAACACACGCTGAACCACCTAATCTCACATCACGTGGATGTAGTTTCGGCACTTTGGTTACTCGTCCAAAAAAAAAAAAAAATATTATTTATTTTACAGGGGTTAAAGTTGCATAAACGTCCATTTTAGAGTTTATTTCTTTCATTATAGCATATATTTACTTAACCAAACTTAGTTATATCTAATGATAGACTATGTCGACAAAACGACACAAGCATTCAAAGCTGTGAAATTGATGATGAAACAGATATGGTATCCATTTTGTTACAGCGTAACGGAAGTACACAGTGAGACACACAGTTGTGGTACACAGTGAGACGTGCCTCATTGTGTATCTACTATGCTGTTCTGATGTAAAAAAAGTTATTTATTAATAAAAGAAGGTTTTATCTCTCTCTCTCTGTCTGTGTGTGTGTGTGTGAGGGGGGAGCGTGCGATGGCTAGTGAAATCTACTAAACGTAAGAGGCTGGAAATTTGCATGAAGGTGGCCCAATGTCTGACATTGTTCACCCGAGGCTCATATTTTTATTTTTTTTTTAAATCTAGAAATATTAATTAGAAGTCATAAACTGCAGAAAATTATTGATAGCGTATAAAAATGTATGATTTATGAAAATATATACATTGTCTCACATTTTCGATACTCCGTTATTCTTTCTGTGCATTTATAAATAACTTTTTAAAATCCATTTATACATTAATGTGTAGCGTATTTGTGTAGCTTAAAGATGTAGTAAACTTTTTTTCAAAAGAATAAAAATCGTTGCCATTCGTTAAGTAATAATAATTTTTGTCTCACTGTGTACTACCCTCCCCTATATGTGTGCCAAATAACATAAATATATTACTACGTTGAGCAAAAAGTTCAAAAATTTATGAAAGATGCGTTGTTATGCGCAAATTAGCAACAAAAGCAACAAGGACTATTCTGTAAAGTAGAGACCATCATAGTCCTTGACTATCTGTAACCTTTCTGCCAGATCCAGATTTGCTGGCTAAGTTTGTCGCCGTTACCAGCACCTTCATCCTCATTAATTTCATCGATGGTTTCAGTATCGTTAGGCCTTTTCTCTAATAATGCCTTGTCAACACACGCATATCATACTGTTCAATAGACATTTCGGATCCAAAGTTATTGAACTCCCATAAATATACCACTAGTAATTCTATATACGATACAAATTCTAGTAACTATTAGATTAAAAATTCCCCAGAACTTTTTGCTCAACCTAATAATAGCGCAAATCATGCGACTGTCCTAAACATATGGTGGACATGTTGAGATCTTTGCATTTCATATGCCAGTCTAACATTCTATCCCAAACTTTTATTGGAATAAAACTGCAGAAAATTTTTATTTTTAGAAAGATCATTAAAAAAGCACTTTTTGAGAGATGTGCTGCTTTCTAAAAAGTATATATGTCGAATTATCGGTATTCATAATTTCATTCCTTATGTAAGCATACTGCTTGAAAAGAATGCTGAATTTATTGCGAATTTTTTATTTCCGAAAACCATGGTAAACAAGAGACACATTTCGTTTGCAATAAAAATAAAATCAGAAAATCCCTTTGACGTCATTTGCCTATGAACTTGTGAACTGGTTTTAATGTTAGAAGGGACTTCTAAATTTCTAAGAAAATTCATCTCAACTCGATTTTCTGTGTATTGATTTTGACAATTGAAAAACATGGAATTATACGCGAATTGACTGTTTCGGGCTTACTAAACAATATAGTAGCAGCAAAAATGATTTGAGTATTTTTTAGTCCGTTGATAATTTTACTAGTTAAGGTAGTTAATTTGATTACACAACTGTTTTTACAGAGACAGAACCGCTTTATAATGAATGCATTCAACATTAAGATACCAAGCTTTAACCCCTTAAGGATCACTTAATATTTGGAAAAAACATAAAAAAAAGTACATGTTTGTTTATTACAGAAATTGGATAATTATAAGTTTTATAAATAATATATGTGTATTTTTTTTCTAAAGGTGAAAAAAAAAACATGTTATAGAACAAATTCACATTTGTAAAAAAGCCATCATGTCAGAATTCTGAATCTTAATGTTTGTTTTACACCATACAAATTTATGTGAATAAGACCTTTATTTTTCACATCTTAGATCTTTATTTATCATCATCACAAATTTTTACGAATAATATTTAAAATAATAAATATACATTAAATTTCGAGCATTCATAATTTTTTTTAGTGTAATATATTTTGAAACATGATATACAAATTCCAACATCACAATCAGCGACAAAAACCAATCCCAAACGGCGATATTCAAAGATTTCACACGGAAATACGAGTTAAAGTTTTCTGGTTTCAGAAATTTTTCTTGCCAATTAAATCTACAAACCGGAAATATGATGGGAACGAGAAATAACGAATGACACCTTAACTCGAGATATTGACGGGAGTGAGAATTATGGGGTTAAAACGCTGAATCATTTTTGGCTACACAATTATCGGATTAATTGACAATCTCTATCTAGGTTTTTTAATACTTGCGAATTTTGTTTATAAATGAAAAAACACTTTTAGATTTTTGTTTAACCCTTTAGCTGCTGCTTTATGGTGTACTGCAATTTTGTTCGGGTAATATTTTTTTTTTCAGTTACTAAAGTGAAAATTAAAGGATAAACATAAAAAGTACTCAGCTGTGAGAAATTTAATTACTTAGAGGTATTTAATTAAAGTGGTACTTTAAAGTACCGTCAGTACACTGCGACTAAAATATCGTAACAGAAAACCCACAAGGTACTTCAAATGGCACCAGAAAATATTTTCGTTTTAATAAGTATGTGAAACATAGGCTTTTTCTTATTTACAAATAAATCCTATGGCAAAGTCCGGTGCCAATCATTTATTTCAACACTTTGCCCCTGAAAGGGATAGAAAAAACTATTTTTTTAGGTTTTGATCTTATTAACAGTACTTTAGTTATGCGACGACATGGGACAACATGTTCGCTCGCATCTCCACACATGCATTTACATATATGAATTTACATATGCCATTTCTAGCATAGCAAAAACGAGCCGGTGCCACAACTTTTTCAATTTCCTATAAAAAATAACAATGAAACAGAAAAGAAATACCAGGGAAATCATTACTACAGTACATTTTAGTAATTACATTTTAAAGCAGATAAAAACGATGGATAACTATACAGACGAAAAGTAAATAAGAAGTTTTTCTCCAACACCCAGTGTACTGACGGTACTTTTAAGTACCACCGAGTAATTCAACTGTTAAATCAAATACATACACCTTTCACCTAAAATAGCTAGTCAAACTGTGTTCTAAGATCATAATGAACAAATAAAAAAAATCCAACACTTATCTTATATCCTTTACTGTGTTTGCAGCAATAAAAAGAAGAGCGTGACAATCTGTACAAAATGTCGGCAGAAATCCCATCGTCTGTGTCAAAGATAGCCTCCTTCCTCGCTAAAATAACAAACCTAGAATTACTGCTGCCATGTATCCGGATAAAGTGGAATTAAAGGGGTGTTTTTGCAAAGTACCATTAGAATATTAGTAATATTCTCTATGGGATGAAAGTTTAAAGCAAGTGATACTTATAAGTACCATCAGTATATAAAGGGTTAAAGCATTTGTATTTACCTTTTTAATGAATCAAAGTTTAATTATAGATTTCGTGTTATAAATATGCAATACGAGCAAACCCCGCGGCATTGCTCGTGTAATACTTGAAATATGCCAAGCGATATTTATATGTCTAATTTTTATTAAATGGACTTACTAAATTTTTATTTTATTAAAAGGTAATATTTTATTTTATTAAAAGGGTTTTTTTTTTATTAAAAGGTACTTATTACTTTTAGGAATAATTTAAAAATTACTATTTAAAACACAGTTTGACTAAGCATCCTTATTACATTGCATTAGGCAGAAATGAGACTAAAATTAATAAAACGAAATAAAACTAAATAAATGATAATTTAGAAAATATTTTGAAACTTTTATGCTCAATTAATACGCTCATTTCAGTATTCATTTGAAGTTTTGAATTTTTTAGAAACCATCTTCTTACATCTTAAAATTAACTATCATGTCAAATTCCAAGACCCACCACCTCTCTCAACAAAAAGGGCTATGTTGAAATAGGAACTGTCACCATTAATTTGCCAGCATTAATTTTGAAATCGGTTTGTTATTTCCTAATATTCCACAGAAACGTAATTTAGAAAGTTTTTAAAGGCCTTTTTTGGAACGTTTGTTGTTCCTGTAAGCCCCAGGTGGTAGAATCATCGGCATAAAATATAGCCTGTGTAGGATCAGAGACTGTTACCATTGATTCGCAACTATTACTTTTATAAACGGTTTATATTCCCTGAAATTGCTTAGAAATCGTAATTTAGGACTTTTATAGAATGCTTTTCACACCTCCCCTTCGCTTCACCCCTTTTAAATTCTAATTTATTTTCGACAGTCCTTCGAGGGCATTTATATTTTATAAGTAACTACCATGCCATATTTAAAGTTTCTAACCTTTTCAGTATCACAGAAATCACAATTTAGAAAGTTTTTAGCTCCTGCAACCCTCTCGTGGTAGTGGCACAGACATAAAATATAGCTTATGTTTGAGCAGGTTCTATCACCAACAATTTGACATCATTATTTTTTTTAATCGGTTTGGAATTTGATAATATTGCATAAAAATTGTAATTTATAACGCTTGTCCCTAACTTCACCTTTTTAAATTTGGAATTTTCTTTCGACTGTTCTTAGAAAGCAGTTGCATCTTGCAAGTAAATACCATGCCATACTTCAAAGTGTTAGACCCCTCAGTTGTGCAATAAACGCAAATTAGAACATGTTATGCTTTTGCAACTCTCAGATGGTAGTGACAGCAACATAAAATATAACCTAAGTTATAGCAAGGACTGTCACCATTGATTTACAACCATTACTTTTGAAATAGCTTTGGTATTTACTGAGATTGAGTAGAAATCGCAATTTAGAAAGTTTTTAGAACACTTTTCGCGCACTTTCACTCCTTTTCAAATTTCTAATTCTTTCGAAACTGTTCTTAAAGATCATTTATATCTAATAAATATGTACCTTGCCTACTTTTAAGTTGCTAGCTCTTAGCGATCACAAAAATCGAAATTAAGAATGCTTTTTTGTTCCTGCAACGTCTAGGTGATAGTGATACCGACATAAAATAGCGTATATAATAGAGCAGAGGCTGTAAGAATCAATTTCCTACTATTACTTTCGAAATCAGTTTGATTCTTCCTGAGATATTGCTGACAAATCGGAATTTAGAACGTTTTTAGAACGCTTTCCGCGCATTTTGCTCCTCTGGGGTAGTGGAAGCAGATATAAAATATAGCCTATCTTGGAGCAAGATCTATCACCATCATTTTTATACCACTATATTTGAAATCGGTTCAGTACTTCCTGAGATTGCATAGAAATCGCAATTTAGAATGTTTTTTACAACGGTTTTTCCGCATTTTGACCCCCTTTTAAATTTGTGTTTTTTTAGGAAATGTCCTTAGAGATCATTGATATCTTACAACTAACTAACATTCCATATTTCACGATTCTAGGCCCTGCCGTAACGCAAAAAACCGCAATTTAGAACGTTTTTCTCCTGCACCCCCTTTGGGGTAGTAGAGCCGACATAAAACATAGCCTATGTTGGAGCAAGTCTTGTCACCATCATTTTGACGCCTTTATTTTTTAAACTGGTTTGGTATTTCAGAGATTGTGTGGAAACCACCATGTAGAACGTTTTTTAGAACGCTTTTCGCGCCTTTTCACTCCTTTTAAATTTCGAATTGTTTAAGAACTGTACTTAGAAATCCTTTATATCTAATAAGTAGCTAATATCTCAAATTTCATATTTCTAGGTCCTTCAGTAACACATAAATCGCATTTTTAGAACGTTTTTTGATCCTTCCCCTTATCTGGGGTAGTGGCACCGACATAAAATATAGCCTAACTTAGAGCAAGCGTCGTCACCGTCATTTTGACACCAATATGTTTTAAATCGGTTTGATATTTCTTGAGATTGTGTAGAAATTACCATTTAGAACGTTTTTTAGAACGCTTTTTGTGCATTTTCACCCCTTTTAAATTTCGAATTATTTAAGAACTGTTCTTAGAAATCCTTTACATCCAATAAGTAGCTAATATTTCAAATTTCACATTTCTAGCCCCTTCACTAACACATAAATCGCATTTTTTGAACATTTTTTTGTTCCTGCACCCGATTTGGGGTAGTGGCATCGACATAAAATATAACCTAACTTAGAGCAAGCGTCATCACCATCATTTTGACACTAATATTTTTTAAATCGGTTTGGCATTTCCTTAGACTGTGTAGAAACCACCATTTAGAACGTTTTTTAGAACTCTTTACGCGCATTTTCACCCCTTTTAAATTTCGAATTTTTTAAGAACAGTTCTTAGAAATCCTTTACATCTAATAAGTAGCTAATATTTCAAATTTCACATTTCTAGCCCCTTCAGTAACACATAAATCGCATTTTTTGAACGTTGTTTTGCCCCTGCACCCCCTTTGGTGTAGTGGCACCGACATAAAATATAACCTAACTTAGAGCAAGCGTCATCTCCATCATTTTGACACTAATATTTTTTAAATCGGTTTGGCATTTCCTTAGACTGTGTAGAAACCACCAATTAGAACGTTTTTTAGAACTCTTTACGCGCATTTTCACCCCTTTTAAATTTCGAATTTTTTAAGAACTGTTCTTAGAAATCCTTTACATCTAAAAAGTAGCTAATATTTCAAATTTCACATTTCTAGCCCCTTCAGTAACACATAAATCGCATTTTTTGAACGTTGTTTTGCTCCTGCACCCCCTTTGGGGTAGTGGCACCGACATAAAATATAGCCTATCTTAGAGCAAGCGTCATCACCATCATTTTGACACTAATATTTTTTAAATCGGTTTGGTATTAAATTTCGAATTATTTAAGAACTGATCTTAGACATCTTTTATGTCTTATAAGTAACTAATATTCCAAATTTCATATTTCTAGGCCCTTCAGTAACGCAAAAATCGCATTTTTAGAACGTTTTTTGCTCCTGCACCCCCTTTGGGGTAGTGGCGCCGATATAAAATATAGCCTATGTTCTAAGTTGGACTAACACCATCATTTTGATACCATTACTTTTGAAATCGGTTCGGTTGCTCCAGAGATTACCTCTAACAAACAAACAATTTTTACTTCTCTATAGTATTAGTATAGATGATTGTGGGGTACCCTTTTGGTATGCCACTTGAGCTAGTAGCCTTATTTCAGAAAATTATAATAAAACAAATTATAGTATTATGACAGTGGAGCAGAGCAGTTAAGTTAACGATGAACAAATTAAAATAGTAACCACTAAAATAATAAAAGGGGAACCGCTAACCATAAGAAATTCTCTAAATTTCTGTCACTAATCTCAAACAAGATGCCTGCGTGCATTATATTCCGGAGCCTAATTAAAGCTGTTATGAAAATGTTACTTAACACTAGAAAGCCTACAAGCAGTCATTTTGACTGCTACCAAATGAATATATCTCGGTTCGAACCTGAAATTTCTATTATAAATCTAGTTTAAACGAAACAAAGAAAAAAAAAACTAGTTAAATGCATAAGTAAATAATTTAAAATAAAATTCTGATGTGAAATATTTTTCTAAAATTTAAGTAAAATTCTCGGTCTTTCTAGTATTAACGACTTAACAGTTTTTTGGCGAGTACCAATTGCGTAAAAAGAGTTTGCATGTGTCGTTACTAAAAGCTTTTGAACACCACTAATTTGTAACTATAACTTTTGCTTTATTAATTGAAAGATATTTTTCGATTATACAAGGCAGATATTTTAGTATAGAAAAAGTTGTAAAATCTACCTATTTTTAGTTTATTGTGTCAACAACATTATAATTTTAAGGGCTATTTAAAATATGTACCTTAACGTTTTCTCCATTGAAAGTTCTAATTGATACATATATATTCAATATTGTCACCTGAATTAGTTTTCTATTATGAAATATATTTTGATTTATTTTGATTCAAATATTGGTCACTGTACACATGTGAGATTCATTAATTGTTGTCCTTTTTTCCCTTTTCGTTCTTCAAAACTTAAAAAAAATAGACGTTAAATAATGCACTATTTCTTAACGAAAATTCTAATATAGTAAATATAAGGCTTGAATGAACTTCTAGAATCACCCAAGCTTTAATTATCATCAAAAGTCTATATGCAAATGTATAAATGAATATTATTGATTAATCTAATACTATTGTAAAAAATGTTTTAATTGATGCATTGTGATACGATATTGAAAGAGTAATTTAATTTTAAAACGTTAACAAACAAGCTTCATTCAGTATAAATGAATAGGAATGTAAGAAAAAGGAGAATGAAAATATATTTAAATTATACATTTTGAAAACTGAGTGCGCTTTTTAGCTCACTAATTATCAAAGCCAATGGTGGAAGTAATATGAAGCTAATGTCTAGCCGGTTGTATGTATGTATGTATGTATGTACCTACGTAACGCGATAACTCTTGATAGAAATATCCGATTTGCTTCATTTTTTTTTCGAGGTTCATCTTTATACGGAGCTTCCCTGATTGCCTTTGGAGGTTCATTGATTAAGTATAAAGGAGAAGAACGTGGGGCTTAAATCCCCCCTTATCTTAGATAAATGAGTTTTTCATGCAGAATTATATGACTTTATTGAAATTTGGTATGCCGGTTAATTCTGATAAGGCGCTCCCCTGATTAGTCTTGAAGGTTTATTGTTTAAGTTTAAACGGGGAAAAGGCAGGATAAACCGCTTAATTTAAATAAATGGGTTTATCAGTCCAATTTCCCTCAAATTGCCTATACCGGTTTATTTCGATAAGAAGCTTCCCTGATGACATTTGGAGGCTCATTGGTTAAATATAAAGAGGGGAAGCGAGGGAGAGGGGGGGGGGGGTTAATCCCCCTTAATTTATTTTCCAAGGGGCATTATTTCTTTGAAATAAGAATATAATATACAATTAGTGTGAATAGCTTGTGAGCTCAAATGCCACCAGTTTAACTGGGCACTTTTCTTTTTTATTAAAATATCAGAAACACAAAATTTAGTAGAGTAAAGGGCCCATATTTCGTCCCCCCTCCATCACTTTTAAGACCTAAAAGTTGTAATTTTCTGTAAAATCCTACCAAATTTGAATTTTACATAGACTAACTACCCACGCACATAGAAACATAGGTAAATATCGAACAAAAATTGTTTAACAACGCGAAAAATCGTTCTTTCAAAAGTGTCTAAAAAATGAAAAAAAAAAAAAAAAGGTCCTAATTTCGTCCCCCCAAAAAATCCAATACGCCGAGTTTTAATTTATAACTAAATCAATTTTTTTTTCTAAATGGGTAAGTAATTTAATTTACATTAAAGTAAGGCACAGAGAAATATACTAATTATGAGTGGAAGAAAAACATAACGAAACATTAGTCATCCAAACATGTGGAAAAAATTGAAAAAACTGCCATGAAAAAGCATTCCTAATTTCGTTCCCGAGACGAAAATAAGTACTGCAAGGGGAACGAAATTGGGGCCACGCTACTTCCCCATATGGCGGAGCTTCAGTTTCCGTAAGATGAACTGAGCGTCCTAAAACTCACTGTATGCTACTGTCAGCATCTTACCTACGTAAAATACATACAATGAATAAGAAATAAATATTTACAGTACAGTAAATTACGTTCTACAGATGCAGTTCTACAGTTTTATGCTTCTACGTTCTACAGTTTTATGCTTCTCATTATTTAGGGTGACTAGAAGTACACAAGTTTCGGGGTTTCAGTTTTTGTTTAAAGGGTCAGACACAGATTTATGATTGAAAATAAACATTGAAATTTT
The DNA here is from genome assembly GCA_963932465.1 of Maratus speciosus. NCBI lineage: Eukaryota > Metazoa > Arthropoda > Arachnida > Araneae > Salticidae > Maratus > Maratus speciosus. Next base: position 64,663,331 of record OZ010791.1, read on the forward strand.
AAATTTTGGATTTTATGATGTTTAAAATAACTTGAAGTTTAAAAACTGTTCAATTTTAGAATTTCAAAGGATTTAAAGTTCAAACATGTTTCAAATTTTGTCAACTTACTGTCGTGTCAGATGCATAATACCTAAATATTCCTTTATACATTATTACATTACTGTATATAGAAAAATTCTATAATATATTGGATTTAGTATAAGTAAAATTTTACTATTCAAGCATCTTTGTATATCAATGTAGCAATCGAAACAGTGCGAAATTACACATGATGAGAAGTTAAGTAAAATAAACTATACAGCTAAGTGTATTTTAATTACCAAAGTAGCAAAACATTATTTTCAAAAGTTTTCTAATGATCTTTGAATAGATTATCAGATTAACATTATAAGCAAATAAAAAACTCCCAAAAACTTTGATTATAAATTTGAACACGTTGAAAGTTTCCGTTTATTCAATCCAATTCATATGAATGTATGTCAAAGTATTTCGTATCCATCTGATTAAATTGATCAATTCGCATCATAGTGTTTTCTTTTCAATTTGAAATTATGGTAAAGACCGGAACCGGCAACACAGACAATCACCTCATCGAGTTCACGGATGAAATTCTAGGATTTGTTAAATCTTGATTCGCATATTAAAACACAATCTGTCTGCAAAATCATATCTTAGTAAAAATACTTGAAAACCTAATTTTAGCGGCTGACTCGTAGGTTTACCATTGCGTTTTCCTGCTCCATTTAACACTAAAAATATCTTATATATGTAATTCATTTTATATTTTATAATGTTACTAATAACATAATCTAAGTTATTTATATGCAAATGCAGGATTAAAAATACTATTGTTTGCGTTTAATTGTACATCATATGTTTTAAAACTAAGGTCATTAAGTTAATATTTTCAAAAAAGAAAACTAGCAATTATTGTAAGATATCGGAGACTTTTAAACTTATTTCGTTTAATCCTATAATTAAATGACCTGATAAAAAGAAAATTTTGCAAAATAACCTTAAGATTGTTTTACACTTTTTTTTAAAGTTTATTTATAACATTTTTTTAAAAAGCTGCGCATAATTTTTCACCTCACAGACCATTAAAATTTTGAAACAAGAATTAAATACTTCTTCCTTGAAAGAAATGCGGAAAATCTGCCAAATTGTTTTGCAGACAATTAACAAACGTTAAAATTTATTGTTTGGAAATTAAGGCAATGGCCTCGTTAACAGGATAAATCTCTCACACGAGACAGCTGAAGTAATTACCTGGAAATATTGAGGTAAATACCGGCTTACATTAAATCGCGTTTATTTATTAAAATGTTTATTTTAAATAAAAGTTTTATTTTTTATGATTAATCTCTGTAGTAATGCATACTTTAGGAATATATAAAATACGAAATAAGTTTTGAAAAATACAGATTTAGATTAAATATACATATCGTTCAATTACTCATATTCATTTAATTTGTCAAATATTCATTATACAAATATTTATAATTTTTTTTTATTTTTATTTATTTATTTATTTATTTTTTTGCGAATTTTTTTTTTCCATAAAATTTTGCAACATAAATTTCGAATTTTTCTGAAAATGCAAACCATCCTAAAAACCGAATTCGGTTTGTGAAAACTGTTTAATACATTATAAAATCTACTCGGAAACACTTTCGGAAATAAGCAAATGCAAAAGAAACTTTTTTTATTTTTAAATCTCGAAAATATATTATAAATTATAATCGAAAATGCAACAAAATATAAAGCTTCTTGAGCTCAAAAACGTTGCATTTGACGATGAAAATGTCTGATTAATAGACATTATAAATTTTCCATTGGAAGATATAATATAATTAGAAAGATATCCCGCCAAGAATGACGGAAAATGAGAAAATAGGATATATACAGTTTTCTCTATTTAGCCAAGGCCCCGGTACTGGAGAAGTACCGATAATTTAATTTCTGTATTCAACTATGTAAAGCACATTAAAATCGGGCAGTTAGGATCTCAGACAGTCTAATGGCGGTTATTTTATTAGTAACATCGAATTGAAGATGTAAAGACGTACATTTTCGTACATTACACTTTAAATTCTGACCCATAGATTTTGAAAAAAAAAAATAAATGTACAGAGTTTAAATTAAATTTCGGTGAGTTCGATTATGAACAATTAGTGGGTTTCAATTGGAATTCCGCCAAATTAGCCAAAAAATTCGCCAAATTGGCGACATATATGACAACTAATTTTTGTCGCCAAATTTCGCTATATCTTGCCAAGTTGGTCAAAATTTAGCTGTATTGTGCTAACCTATTGTGGCTTCTATTAGTAATTTACAACAATTACTCATTGCTGAAGCTCATACAAATTTCTCCATAGAAATCCTAACATAACCGCGATGAATAAGGCGGTCCAACCGGAATTGTAAGGGGCACACAGAGGATTTTATATAAATAGATTTAAATTTTAAACGTAATAATATTATTTTTTATAATGTTGTTAAAATCAGAATCCTAATTATTCATGTCAGAATTGGACATTAAAAATATTATTTTTACGTTTAATTGTATATTGTGCGTTTTGAAACGAACGTCATTAATTTTATATTTTTCATTTGTATAACTCATTATAAAATAAAACCTGTATTACTTTTAAAACAACTTATAATTCGATACTTATATAATTTAATGTTGCAATTAAACGACCTGATGATATTAAAATGCCATAAAAAAGGCTTAACTTTTTTCAAATGTATTTATAAGAGTTTCTTTAAAAACTAAGCATGATTTACCACCTAGTTTTGCAACAAGAATTAAACACGTCTTTCCTTGAACGAAATACATCAAATCTGTTAAATTGTTTTGCAGGCAATTTACGAATCGTTAAAATTTATTGTTTGGACAATAAGGCAATGACTTCGTTAATAGGATAGATCTCTCACACGTGACAACTGAAGTAATTACCTGGAAATATTGAGATAAATACGGGCATACATTAAATCGAGTTTCTTTATTAAAATGTTAATTTAAATGAAAGTTTTATTTTTTATGAGTAATCAATCGCTGAAGATATGCATACCTTAAGAACATATAAAATAAAGATTTAGATTAAATGTACATATCGCTCAATTAATCATTTAATTTACTAATATTGATCTAATTTTTACATTCTTTGTTCTAAAGAAGGAATAATTGTAATCGGAATTTTTTGCACTTCCGGTTTTCGACAGATTTGTTTTAGGGTTTGGACATCCATAAAAACATGTTTATACAAAATGTCTGTCTGTCTGTATGTATGTCCGCGTTGTATCATCGAAAAATGCTTGAAGTTATGAACAGAATTGAACCAATTTTTTTTGTATATGTTTTTACTGTAAGAAGCAGGTCCTCCTTGAATTTGGAAATATTCCGCCTCAAGGTCGCTCTTTAATAGCGATTTTTGCGTAAATTTTCTAGATTTTTTCGTTCTGTTATATCAGCGGTTCGTACAACGACGAGAACTTCGCACCCTGCTAAACCGACGATTCGCAAACAGGTGAAGGACAACAGAATAACAAAAATTTTTGAATTAAATGAATATTATGATTGAGATTAATTCGTTTTTTACTCCGATTAGTAAAATGAAGCAAAAACTTAACATGGAAATCAAAGTTGGTCTAGTATTGAACTAATAACATTGAAGGATTAACCCATTACCCGCAGGTGTTGCGTTGACGCAGCAGTAAAAATAAATGCGCATGCTCAAATTAACTATCATGCTACCACTAATTTGTATTAAAAATTTGCCTTAATTAATAACAGAAACTTTGACCTTTAAATAAAGCAAATATTATGTTTTAAAAGTTTTGGTGGCAAACGTTTTTCTGTAAAAAAAAAGTTTAAGATCTCTGTGTTATAGTTTCGGTGGTCAATGGGTTAGCACGTATAAAATTCTTTTGAAATTTTAACACGTGTAAGAAGGATGAAAGTTTTGAGATTGACGCATCCGATTAGTGACATGAATTCTTTTCCATGAAATTTAGCAACGTAAATTTCGACTGTTTCTTTAATGGATGAAATAAAATATTAAATCACGATAGAATTTTTTTCTTTCGCAAATCAAAGTAATGACATTTTATAATCAAGCTTTAACTATTTATATGAAATATTTCATAAATAGTTAAAGCAAAATGTTAAAAGATATTTTGTACATGTAATAATGGATTTTATATGAGGTATGATGTGCGCATCTGTTTTGGAAGTGGGAGCAATGGCAGTAATTGGGTGCTAATGTTTCTTTTGTTAATTTTTTAAAGGACCATTCTCTATTACAGGACGAATACAAACTCATAGCCGTAACATTATCAATAGCTATATGAGTATATATTATATATTTCAATTATCTGTGACGAATTTGATTTTTTTTTTCTGCGACTATTTGTCGAAGTTCCTGATATTCCTGAGTAACAGATTGGCAAAATTCAACATGTGCTTCTGCGATCTTTTGATGAAATTTGCAATTTTTTTCTTCGATTGTTTCACAGAATTCATGATTATTTTTCCAAGATCGTTGGATGAAATTCGTTTTTTTTTTTTTTTTAATGATCATTTCACAATTTTTTTCAACGATCTATGACAAAATTTGAGATTGTATTAAAATTTGTGAATATTTATCGCATGTTATGTGTTCACCGTTCATGGGTGTCTAAAAATGTAGTCAACAACATTAACAGGAAGATAGATTATAAATAACAAACACTCAAAATTTTTGCTTTATTGAATTATGCCTAAACTTTACACTGCCCTTTCAATGTGAAAACATTCAATAAAGTATAACATATGTTTTGATTAGGATGAGAGAATATTAACAAAAGAATAAGAACTGAGTGAAAAATCCTTGAGTTCATGAAATATTTATCATGGTGTGCATTTTGTGATATATTCTGAGTTTTATAAGAATGGACTCTTATCACTCAAGAACGGAAATTATTTACTTCATAGAAAGTTCAAGAAACACGTTCCATGCTTGGGCGACTATGCATATGTAAATTGCCATTAACACGAAGAACGAATACAATTGAAATTAACTTACGTGAATGATAACACTTTAAAATTTTAAAGAAGGTGGGAGAGTTGAATTTCGAGTTTGGAAGGCAGGTGACGATAATTGTCCTTTCAACTGTAGCGTTTTCTACGATGAGTATCCTTTATATGTTGTTTTCTGACAGAGGTCGTTTTAAAGCTTTTGGCCTGTACATTACTAAGCACTCACTCCTCTCAACTAATTTTTTCATCACTAGAGGGTGTTTTAAAATTTTAATTTGTTCATGACTATGACATACAATTTTACAAAAATTTATGAATAAAATTTGCACAACATCTCAACAATTTGCAACTGCTTCTCCCCCATTTTCACACTGTGAGTGGGTACGTATTTCAGACAAAATCGAGTTGCATATAAAATCATATAAATTAAAGGTTTCTTTATAAATATTACCACGGACCCGGTCAACGCCGGGCGGGTCAGCTAGTTATATATATATTACAATTAGTATTATGCAATGGGGATTTGGTGGAAAACTTTCGTTACAACTTAATAATAATTATTATTATTAATTATTTTCACCATAAAAAATCGTTCCTGAGAAAGTTAAGAAACGAACTTTATTTGAAAATAATTATTGAAAGTTATCCAATAAAAATTAAAAATATCCAAGTAAAATTCTGTGTAGAAATCTCCGTTTAAAACGAAAATAGATTGTGACATGTAATTGAAACAAACATCCATGTAGGTGTTGGCTATAACTGCAATAATTGGGAATTAAATATCCTCAATAGCTATATCGGACGCATGGAAAAGTAATTTAATGAGATGAATAAAGTAATTTGCAATTAATTTTAAAACTTTTTGTTTACTTTTTAGAAATAAATGTATATATATTGTCTTTCAAAAATAAAAGAAGGTCCTATTTAGTGTTAAAAAAGAAGTTTCGTGTATTCTCGTCAATTAATTATATTAATGTTTTTATTGATTGCAATTTTAATAGCATTTATTTTATTGTAAGAAGCATCTGCGTATAAAACCTAACCAGTAATTCTTTTAATGGTAGTTTTATAATACATTAAATGTATTTAATGCACCGCTTTTAGCCAAAAGCTTCCCAAGGGAAACAAAATAGTTCTAAGTAACAATTATTTATCATAAAATAATAATGTTTTCTTTTACAACACAGATAGCATTGTTTTTATTCTAAATAAATGCTTAAATATGTATGATAATGCTGTGAATAACATAATTTCTTTAACAAGAAAAGCATTTCAAATTTCTAGAAATATTTATTTATTTATTTATTTATTTATTTATTTATTTTTTTGTTACACAAAAATGTATTATAACTGTCAGATGATATTTTCCACTAAATGGAATATTAGTAAAACATGGAACATTTTTTGGTTTATGAAAAAGAGAAAAGTTGTATACTTATTTTTAATTTATGATTTGCCCACCAGTGAAAATTATTTGGGTATCAAAAGAATTTTCTTTTTTATACTTTTTTTGACTCCCTGCATTTTTTTTTTTAAATTTTCTGTAAGACTTGTCATAAGGCATGCTATCAGTTCCCAGGAGTTAGTTTTCGCTCTGGTCATGGGAAGTTCACAATATTGTGTTACCCCGACGCCAAGGCAGTTACAGAGATGGGGATCTCCCTTTCTATTGCCCAAAATAATTTAGAAAGGATATATTTATATGCTTCTATTTAATTGTCCAATATCCCCGAAATAAAGGGGGCTGAGTCAAACCATTTGAAATCACCGAGGTGGTATCGCTCGACATTTTTAATTTTCCTAATATTTTAACAAATTTTTCTTTTTAGTATTCTGAGTTTAAAATCATGATTAAATTTTTTTATCATATAGTTTTTTCGGGTTGGCCATTTTGTACAATCTAGACATCCATTTTTGAGTAAAAAATGTGTTTTACGGAAAATGCTGTAACTGCTTTATTTTTATGCATATTAGGATGAATCAAAAAGCAAAATGTTCAGCATAAAATGTTCTACATTTTATGCAATTATAAAATTTTCACTAGGCTAAAGGAGCTAGGACAAAACATATTTAAAAACCGTAGAAATAAAAGGTCAAACACCACATTTTGCTGCCATTGTTTTTTATGAAAGAGATCAGAATCACTTTAAATATTTTTTTATTACACAGATCTCTTTATAGAACTACTTCTTTTCACGAATTTCAATCCTGAAAACCTTTTTCTTTTTCTTGTACAGCATATCAAAAACTGTGTTAAGTCTGTTTCGGGAAATTTTCACTAAGTAATGTTTCAAAACGGACTGACTAAAAAATTCTAAAAAATTAGAATACTAAACATCTCTGTAATATAAAGTTAAATATTATTTTTTTAAGTGAGACTTAACTCCTTTTTAAATAACAATTCGCTAAAAATGCTTGAACTCCCGCTCGTTCCTTTTTCTTTTGTTCCATATACATAGCATTACAGGTGCACTATATGGCCAAAGGTGACCGGTCACTTGCGATTTTAGACGTTTTGTTAAATATATAGAAAAATACATGAGGAATCCACATGCAACTGCAGGTGTGTAAACAGTATAGAATAGGTCATATATTTTCGTGAAGGTTTTTTTCCCGAGGCCTCATAGGGGGCCCTCAGCAAATCGAAAAAGAACGAATATTTTTCGGATAACCCTGTAAAAACTAAAATAGCAAAAGCGTTCAAGGTCGAGATTATTAATAAGTGGCTTATTGTAATATACTGTGTTCATTTTTATGAGGATAGCATGTATACGCGTAAAGAAATTAAAGTTTTTATAAAAACAGTCCGAAATTTCACCAAGTTTTTTGCTTATAATTTGCAGCGTTCTTAATATAAAAAAAGTTCTTTTCAGAAAATTTGATAAACAACATTGTACACAATACTCTGTAATCGGAATAAAAAATAATAAAAATTGCATGAAAAATGAGCGAGTATACTAACATGTTTCACTGCGCATGCGCGAATGCAATCAAAATATAATGTACATAATGTAATAGCTAAGTATATAGAGCAACTTTTGTGAAAGTCTCAAATTCATAGCTTGAAAAATTTGAAAATTATCTTCGATAGAATAAGCTCGAAAGCCGTTGTTCCCTAAAGGAAGCAAAAAGATGAGGGGTTGTAACCAAATATAGAAGTACGTGCAATATTGTGTACGCTATCTTGGCACTAATAAAGAGATATTTGATACAGCCCCTCATCTTTTTGCATCTTTTTGTGAACAACGGATTTTGAGCTTATTCTATCGACGATAATTTTCAGAATTTTCAAGCTATGATTTTCAGACTTTCACAAAAGTTGCTCTATATACTTAGCTGATACATTATGCATATTATATTTTGATTGCATTCGCGCATGCGCAGTGAAATTTTTTAGTAAACATGCTCATTTTTCATCCAATTTCTTTTTATTATTATTCTGATTGCAGTGTATTATGTACAATGTTGTTTGTCATGTTTTCTGAAAATAACTTTTTTTTATATTAAGAACTCTGCAAATTATGAGCAAAAAACTTGACGAAATTTGGGACTGTTTTCATAAAAAAATTAATTTCTCTACGAGTATACATGCTATCCTCATAAAAAGGAACACAGTATATTACAATAAGCCACTTATTAATAATATAGAGTTTGAAAGCTTGTGCTACATCAGTTTTTACAGGGTTATCCAAAATATATTCGTTATTTGTCAATTCGTTGACGGTCCCCCATGAACTTTCGGGAAAAATATCTTCACAGTGACATATAACCTATACTGTACTGTTTACATACCTGCAGTTTCAGGTTAATTCCTCATGTATTTTTCTAGATATGTAACAAAACGTCTAAAATCGCAAGTCATTGTTCACCTTTGGCCATCTAGTGTACATTTTGCTTTGGTACGTTAAAATTGACGATAAAGACAAATTTTACCTATTATTGCGTAATTAAATTCAAAATTAAGCAATGTCGAAATAATCTAAAAATTGTCCGGAACATTCTAAATAAAACAAAATGTTATTTTTCAATGTGCAAAATAAATAAATTCTGGCAGTTGAAATAATTTTAAACTACTAATGGGTTCGAATAAAAAATAAATGTTAAGCACTTTCGTAAGATGTGTAAAAACATTACAACCTAAGAGTTAAATATACGAAAAAATCATTTTAAGGAGTAAAACTTATTAAATAGGATATTCGAATGAAGTCTATTTAGCATAGGTCATATAATTTTTTAGCCGGTTTTAAATGTTATTTAAAATATTTTTAAATAGGTCCTAAAAGGAATTTTTAATGGGAAGTTACAAGCTTTTGTTAATAATATCATAACATCTACCCCGCCCCCTAATTTTTAATGTGTTGTATTATATAAAAAAATGCTTTTCTTTCAATTTATTTCAGACATTTTTAAATATAAAGAAACATTTTTGATCAATTCACCTAATAATAATGTTTGACTCCAAAACCTAATAACATATGACCCAAAAATCTAATAAAGTATGACCCCAAAATGTTAGGGGTTTTATTTTGAGATGGGGGTACTTGGGAGGGGGACAGTCGTAAAATAAGTTCTCAGTACTATTTGATAGTCAATTAAATTATTTTTTTTACATTAAATATTTCACAGAATGTTGAAACAACAACAACAAAAAATAACAAAGAAAAAAAAAAGCAAAACAAAAAACAAAAAAACAAAAAAATATTAATGAGTAAGACGTAGACTTAAAGGAAAAATGTGAATCTCGCTAATTCGAATAAAAGGTGTATTTTCAAAACGGAAAATGAGGCAAATAGGATATTAGGAAGGAGGTGAGGCAAGGGGCGGGGGCGTATGCAAACGTGATATTTTACAAAATATCATTAGCGAACGGGTATTTTCATGTGAGTGAATTATCCTCTTTATGAGTACTTAGGCTAATTTCAAAAATATATGTCAGAATAAAACTGTATCAGGTGCCGCCCAGCTGTGCAAAATAAAGTCAAAAGAACCCCATTCCTTCAAGAAATTTTTGCAAAGGTATGCTTGCTCCTTACCTTACCAGTATCATATTTGCCTAAATTTGATATTTGAAATTACACATTTTGTCCGTATTAGCCAAATTCACATTTTTTAAAGTTTTCTTTTTTTTATATTCAGTTGAATATTTAACGTAAAAAATGAATTTTATTGCATATCAAATTGTATCGTGGGTTTATTTAACAAATTACCCCTTCCTCTGACTTCCAGCTTATAATAAAAACCCTAACATTTTGGGAGATCAATTAAAACTTTATTAGATGACTTGATGAAAAATGTTACTTTATGTTTAAAAACTGCTGCAATACGATTAAAGAAATGTAGATTTTCATATAATCGCATGCATTGAAAAATTAGAAAAAAAAAATTACATAATATTTTTAAAAATAGCTTTAAATTTACGTAATACAAATAATTTCTATGCCCTCTTTAAAAATATTTGAAATAAAACTTAAAATTGAGAAATACTTTAGAAAATTCTGCAAAAAATTATATGTTTCCTGCTGAATAAACTTTTAGTTGAGTAAAATATTTGATAGGTTTTACTCCTTAAAATGATTTTCTCGAATATTTAACTCTTACATTATAATGTTTTTCCCCACATCTTGTGAAAATTTTTAACATTTATTTTTATTCAAATCCAGTAATTTTAAGTAATTTCGACTGCCAAAATTTATTTTACACATTGAATCATAACATTATTTATTAAGAATGTTCCGTACGAGTTTTAGAATATTTAAACATTACTTAATTTTGTATTTAACTAAGCAACTTAACTCAGCTAATTTAGCTAAGATTTTAAGTGAAACAAAAGAAAAATGAAAATGATGGAGGCGGTTGGCTCATTTTTAGTGAACTGTTATTCAAAAATTAGTTAAATCTCACACACAAAATTTGCAATTTAACTTTATAATGCAAAGATGTTTATTATCCTAATTCATCAGAATCTTTTAGTCAGTCCCTGTTGAGATATTAATTAGAGAAAATTGCCAAAAACAGACATTGCACAGTTTTTGATGAGCTGTATAAAAAACAGAAAAGGCTTTCAGGATTAAAATTTGTATAAAGAAATAATCCTATAAGAGATCTATGGAAGAAAAAAATATTTAAGGTGTGTCTGATATCTCTGCGAAATGTGGTGTTTGACTTTTGATTTCTCAATTTCATAAACACATTTTTGACGTAAATCTTTAAGTTTTAATAAGTACATATTTATATAAGTGAAAATTTAATAAGTACATAAAATGCAGACATTTTTATACTGAACATTTCGGTTTTTTATTTAGTTTGATATTAATAAAAATAAAGCAGTTACATCATTTTCCGTAAAACACGTTTTTCACTACAAAAGCGCGGTGTAGCTTGTTAAAAATGGCCATCTCGAAAAAACTTTATGATAAAAATTTATTCATGTTTTTGAATTCAGAAAACTATGAAGTAAACTTGGTTTAAAGATTAGGGAAATTAAAAATGTCGAGCGACACCACCTTGGTGATACGAAATGGATTGACCCGACTACTGTCTTGCACCTCATATGCCTATTTTGCGTGTATTGTTCATTGAAAGGGTTTTTTGTTGTTATTATTGTTCTGTTTTAAAATAATTGGTTTAAAACAGAAAACGCAAGTTTAAGAAATTTTATTTCGTTGAAGTAACACGAATATTGAAATCTATGAACATCATTTTTGATAATTCTATGGATGAAATACCATTTGTAAAGGTATTCCAGTCTTTATGATTTTGTGGCAAATTTCTCAATTACAATAGCATTAATTTTGAATTTATAACTTTATTTTACAATTAAATACAGCCATTTCTATTTAATAGAAAAGTTTTTCATTAGAATAACATCAAAAAGAATATAAGCATTGTAAACACAAATGCACGCTTTTCCTTAAAGAAATGGATAAGGAATCAATTCCTTCAAATTTCCGATGACTAGCCCATAGTATCTGCGTGGCTTGATTGTGTTTCGTGTGCTGCAAAAGGTGCGTATACATGCTAAAACAAATTCGGAGATCTGGTTGAATCTAGGAGAATGCTTAATACCTTTTTCTCTTAATTTTATATCTGATAGATGGCAGCACTTATAATTCAAGAAAAAAAGGAAATTGTAAAAAATAATTACACTATTATCTTAAGATGTTACAGATTAAAAAAAATAATGATATTAAAAATACTTTCATAGATAGAAGACGTCCTATGTTTATTTTGTTTAGGGTCATCGCCGGTTCTACAGATGACCAGACTTGTCGCCACTGCATGCTATGTATGTCCTAGTTCCTTCGCCAGGTTTCGATGTCATAGGATGGATTCCTCTCTACTTTTCTCTCCAACTTGTCAAAATTCCGAACTGATGACTTGTCACTGCTGGGTTTGATTTCTAGACGAGGTCCCCTTCCTTAAAATGTTTGGATTTGTTTTAAAGTGGACGATGCTCAAGTAATGGTCCCTAACAGCACGATTTTTCTGGACAGCTTTATTGGTTTTAAGGCCTAGTTTAAAATAATTCCTTAAGATGTACACAATCTCAACATTTCTATCACTCTTTATTTGATCTAAAAGTGAAATAAAGAAGTCGGTGTGATTATAGATCATAGATGGGACACATCATCTTAAATAATATTTTGTATTCAACAATAGAGGAAAGAAAGTGATCATAGATCATAGATGGGACACATCATCTTAAATAATACTTTGTATTCAACAATAGAGGAAAGAAAGTGACAGATACATGCTTTAGCATAAAAGCATTCTAAAAACGAAAATTCTTTTGATACACACTAATATAATTATGTATTGTTATGTTTTGAAAATAAACCGTACATATTTTAAATTAAACCGCAAAATTACTTTTTAGCGAGAATATTGTATTAAGTTTATCCTACTACGGAAAACTTTTAAAATTCTTAATAGTAAGGCAAAAGAACAAATAAAATAAATTAATATTTGTATTACCCTGTTGCACATGCGATGTTGCATGGTGAATTATTTATACAATGGAATTCATATCAAATTTAGTGAAATTAATAATGTCCGGAAGGAAATATTTTACGAAGAAATGTCTATATTATTGTACTGGATGACTTGAATATTTATAAGAAATACCGAATCTTCTGTTTATTCTATATATGAAACAATTAATAAATTTTATGCGATATGTATTTTTAAATTACTTTTTTATGATTAACATCATACGTTCTAACATATGATTAAATATTTTTATATACCTAATTTTCCATTCAGAAAGAGTCGGATGCTTATATAGTTTAAATAATTTAATTCGATAGTCTTCACATACTTTTCTAAGAAATTTAGAGCAAAATTGCTTGAACCACAGAATCAATTAGCACTTTTATTACGACTCAGATAGTCACAGTGTACAACTTTTCGAAAAGAAATTTCTGCCATCCACTAAAAAGTATGATACCATAGATAATACGAAAAGAAATCTCACACAGTGTCAAATATTTATATAATGTGGAAGGATTTAATATAAAAAACTTAGTAACAAAACACAATTGCCTATTTTACGTTTTTATTCCAAAAACAGAACATAAAATAATGTGTGAGGCATTGGATTATGGAATATGGATTGGATACTGGATTATACTTTTTTCACAAAAAGATTTAGCCGCCATGTTTATTTAAAATCCTTACACACTTTACTCTACCTATGAAAATTCTCGCGTAAAAAGGATGCAAATAACTATTTCAAACGATAAAATTCAAAAACATCATGATTGAAAAACATTAAAAAACGAAAGATATAGCTTCTTAAGATCAGTGCAATTACATATAACTTTTCTTTTCCTTTTATGTCTTAAAATGTTATTAAAAACATAATCACAATTATTTATTCAGCAAGGGATATTAAAAATAGTATTGTTTGCGCTTAATTTTATATTAAATGTTTTAAAACTAAGGTCATTAAGTGCATATTATCAATAAAGAAAACTAGTGTTAATTTTAAGATATCCTATTATTTAAAACTTATATCGTTTAATCCTACTATTAAATGACCTGATAAAATTAAAATTTCACAAAATAGCCTTGAACTTATTTTACACTTTTTTTAAAATTTATCTATAGCATCGTTTTTAAAAGCTGTGTATAATTTTTCACTTCACAGACCATTAAATTTTTTCAACAAGAATTAAATACTTCTACCATTGAATGAAAGACGGAAACTCTGCTAAATTGTTTTGCAGGCAATTAACAATCGTTAAAATTTATTGTTTGGAAATTAAGGCAATGGCCTCGTTAACAGGATAAATCTGTCACACGAGACAACTGAAGTAATTACCTGGAAATATTGAGATAAATACTGGGATACATGAAATCGAGTTTCTTTATTAAAATGTTTATTTAAATGAAAGTTTTATTTTTTATGCGTAATGACATAAGATATGCATATTTTAACTCATTTCATTCCTTTGTCGAGTCTGATGCGACACCATTCTTCTTTGAAAAGTTTTTTTTTTTTTTTTTTTTTTTTTTTTTTTGCACCAGTAATAAAGGAAAATAAAAGTTGCCTTATTTAATCAGAGCATTTTCGAAATTGTGCATTTGAAGGAAACTTCTTTTAAAAAAGTGTTGCCGATTGAATAAAATTTGTGTAAGAGACGCTGGAATCGAAATCATTATAAAGGTATAAAATATGAAATAATTTTTCAAAAATACAGACTTACAAATATACATATCGTTCAATTATACTAATGTTCGTTTAATTTTTTATTTCCGAAATACATTTATTTCTATAAAATTTAGCAACATAAATGTAGAATTTTTCTGAAAATGCAAAGCATCCTAAAACCGACACTTTGGTTTGCGAAAACTGTTTAATACACTGTAAAATCTACTCGGAAACACTTTCGAAAATAAGCAACTGTAAAAGAAACTTTTCTTTAATAAATGCTTTTTAAATCTCGAAAATACATTCTAAGTTATAATCGAAAATGCAACAAAATATAAACCTTCTTCAGCTCAAAACTTTATACACATTATACATTTTCCATTTCAAGGTATTCCATAATTGAAATTTTAAATGTAATTTTATTAGTTTTTATAATGTTGTTAAAATCATAAGCCTAATAATTAATTTCAGAATTGGATATTAAAAATAATATTTTATACGGTTATTTGTATATTATTTGTTTTAAAACGAACATCATTAATTTTATATTTTTTCAGTTGTATACCTTATTATAAAAGAAAACTTATATTACTTTTAAAATAACTTATAATTCGATGCCTATATAATTTAATGCTGCAATTAAACGTCCTGATAATATTAAAATGCCATAAAAAAGACTTAAACATTTGCATTTTACAAATGTATTTACAAGAACTTCTTTAAAAACTATGTATGATTTACCACCTCCCAGACCATTAAAGTTTTGCAACAAGAATTAAATACATCTTTCTTGGACGAAATTCGGAAAATCTGTTAAATTGTTTTGCAGGCAATTAAGAATCGTTAAAATTTATTGTTTGGAAATTAAGGCAATGGCCTCGTTAACAGGATAGATCACTCACACGAGACAGCTGGAGTAATTACCTTGAAACATTGAGATAAATACTGGTATCTATTCAATTTAGTTTCTCCGTTAAAATGTTTATTTTTGATGAAATTTTATTTTTTGTGAGTAATCTCTGACGATATGCATACTTTAAGAATATATAAAATACAGATTCAAATTAAATATGCATATCGTTGAATTACTAATATTCATTTAATTTTTACATTCTTCGTTCTAAAGAAAAAAGTATTGTAATCGGAATTTTTTTCACCTTTCGGTTTTCGACTGATTTACATGTTTTAAGGGTTATAGATCCCTAAAAACAGTTTTATACAAAATGTCTGTCTATCTGTCCATATGTCCGCTTTCTGTCATCGAACAGTGTATGAAGTTTTGAATAGAATTGAACAAATTTTTTTTTATGTTTTTGGCTATACACTGTAAAAAAAATTCCGCAACGTTCCTGGGAAAAAATGGGCAGCTGAGTTGCCCATTATTTCCAAGAAACATTTCTTGAAAATGACTGGTACTTTACTGTATATGTTAAAAACTTTCTACAGAAATGTCAGTAAGTTTCCTGCGAAATACCAGGAATATTTCTGTTGACAGCAAAACATTACTGACATATTCAAGGCTGGAGTAGCACAAGAGCGAAAAATGTCCAGACCAGGGATCGAACCTGGATACTTGGTGTGCCGTGCCAATGCCTTACCTGTTAGGCTATCCGGACCGATACCTGGCTGACATAATTCACTCTGGATGTTCGTTCCCTTCATTATGACATTGATGACATTTCACAGCATGCGGGATCCGCAGACGATTTTTACATTTCCAGTTGACAATTTTCGCTTTATTATCATTATTTGTTAGAATGAAAAAATATTTTGAAATTGACATCAAAATTATTATTTATAATTTACACGAAAAAATAAATTTTCAGTTAAAATTCAATAAAGTAAATATATATGTGATATATTGTTTCTGAACTTTGCTTAAAATATAAAAATATATAAATGTAAATAATAATTAGAAAAAAAATCTAGGCATAAAATATTTTGGATTTTCGTCAGTGATTATGTTAGTTTACAAGTTAGATAAAATGCATATAAATTTTCATGAAAAAAAAAAAACTAAACGTAATTGTATATTTTTTCCGAAAAAAAAAAAAAATTCAAATTTGCAGCAATTCAAAGTGTCAAATATATGTCAAATTTAAATCAAATTGTAATAAAGTGTTAAAATATAAAATTAATTAAAAAAGAAAAAAAAAGTCAAGAGGTAGCATCGAACCCGGGCCGTACGGGTGGCGTGCAAGCTTTCTGGATCCACACCACGAAAGACACGTTGAGAGCTGCAAACTAATGGGTATTTGAAACGTATGCTAAAACTCGGCATCTAATTTCTGAAAATCTAAGGCCCATTTGAAGAAATCCTTTCACAAGAATAATTAGAGATAAGAACTCTAAAACATACTTTAAATTAATCAAAATAGGTGAGAATCATATTTGATTGTCCCCTGGTTAATGCAGATCCAAATAATAGGTGTATTTTTTTTTACACAGTCTGCTCGTTAAAGATTTCACAGACAAGTACGAGAGATAATCTCTTAGTGATGTCACAGAGGTATTGTATTTTCATCTGAATTATCTTGACAATAGAGACGTAAAGGATTATGTCGTCTATTGATTTATTTGCATTCCATATTGATTTTTTTACATTCATTTAAGGAATTCGTTTTCGACACTCGCGCGCGAGCAACGGATTATAGGAAAAAAATAATAATAAATGGCAGCCGCAGCGTTTTACTGTTTCCAACTTTTGTTCAGGAACGTTTCAGATAAGAAAACCAGAATTTCACAGGAAAGAGCTAAATTATTCTGAAAACCTGATAAAAGGCGAAACGTTCCTGGATTTTACATGGAAAGTTACCATTTTTTTTTTACAGTGTAGCAAGAATGTCCTCATTGAACTTGTTAATATTCCGCTTGAACGGCTCTCTGTAATAACAATTTTTGTGTAATTTTCTCTGCATTTCGAAGTTTTGTTGTACGTCGGCGGTTTGTACAGTGACGAGAACTTCGTATCCTGCTAAAATGGCGATTCGCAAGCAGCTGAAGGACAGCAGAATAACAAAAAATATTAGTTTAAATAAATTTTATCGTTCAGATTAACTCGTTTTTATTCCGATTAGTAGAATGAACCTGAAACGTAATATGGAAATCAAATTAGTGTAGTATTGAACTAATACAATTGATGGATTAAAACCCATTACCCGCTGGTGTTGCGTTGAACGAACCAGTAAAAATAAATTTGCATGCTTAACTATAAAGGTACCACTATTTTTGTATTAAAAAATTTGCCTTAATTAATAAAACTTTGACCTTTAAATAAAGCAAATATTATGTTTCAAAATTTGTGGTGGCAAACGTTTTTCTGAATAAAAGTTGGTTAATGGATTAGCACGTGTGTGCCAATATTAAGAATGTGCCGATAATAATAACTGTTGATAATAAAATAGATAAGAAACAATTTAAATAAAGAATCTTACTTTCAGGTGACATTGATGACACAGAAGTAGAATAAAAATTTCATTCATTCAAAACTTGAGAGGTGGGAAGGTATAGAAGAGAACTTTGCTGGTCACCGTACATCGTAGAAAAAT